>JBBMKD010000102.1:5126501-5174142 GCA_037834095.1 Argya squamiceps
AAGTCCAGGCTCAGCTCCATCCCTACGGCCGCGGTTCCAATTTTTTGATGTTGAGAGAAAGGTTTGGGGGGGGGCGGGGGGAGCCTTGCCGGCTCTCTCTTCCCCAAATCCGCCCGGCTGGGGATGCTTTCCCGTCGCTACAGCAACACCTACCGACGGGCGCACGGAGGGACCGACGGGCGGACAGACGGAGCGGGGCACCCCCCACACCCCCCGCCTCCCGAAATAAAACATCGCGGCTTTTGCAGCCCACCTGAAAAAAAAAAAAAAAAAAAAAAGGCTGGGGGAAAAAAAAAAAAAAAAGAGGATACCCCGTACCCCCGCCCCCAGTTACTAAGTTTTCTCAGGTTTTTATAATTTTTTTTTGCCTGCCCCCCCACTCCCTCCTCTACCCCCGGCATCCTCAAAAGTGTCTGTCACCTCCGAGTTACATAATGTCGCTGTAGGAAGAGGCTGACACACAGGGACAGCCCTTTCCTAAAGCAGCTCAGCCTTACTAACGCCTGGAGTGCCAACGCCTGGGTGGGATGGATGGAGAGAAAATCCTCACGGCCGTTTACAAACCTCGAAGTCACAGAATGAGGGAATCCTTAAGGCTCGAAAAGCCCTCTAAGATCCCTGAGTCAAACCCTTAACGCAGCATTGCCGGGTTAAGGCTTGTCATTTGTTACCAGGAATTGACCGCCAATTATTGTTTTATTTTATTACTTCATTTTCTTTTTCATGAAAATTTATTTTAATTGTCCTCTGCTGAACAGTTTGCAGATGTAGCCCGTCAAGGTGTGGGGGAGGTGGGGTTATTTTCAGGATGGTTGGGTTTGTTCTCCTCCCGGAGAGACTCCGCAGCTCCCGGCAAAGGCTTTAATAATTCAGCGCAGGAAATGCGTGCGTATATATAGCAGGGAAGGTAACGCACAGCGTGTACCTACAGGAGGACAAATGTGGAAACCTGGTGTGAATTATTCATGAAGTGTGATCAAATAGAGGATTTTCCTAGACAAAGCACACTTCGCTGTCTTCCTGTTTGTTACAGCACAATCTGCGCCGAATACATTTGAACCTCCTTTCATTTTGGGCCGTGTCAGATAACCTTTAATGTATTTGTTAAAATGTCTTATTTACCTTTCAAACTGTCAGCAAGAAGTAAGGGCTTGGTAGAAAAATCTGACAAGCCTTTTTATTTTTTTTTTCCTTTGTGGCCTTCCAGAAATTAGGAGATGGAGTGAACACTTCTGCTGCTCTTTCCGGGGAAGGTGTTTTGCCTGTTCAGTCTCTGACAGTAGCATAAACTCGTGGTGCTACGGACTGATTCATGCTCCCACTCCGCAGCACGATGTACTTTGGGTTTTGCTGTTGCATAGTAGGCAGAGGCTATTTTTAACCGGAGCAAGGTTATGAAACCTTAGACCCAGCTGGGTGAAAATAATCTGGTCTGAACTGGAAAGCACAGTTTTATGTAGCTGGGAACACGCGTGGGACTGTCCCCTGGAGGGTCCTGGTGGGATGATCCCGCTCCCCTTGGCTCCAGTCAGCCCCGAAATTGGGAAGTGTTGTCATCGGGAGGCTGTCACGGCGGCACAGGGCAAACCACTTAAGTAAATATGCAAAGAATTAAAATAGTTCCATGATCGAGCAATGAATCAGTCCTGATAGTGTGGCGATTATTAAATCACCCAGAGGTGTCACTGGGATCACCGATGCTGTTAGACGTCAGATTTCTGGGATAGCTGAGCGGGAAGCTCAGCTCCGCAGCACTTTTCGGTGATTCTCACACCGAGACCTCTTTGCCCACAATAAACGGCAGCGTGCAAACAAACACCAACCCCAGCAACTCCCCCAGCGCTGCTCCGAGAGCTGCCTTTGGAGCCGTACCTGGCTGAAATATGCGGTGGTGTTTTTTAAACTAATATTTACTCCTGCCAGACCTGCACAGCCACTGCGGCTCTGGGGGAGGGAGCGGGAGCCGCTCTGACTCACGGCTCAGCACGGTCCTGAACTCGCTCCCAGCACCCGAGCCCTTGTCCCGGTGTGCTGGGAAGAATCCACCCTGGTGTGCTGGAGTAAGTCCTCCTTGTCTTCCTGGGCTTTAAAGTCAGCAAACCAGCTCAAAAAGTCACTGGAAAACAAATAGTTTTAGTGCACTGTGCTGAGTCTTGGAGGGATTGTTGTTTTCTTGGTGTTCCCTAAATCGTTTGGAAAAATAAACTTTGCCTTCAATAACTCATGAACAGATTTGGGATCCTTACATTCTTTAGGATGCTGCAGCGACCAACCCCCAAAACTTGAAATATTCTTGCTCCTGGGTGTTCTCCTTGTGATACCATGGGAATTGTGGCACAAGCAAAGGCAGCTGCTGGACTCGCTGTGAGGAGTTTCCTTTGCTTTGCTTGCACTGCTGCGATCGCCTGACGCTTCAAAGCACATCCACAGCCCCAAAATACAACACTGAAACATCTTCTCATAATTCTGCCCAAAGCAATGATGCCTCTTTGTGCAGTCTCTTTGTGCAGACTGGACACTGGTAGGGGTTTTCAGTTGCCTTCCTCTGCACTTGGCTAAACAAATGCCAAACCTTCTTAAATCTAAATTACTCGAAATATTTACTGTTGAGACGTCGTCCAAGAGGAGGATAGTTAAAACATTAATTCCTTGCATTCCAGTGTGTTAGGGCTTTACCCTGCAACTTGCTGGGTGCCAGAAATGGGACTTTGCAGATTGGATTCCCTTCCCCCCAACTACACTGCTCCCCCCTATTCCCCCCACCCAAACTTAAATGCTTTAAAAAAAAAAAAAAAAAAGGAGGGAGAGAGAAAGAAAGGAATGCACATCTGGGCTAAATATTTGTTAGAAAGTATTCCCAGGATAGTGGGAGTTCTGGTGCCAGAGAGGAATTCCTGCGGGTTTGATCCATTGCATTATGTACTTGTTCCAAAAGCTGTTTTCAGTAAAATAGATGAGTAAGAAGTCTTAGCCAAGAACAGAATGTCTTTTTTGGCAACTGAAAGGAAGATAGGATTATTTTATTTCAGGTTATGTAAAAAAAAAAAAAAAAGAGAGAAGGAGAAGGTGGTAAAATCCTGCACTCGGTGGTGCCTGCAGAGATTTGCAATGGCAAACTCAGATATAGATATTTATTTTTTCCTTGCTGCTGTGGACATTTTTGGGATTTACTTGTAAGACACCGCTGTGGGTTTAAGGTTCCTTGCAAAATTACTGCAATTAAAATATCCTCATTGTGTCTGAATGGGCCTCTGGGCTTTTTGGCTGAGTGGCCAGTGGCCTTGGTGACCTGGCTTTAAAGGCAGCATCCAAATTGCTGGTGTGAATTCCATCTCCACATGCCAGGGTGAGGAGGGGAGCAGAGTATCATCCTGGCTTTGACAGTAAAATGCCCATCTAGAGGATTTTTTGGGGTAGGATAGAAGCAGACACAGATGGGTGCAGCTCCACTAAGTCACTACTGAGAAGGATTTGAAAACTTGACTTGGGAAACATCACAGCCATAAATCAGGAATGAGGGGTAAGATGTAACAGGGGAAAATTACTATATTTTGGCTGGTGGGCAGCAGGTTCACCAGCTTTTTCCCATTAAGCTGGGAATCCTGTTTGCACAACACCTCCTTTGCATTAACAAAACAATAGGTGTCTTGAAGAAGACAGCGTGCCAAAAGTGGGTTTTTTTCCTTATCCATTTGGCTCATTCTCATAGATGGGGAGCTGCACACACTTCCCTTCATCCTCCTGGCTGGTGATAGTATTTAAAAATTAAATAAATAGGCTTGCACCATCTTATGCACAGCTTGCCTTTGGCTCCACCTTGGTGTTTGTGTTAGCTGGGTTCTCTGGCTGGAGGAGAGTGCTCTGGTTTCCCTGTGGGGTTGGTTTTGGGGGGATGTGGTGCAGTCCCTGGTGGGCTGTTGGGTTGGCAGGTGACCTAAACATCTTTGGTTCAGACCTGGGAGTTATCCCTGTCTCAGCAGCGTGACCTTGGCTGCTCCTGCACCCTCTGTTGTCTCCCATGGGACTTGGATGTGGTCAGTGTTGCATCTCTGAGGGTGTTTGCTGTTGGACATGTGTCCTAGAGGCATTTTGGGGAGCTGGTTCCTCCCTGCCTTGGCTATAGTGGCATCCCTCACTGTCCTTTGGAGCATTCTCTCTGCAGCAGGAACTGATGGTCTTTCAAGCCACATGTGGGATTTTTTTTACAGTTTTTGACCATTCCATGTGGAGAGTAGGGTCTGCAAACCTCTGGCTGCAGCTCAGGCTTTGATTTGGACCCTTGCCATGGATTTAGAGAGTTTCTTTGCTCCTGGTTGTTTCTGAAAGCAAACATGAGAAAGAGCAGGAGGCACATGCATACACAAAAATAATACAAATAAAAGGTTTGTTATTTGCTGTTTTGTGGCTGCCTGTGAGCTCAGCTTTGCCATGGAGCCGGCAGGAAAGGGGTTAATCCAGGTGTCGGGTAGGACATGTGCTGCTGGGGCTGGAGGGTGGCCAAATCCACCTTCTCTGCATGTATTTTGGATTAAGGCCAAAATAACAACAACCCCTCTGTGGCAAAACCACCTGCAGCTCCAGGTCTGCTGAGGAGGAGGAGGAGGAGGAGGGATGGAGGAATCACTTCTCCCCAGGTTCAGGGGGACATACTGGCTCTGTAAGCATCTTGCAGCCAATGATTAACTTCTCCAGGCCAGGGAAGTGCTTCATCCAAGGACTTTTTTGACCTTTTAGGTGACTATTGTCTCCTGGGAAGCTGGTGGTAAACATAATTAGGGAGGGTTGGTGCAGGGCTTGGAAGGAACTGTGAGTGCTCCTGTCCTGCAACGTGATACTGCTTGGTGCTGTTGGGACACTGAATATCCCGTTGTGGGGAGGTTCTGAAAGTGGTGTGGTGTCTGTGCTACCTCCTCAGGTCTGTCAGAAGGGCAGGTTTAGTTTGTTTGGCTTTTGTTTGGTTGGTTTTTTTGGTTGTTTTTCTTTTTCAGATACTTAAATTAGCTTCAGACGTGCAAAGCAGAGTGAGAAAGTGTTTGTGTTGCAAAGAATGAATTTGGACTGTGGAGAAGTTTTGTGTGGTGGGAGGGGATGTGGACTGGGTGTCTGACACCCCTGTACCTGCACTGTCGCCTTCACAGGGCTGTCTACTGTCCCAGCATTATCCAAATTCTAGGAATGCTTTAGCTTTTGTGTGTTATGGGGTGGCTGGTAGCATCCCACATTGCTGGAGCTCTCACCTCCTTGCTAGCTGTAGTTCCTGGGCTGGGGCTGCATCTCTCCCACGGTGGTTGTGCCTTACAGCCTGGTGGGATGGGGTCAGAGCAAGTCACCCCTCAGGCAGCAGCCTGGCTCTCACTCTGGGGGTGGCTCACTGGCTCCCAAATAAGCTGGCAGTGGCTTCTGCAGGAGCAGGGGGGGCTGAGGAGGTGTTGCCAGAGTTTAAAAGGTGGGATGATCCATCATCAGTGCAGGAACATCCCAGGCTGGGTGGGTGCTGATGTCCATTAGAGTCATAAAATATCCTGAGTTGAAGGGACCTCAAGGATCATCAAATCCCAGCTCCTGGCTGTGCACAGGACCACCCCAAGAATCCCACCCTGTGCCTGAGAGCATCGTCCAAAAATACTGTAGGCAAAGTCTGTAGCTTTTGTGGGCTTTTTTTTTTGCCTCCCAGATTTGCACAAACTTTATAAAAGCAAAGTTTAAAAGATGCAACACAGTTACTTTTGGCTTTCTTTTATTTTTTTTCCTTTAAGATGAGCAGGGGCAAAGCATGCAGGAAATTTAGGAGTCTAGGCAAGTACAAAGCTCCTTTGTTTTTAATTAGCTACATTGTTTTTAATTGCTTCTTTGCTTGATACATAACCCAGCCTAAACAAGAATAGCTTATTGAATGGGAGACTGACTATGAAAGGCACCGTGAGGAGAAGGGCTGTTCTTCACAGTTGATATATTTGTATTTCAGTGCTTCATTTAATAAGTCTGTTTCCCCGGGGGGCTCTAGCAAGTAAATCATGCCAACAGATTGTTTTCTGCAAACTGGCTTATTTTTGTAATTAGCAAGACGTTAAAGCTGTAACTGCATAGAAAGCGATCGGGGTGAGGAGTGAACATAAAAGAATTAGTAAGCAAAATGTAATACTTACTGTTTGATGACATTTGTGTTGATTGGATTGGTTTCTGGACAGTTTGTTGTCTAGGATAGTCAGTTTCTTCTGCAGTGTTGTTAAAGAGGAGAGAAATTCACAGGTGTGCACAGTGAATGTAGTAAGATGAGGTGGTTTAGGGGCAGCACTTTTTGGGAATCACATCTGCATGGCCAGGTGGATCTGATGGGGAAGCCTTTCTGAGGATTACAGCTGTCCTGCTCATCACCAGAAACTGCTGGGATTTCCCTGGCTTCATGTTGCTTTTTTCCTTTGTTTTCCAGTTATATGACAAAAACGGCGTCACCATGAGCGGAGTATTGAAAAGGAAGTACGAAGAGCTGGGGGATGACAGCACCTACTGCTCCTCCTCCTCCTGCTCCCCCCTCTCCTCCTCAGCATCCTCAGGCTGGGACACTGATGAGGAGAATTCCCATGGAGAGCCCAAGCCCAGCTCTGCCTTAATGTCCAGCTTCACCCGTGAGTACCTCTGGATTTCCCAGGATCAGCCATTCCCCTGGGTTTTTTGTAGGGTGGTGGTGGGTCATCACCACACAGAGACCCCCTGGCTGTGTTGCCAGCTACCTGTCATGACACTGATTTATAATCAGCAAGCCTCCTCACAGTGGTCTTCCTCAGCCCTTCCTTCCAGTATTTATTATTCCTTTGGAATATTTTTGCTGAAGTCCGGGTTTCCAGGAATAGAAACCCAAGGATGGGAGTGCAGAGGCATGTGGGTGCCTCCAAGCTTGTGCTGAAAGACCACCCCACCAACACTCAATTCCCTGTCAAGCTGTTCCACAGGCAAAACTTAATCAGACAGTGAAGGCCCGTAATGCTGTTTCTTAAAAATGATTAACCAGTAGTGTAATTACCATTTCAGAACTTGTTTCCTACGTAAGTTGGGTACTTTGCCAAAGAACATGACACGTTTGACATTGCCTCCGCTGCTAGTACAGATAAAAGCTATTTTGTTTTCCCAGCAATGTAAGTTTGGAGAGCTTTTAGGAAAACACACAGAAGGCAGTGTTGTAAAGCCCTTTATCTGCCGTGTGAAGGGAAAAATAAAAAGTACAATAGAGGAACATCTTCATGGAGGAGAAATAGTCCAACCTAGTAAATTATACTGAACACCCACTGTATATAGCAGTTAAGGTCCACTTAGCAGACATACACAAACACGCAGTGGTCTGAAAAGGCTTTAGAAGTCTTGTAATAATAAAGAGTCTCATTCTTGCTTGTCTTCCCAGGTTTTGTGACAAAACAATGAACTTTTTGTATTCTCTGGCTCAATTGGAAAAGGGTCAGGAATGGGAAAACAATTTTGGAGGAGGGGTGCAGGGAGAGAGAAGCAAATGCCAAAGTGCAGCAGCTCGGCCGATAGATGATCGTGGTGGTTAACTTGCCTTCTGATAAAGAGCTCATGTTTTAGGAGATTGAGTCAAGGTTATTGTGAAAATGCAATGCACAGTGCAAAGATATGATCAGAGTGACTGCAGGGCCCAGTGTGAACCCCCAGCTATTGAGCAGAAGCTGCTGACACAGCTGGGTGAACACTTCTTTTTTCTCTCTTTTTTTTTTTTTCACATGAAACTGAAACACTGTATTTTGGCAAGTGAGACCTGTGAAATGTGGGTGCAGTTAACTGTCCAGTCTTGCACTTTCACAGCCTTTGGGGCCCACCAAACCAGCCAAGCTGCTTGTGTTGTTGCAGTCTTTTCCTTGGGTGCCACTGTAAGGCTGCTTGTGGCTCTGCCTCCCAAAGAGCAGGGCTTGATCCCAGCTCTACAGCAGTCACCCAATCCTTTCTGGGTTATTTTCTTCTGTGGAGGCAACCGAAGCACCCATGCACCAGCAGAGAATGGGACCAGAAATACCTCCCCACCACGAATTTGGGTGTAGCTGGCTCTTGTTCCTGCCACACTCATATGGCTGTGCCTTGCCTTGCTTTCTTGGCCAGCCACACTCGTGGAAACTCACTGACTCTGAACCTACCCTGACTAATTAGTCCCCCTCCATCTATTGTGTTTGCATGTGCAGATGTGCAGGGCCAGGTATCTCTGGAGGGGCTCTGCTGTAAGTGGTGTGTAGCATGTTTCAGCAGTTTGAGATAAACCAGAGTCATGTATTGCCATGTTTACCCAGGGATCACCTGCACAAAGATTAACATCTTTGCAGCTGCTCTCAAATGAGTCTCTTGAGAATAAGCCATAGATTCAGAGTTCCTCCCAGTGGATGGTGAGAGGAAGTACCAGAAAAAGCAGCCATTTGGGCTGTTTTCTGCCCTGCCACAAAAGCTGGAGCCATGAAGCACTGGAAATGCCAGTGCCCTGGCATCCCAGGAGCAGACCAGGGGCTCATGAGTTTGGGGCAGAGTGGATTTAGACAGATGTATAGGATGGCTGGTTCCTTGTTCATTTTGCTCTGCCACACGTGAAGAATAAGCAAATGGATGTTCCTGGGGGGAGTCAAGCAGGAAGGAGAAGCAGCAGCCACCTCGTAGGGTGAAATATGATGGGTGCCTCCGATGCAGTGGGGCTTGGCTTAGCTTCCTCTCCATCCTCATCCCACCTCTGAAGTGTTAGCTCCTAAAACAACACCAAGCAATATTGTAGCCTTGTCCCATTGTGTCCCTATTGAGAGCGTAACAATTGCAAGTCCTGCCTGTTTGTTATATTTCTATTCCATCTGAGTATTTCTATTCCATCTGCAGCATGGCAGCACTGACTTAGTGCTTTCCCTTTTTTTTCATTCTCCCCTTTCTAGCCACGTCAATCCTGAAGAAATCCAAGAGGCTAAAGAAGAACAATGTGGAGTTTGACCGGGTCACTGTGTTTTACTTCCCACGCTGCCAGGGCTTCACGAGCGTGCCTAGCCGTGGGGGCTGTACCCTGGGGATGGTGAGCAAACACAGCTCCTCCCGGCAGTTCACGCTGGCAGAGTTTTCAAAGGAGCAGGAAAACGTCCGGCGAGGCAAACTTGAAGAGAAGTTAAAAGAGGAGAAGTTGGAAGCATTGAAATGGAAGGTGAGTTAGGAGCGTGGGGCTGGGTTGATGAGGAGGTGGTGGATGTTGTTAGTTAATTGGCCAGGTTTTAGTAAGAGCCTCTGAGGCCTGGGGGCATCAATCCTTAGCTCTCAGTTTGGGTCTCCAAAAAACACAGGCTCCAGTGGGGGATTTTCATTTACTTCTCCACCTTTGAAAAGTGAAAAGACACCGAAGACATTTTTGCTCTTTTGCTAGTACTTCTCTGTCCTGCGACCTACTTGAGACTCTTCTTGACATCTCCCAAAGTCTTCATTTCTGATTTAGATACTTGATATCCCAGGCCACATCCCCAGTTAGGTGTCAGCTCTTTGCAGGCTCTGACTTAGATGTTGTTCCTGAGGCTGGCCACCATGGGGGAGAGGTCATTCCTTTCTTGTTTCCCCTCACCTGGGAGTTCCAATGTCTCAAAGCCCCTAATGCTTTGTCCGCTTTTTGCCCTCAGCTAACCATGAACGGCACGAAGGAGTCCGAAGAGGCCAACCAGCTCACCATCGAGGACATCTCCGACGACGACATCGACGTCAGCAACGTGGACCTGGAGGATGGCTTCTTCCTGCAGCCCTACCCCGCCAAGAAGAGGCGGGCGCTGCTGAAGGCCGTGGGGGTGAAGAAGATCGACAAGGAGGAGAAGCGGGAGCTGCACAACATCCGCCTGTCCCGGGAGGACTGCGGCTGTGACTGCCGCGAGGTCTGCGACCCCGAGACCTGCAGCTGCAGCTTAGCAGGCATTAAATGCCAGGTACTGCCTTCACCCTTGGGTATGGGGGGATGCTGCAGCTCCAGCTGTGTGTTAGAGCAAGGGGGGTGTGAGCAAAGTTGGGGCAGCCTATAATCCATCTGCTCCCACCTGCGCTTGGAGGTGAGGAAAGCTCTTGGAGCATCCCTCAGGCTGCAAGGCAGACATTGCCCCGAAGTGTCCTCTTCCCAAATCAAACGTGCAGCCATCCCCACACTGCCAGAGCCTGCAGTGAGAATGTCCCTGCTGTACATCTCCATGAGACCCATACCTGCTTGATCTCCTGTTGGAGGTGGGCCATGTGGGAATGTCTGCAAGGAGGAGCTCCTTGCTCCTTGCACGAGGCTGCGCTTTCTCCCCCTCCCCCGGGTTTTATTTTTAATTCTTTTTTCTTTTGGTGTGTGTCACAAATCCCAGCGTGCTCAGGCGAAATGTGGGAGTGTCAGCTGAGCATCAGCCCACAGAGAGCTGTGCAGGCCACCTGCACAGTGGGATAATCCCTCTGTATTCAAGTAGTGAGTTATATTTTTCAGGGTATTTTTTGTGGGTGCCTGCCCAGCTGTATTTGGGGAGCCTCATTCCCTATTCTGGGCACCTCTCACTCCCGCGGTGCCGTGTTTGGAGGCTGGGGGTGGCGGAGGTGGGCGCACACGGGTGCTCCATGTGTGTGTCACAGCCCCCCTCTAGTGGCTGCTGCAGATCAGATAGTGAGATCATTAAACAGCAATAAAGAAAAAACTCACTTTTGCCCGCTTATGTCTCCTTTCGGACCATTATATTTTGCTTTTTTGTGGGTTTTTTTTTTTTGAATCTTTTAATTTTCTTCACATGTACTGAAATCCAACTTTTTATGACATCTCTTCAAAAGAGCAGGGTGTCTCTTATTTTCTCTTTTTTTGTGCTTTTAAACCCCTCAGCTGATACTTGGTTTCTCAGGGCAGACAAGTCAGTTCTAGTTTTATGCCACTGGGTTCAATCCTAATCCTCCCCCTTTGCTTTTCCCTGTGCCAGATGGATCACACCTCCTTCCCCTGCGGCTGCACCAAGGACGGCTGCGGCAACACCGAGGGCAGGATCGAGTTCAACCAGGCCCGCGTGCAGACACATTTCATCCACACCATCATGAAGCTGGAGCTGGAGAAGCAGCAGCAAAGCAGCGAGAAGGTGGCAGAGGCTGAGCCTCCTTTCCGGGAGCGGCTCGCCCCGCTGGGATGCATGGCAGGGAAGGGCTCACTGGAGGAGCGTGCAGTGCCGCTGGCACCTGCCTTCCAGTTCAGCCCCGACCTGGAGGCCCTGGGGGAGAACAGCTGCAGCAGCGACATGACAGACTCCTCCATCTCCTCCCACCCCAGCGAGGACCTGGAGGAGCCCTACGAGAGCCTCCCCTCGGACAAATCCCAGTCGGACGTGGACGACGACGGCTTGGCGCGCATCCTCCACTTCAACGACTCGGACGCCGAGGAGGAGAGCGGGCGTGGCCAGGACGACCTCAGCTGCTTCCACCCCACCGA
The DNA here is from genome assembly GCA_037834095.1 of Argya squamiceps. Classification (NCBI taxonomy): domain Eukaryota; kingdom Metazoa; phylum Chordata; class Aves; order Passeriformes; family Leiothrichidae; genus Argya; species Argya squamiceps. The sequence continues at coordinate 5,137,942 of JBBMKD010000102.1, forward strand.
TTTCTTCATTGAGGACCATGGCAGCGAGGCCAAGCCCATCCCTGGCCACTTGTCCCACCTCTCGGAGTGCCTGGATGAGAATGCCAACCAGGACAGTGGGGGTTTGCTGGAGGATGTTGCCCACGTGAGGTGCGACGGGCTGTCCTGCTGCGCCTCATCCTCCACTGAGCCCTGCTCCAAGAGCTACGCCGACCTCAGCCTTTCCTCTGATTCCTTGGATTTCTTCCAGTCCTTCTCGGACTATAACTTGGGACCCCTTTACAACTCCTTAAAGGAGTATGAGAACCTGGATAACTTCTCAGCGTTACAGTTTCAGTTGCCTAATTTCCCTGGCTTCCCGCAAGCCGGAGATCAGGGCTCCTGTTTCTTGGAGTCCCTCATTGGTTTGTCTGAATCCGTCCCTGAAACCCCAGCCCCTTTCACAGACAATCAACTTTTGGAGGATGCCATCAAGTCATCGCTGATGGAGACAGTGAAAGTGTGAAACACCCATGTGGCTTGGGCAAGGACTGATGCTAAAAGGAAAACAAAGGAACAGTTGGACAGGCAAACTTTCACTGAAAGGATGGTGTGCTACTCAAATGTAAGGAGGGAAAAACAGCAACAGCAGAAGACTTTCTAACCAAATTAACTATTTTTGGTCTTTATAGAACGTGGACGTTTTGACATACTGCAGCTACAATCAGTTCTCTCGCTGTTTGTGCGAAAATTTCTAAACTTTCATGATAGGGTGGGGAAGGGAGGGAGGGAGAAGGACTTTCACATGAGAATTTCCTTGTGTTTTATATGAAAAGACCTGTTGAGAAATACTCCTCGCTAACGTTGCCAGTCGTCCATACAGCCCCTTCTAGAAACGTTTCAGTGTTGCAGGAACTTTTTAAGGCAACTTTTTGAAGCTGTATTTATTGTGAAAATTTGTGGTTTGCATAAGAGTGGGCCCAACGCACTCTTACGTTTAAATCTGACGAGGTTTACAGAAGAGATCCATACACTATATACATAATCATTCTTCATCTATTTATTGCAAATTCCAGAATTTAACTAGCCACTGAAGCTTGAACTAGCATGAAACCTTATTTAAATTGGTAATACCTCAGATGTATTATGTGTACAATCATATTTTTTTGCATAATATATCTGTATTTATTTATTTTCTACCTGTAGTACGTGAATAGCACTGTGGTTTGTCGATGACCTGGAAGGGCAATAAGGTCTTCAAGAGGAAGATGACCCTGGTTTTTCTGAGTCTGAATGATGTTGGCTGTTTGGTCTTCACATTTCTAAAAGGGCTGAACAGAAGTGGTGTGGGAGGGGAGGGTCAAGGGAAGAGTTTATGCAACATCCCTTGGTTTCTCGCAGCCTTGGCATAGACCTGGGGATGGTGTCTGGTCTCCATAATATCACTGTGGAGAGCAAAGCAAGCAAACTTCAACTATTTAAGAAGTAACATTAATACTGGCTTGAAACAAAGCCCAACCCCTTTTTGTAAATTATTTTATAATTTATTTAATTTCCTGAGGATTTGGCCATGAGATCTTTCCCCATCAGTTATGGTGCCTGAATGTGGAGAGGAACTGTCAGCAACGGTGGGGAGGTGTAACCAGAAGGACCTTGGCAGCCCTCATGGGGGCTTTGGGAGAGCAAAGCCAAAACATCAACAGTGCTCAAGCTCCTCAGCAAGTGCTCCTTAGGACTCCCCAGCACCGAGGATGTCACAGCTCCAAAATCCAGTGGGTCACACTGATTGTACTATATTTTTATATAGGTGAATCAAGTAATTCAAGCAAGGCAGATGGATATGAAATTTATTGGACTATTTATCCTGTGATTACAGCTTTTGAAGACCTGAAGACCAAGCTGAAAAAGTGAAGGGTTTTGGTTTTTAAAATGAGATAAATCTTTGTGTTTAGGAAGGATCCTGGTGGCTGCCTTGGCCTTTTGGTGTTTCAGTCAGTCTGAGACTGTTTGACGCTGTTTGGCCATGAGATGTTACTGGACAAAAAATCTGTGCATCAGTGATACACTAAGTGCCTACACCAGTGGTATGGAAAAAGCAAACCGGATTTAAAACCTGCCGGCTTTAAATTCCCCCTTGGAAAGTTTGGTGATGGGAGTGATTCCTGGCATTACCAGCAGAGGAGGAGGAGACCATTCTGGTGTCCCAGCCCTGCTGCCCTGGGAGCAGCTGGAAGGAACTTCTGGGGGTGCAGAGACACACAGACAAGGAAAACAACCCTGAAACACAGGATCTGAGGATTTTTCTATTGGCTGAACTGTTTCTATCCCCAACCACAGGGATGGTGCTCTTGGATAACCTGCTCGTTGACAGGTGCCTCACTGTAAACCTGCCGGCAATTTAGGAAACTTCTGGCGTACGAAGCGTGGGTCGCTTGGGGTTTTATTTTTAAATCCTTATTATTGCTATTTAATTGGACATCTTCTCTGGAATTGAGCCTGTCAACTTGGAAGTGGAGCTGACCCCCCCACTTGCCACCACTTCCTCCTGCAAGGCATCGCCCCCGGGGCAGGAGGGCAACTGTAGGAATACTACTGGCAGATGGAGGATTTCCTGGATATATCTATTGTTATTGTTATTATTATTGTTATTATTATTTTATTATTATTATTATTTTTCATTGTCGTCATTGTTCCTTTAGACTGAAAAATCCCTCCCTTTCAGTTATCTCCTAGGTGGTAGATCCTTCAGACTGCATCAAAAATACTGACAGTTGGAAGTCTGGTAGCGTTCTGTATTTATTGGCACTAATGTATTTTGTAACATTCCTAGGTTTCTCTGCATATGTATATTTATATATATAAAATATATGCCTATATTTTATATATATATATATACATACACTTTTTTTTAAAAATGAATTATTGGGATTGACTCCTGCCTTTGTGGATTTTTTTTTCAATAATTTATTCTTTTTATTTGTGTTGGTGCCAAAAAAGAAAAAAAATATTTTTTTTTCTCTTTTTTTTTTCCCCAGGGCACTGAATTGTAAATATATAATTTTTTTTTCTTCGCGGTATCTGTGTAAAAAGTTGCCTGTTAAACAGTTTAAAAACTGGGTATTTATTGACACAATCTGTAATTATCTAATGTATTGGTTGAAACGCTTTGGTTTCAACATAGCTTTATTTTAGCTTTCTTTGTGTATATATTGTGATTATGTTGCTTAAAGGTACAAGTTTAAAAAATGCTTTATTTTTACCTTATCCATTTGCATTTGTTTATAAAAAAAGCATATTTGTCTACAGCTGCTGTCTCTCATTTCATTGAAGCAATATGAAGAAATTTCCATTACACTTTCAATAAAAGAATTTTGTTTGAATACGGCAGTGTCTTCACTAATGCCCTTTGTGTGACACAATAACCTTTTCTCTTTTCCCTAAATAAAGTAAAAATCAGTGCATGGGATGTGGTTTTCCCAAACTTTTTAGGCTTGTGGATGGTGGCTGCTTGTCTCTAAGGGATGAGGGAATAGACAACAGTCATGGCAGCATCCACATCACCAAGGAGAAATCTTGGGAAACCCTGGAAACCACTTTCCCTCATGGGTTACAAACCATTTCTCATGGCCCCATGGCCCCCCTGGTACATGGAAGGATGCAGCTGGACAGAAGCATCACCATGGTCCTGTGCCCCCAGGGAAAAACAGAAAAAATACTCTTGGTCGTGGCAACAGCACGGAAAGAGGAGAGTAGCATGTGAAGCAGCCCATAGTACAAAGGAAAAAAAGATGAATAAATCCCAGGAATCTAGATGGGGAAAAGCACACCTCTCCCATGGGTCTGTGGCTGTCAGCACAGGCATAAATCATAACCACTGCCATTGACCTGAAAGCAAGGGAAATTGGCCAAAGAATGCCATTGTCTAGTTTTCCATTGGGAATCCATTTTCAAAGGTTGCCATCTGCCCCCAGAGCAGAGAAGCTCAATTAATTGAATAAACTATTTGATACAAATTATTTGCTGAGCTGTAAAAGCAGAAATACTGAAAAGAGGCTCATCTATGGAGCCTCTGCAACACGCAGTGAAGCTCAGCCTGTTTACCCACCCAGAGGGATGTGTTTGGTTGTGGGTGTTTTTTTGTTTTTTTTCTTTTATGGGGTTTATGTCTGTAATTCCTTCTTACATTAATTATTTTCTGCTTGGGAGAGGAATAATCCCCAACATACAGCTCCAGCAGCACTGGTGGATTTTTGGCCCACGGTGATGACTTTGTGTCATGCCCTGGCACAAGACTTCATCACCAGGGGACTCATTACCCCCAAGGGACAGTGCTGAAACAGGCCCAAGGTGCTGCATCCCATCAACCAGCCTCTGGCATGGCCATCCCCACTAGGAATTAAAGAATCCTCGAATGCCTTGGGTTGGAAGGAATTATATTAAACACCACCTAGTTCAACCCTTCTCCCGATGCCTTTCACTTCACCACGTTGCTCTAAGCCTCATCCAGCATGGCTTTGAATACTTCCAGGGATGGGGCATTCACAGCTTTTCTGGGAAACCTGTGCCAGGGCCTCACCACACTCAGAGTAATTAATTTCCTCCTAATATCTAATGTAAACTTGCCCTCTGTCAGTTTAAAGCCAGCTTCCCTGTCCTATCACTCCATGCCCTTGTCCAAAGTCCCTCTCCAGCTCCTTTAGGCAAACAGCTTTGGATGAAGCCCAGAATGTGGTTGGGGCTTCCTGGGCTGCCAGTGCATGTTGTCAGATTGTGTCCAGCCTTTCATCAATCAACACCCCCAAGTCCCTCTCCCCAAGGCTGCTCTCCATGTTTTCTCCACCAAATCCATGTTTGTGTTTGGGATTGCCCTGTCCCAGGTGCAGGACCTTGGGGGATTTTTCCCATCCCATACCAGGGACAGACTAAAATGGGAGCATGCCAATAATTGGCAATTCTGCAGTGTCCTTTCCCTGGGAACGCTAAGCTGACCTCCAGCTCTGACTTAAAGCCTCAGCTCTGGCAAACTTCTGCTGAATTTAATGAAAAATGCTCTTGGATGGGCAGAGGAAATGCCTATTGCAGTGACACGGGTCTCGAAGCCCCAGGGATGCATTAGCTGGGATGTTTTTATTGTCTCTGCAGAGGACCCAAGGCACCCTTACCCACTGCAGTGTCACGCTGCTCAGACGCTTTACAAACCTGCCCTTTTCCTTCCACCACCCAGACAAATGACGAAAAAGGATTTCCCCCCAAATCTCCTGCCTCCAAGGCAAGCCCAAGACCCTGTGGAAACCCTCAGTGCTGCAGAGCCAACACCCCTGACCTCACCTTGCCCTGCATCTCGTGGGTTGTTTGGTTTGGTTTGTGGTTTTGTTTGTTTTTTTTTTTTTTATTTTCCTCTGACGGAGTTAAAGTCCATCCTCCCCGTCATTTTATAGCTGTTCCTGGCGAGAAAAGTCCTGGGGACTCGCGCGGCGCCAGGTCTGGAGTCACCGCGCCTGGCGTCACAGCCTGTTCCCGTCCCCGGCGGCCCCGGGTCGCCGAGTGACTCATCCCTTTTCCGGAGGCAGCTCCGCCACCCGGGGACAGAAATGCTTTTCTGGTCTGGTGGCTGCACACACGGCCCGACCCGTGCCGGCACCTCGGGACCGAACCAAAGCAGCCGATGAGTAACGATGCTGTGCTGCGAGCAAGGCGGGCGGGGACAGAAAAAGAAAATAAATGGAAATAAAGAGGGTGGTGAAGCTCTGAGCAAGGTGGGGAGTGCACGGACGGGTTTCTCCGGGGTCAGTGAATCACCCGTTTGCCCGGGATGGGAAGGAGCGACACTGCCCGGTGCCAAATGGGGCGGGAGTGCCAGCTGGGTGTCACCGCGCTGGGACAGGTGTGTGTGCACACAGCCGGCTGGTTTCACCCTTGCCAAGGACGGGGAGAGTTGTGGGCTGCGGCTGGTTTAACCCCTTGCAAGGTGCAGCTCTGTAAAAGCAGAGTGGGTATGGGTTTAACAGCAGCACCTTGCAGAGGGACCATCTCCAAGCAGCCCGGGAACAACTCCAGGGCTTCTCTGGCCTCACTCTGCAAGGGAAATATAAACTCCTCTTGGCAGAGAAGCTGTGATAAACTGCTGCTTGCAGGCCTTCTCGGGCTTCCAGCTCTGGGAGCTGCAGCCCCTCCACTCTGGAGATAGGCTGGGAGAGCTGGTGGTGTTCACCTGCAGAAGGGAAGGCTCCAGGGAGACCTTAGAGCCCCTTCCAGAGCCTAAAGGTGTTACAGGAGAGCTGGAGAGAGACTTGGGAGAAGAACATGGAGTGATGGGACAAGGGGCAATGGCCTTAAAATGAAAAGGGAGAATGGCTTTCAACTGGAAGAGGGAAGGTTTGGATAAGATATGGGAAAGAAATTCTTCCCTGTGAGGGTGGTGAGACACTGCCCAGAGCAGTTCTGGATTCCCCATCCCTGGAAGTGTCCAAAGCCAGGCTGGACAAAGGTCTGAGCAACCTGGTGTAATGGAAGGTGTTCCTGCTCATGGCAGGGGGAGGGAACTGGATGATCTTTAAGGTCCCTTTCAACCAAAACCAGGAGATGATTCACAACTACGACCATTGGGAATTTTCAGGGCTGCTTAATCCACACTCTCCCATCAGCTGGTTTTACCCCTCCCAGCCTGCTGCTGAATAAATGGCAGTATTGCCATCTACTGGGCAGCTGCCTCCTCCTCCCAGCCTCTCAGCTGGCCAAATTGTTCCTGGGCAATGCTTGTCCTCCTCCTCTGTGGGACCAGGTGCACTGTGTATCTCGCTAAGCTCAGTAAAAGAAAACGAAAACGGCTTAAATAGCCCACTGGCGTTTGGAGGAGAGATGGGGCCGTCCTGGGGCTTGACTGGTCTGGCACACACATCCTCAGCTGGGTGAAACCATCTCTAGAAGGTAAATGCTCAACTCCCCACCATGGATGCACCTCTATTTTGACCAGGGAAGGTGAGTGAGGACAAAATGTGCTGGACATGCCTGAGTCCATTACATCAGTAGGTGTATGAAACCCACCAAAATTGGAATATCTGCAACCATAGAGCTGAAATACTCTGTCACAAGCACAGAGGTTTTTAGTCAGCCCAGTTGAGAAGGCTGAAAATCTTGAGATTCCCTGTGGAATGAGCCACACACTGGGCTAAAACATTACAGAATTAATGACATACAAGGATCTCTCTCCAAAATAAACCTGCTCCCATGAGGTCCTTTACAAAGGAAACTATTATCTATAACATTTTCCTGGAAACAGATACTTGGCTACTACTTTGGAGTAAATAGAGATGGAAACTTAATGGTACCTAAGTGATTTTCCTAGTCAAAGCATCCCAAAGTGCTCTCTGGTAATTAAGGCTGAATGGCTGTCAGGAGGCAACAGGGCCCCTTGTACCCACTCTCCCAAATATCCATCACTTTTGCCCGTGAGTGAGCAAGAATTGATTGGTGAAGGAGTGGTACAATTTCAACAGCAAAGATTTTGAGGGTTATCTTGATAAAGAATAGCAGTCCCAGGGTAGGATTTGGATGAGGAGATGTCTGTAACCAGAATATTTTTTGCAGCCATGGTGTGACTGAGGGGTCTATTGGTGAGCTTAGCTCTGTGTGACTTGAAAGCTCCCCAGCCCTGTTGTATTTTGGGCCAGCTGAGGTGCTGGAGGGTATGAAGACATCCCCATGGGGGTGGTGGGATGACAAGGGACCTCAGGAGAGCTGTGCCCCTTTGGCACAGAAGGATGGGATGGGATGGGATGGGATGGGATGGGATGGGATGGGATGGGATGGGATGGGATGGGATGGGATGGGATGGGATGTTTTCAGACACTTCTAATGGCCCTGACCCCTATATTTGATCTGTGCATCCCCTGTTTCACAGCATCTGCAGTCTCACCTCCTAAAACATCCCAAAGTATTGCAGCCAGCTTTACACCTGACCAGAGCATCCTACACCTGGTAGAGCCAGCCCCTCCAGGAGCTAATTCTCCTGTGGTTACAGTTGTCTCCTTTTTTTGCTCTTCATAAACATGTGGACAGCACCAGTTTTCCAAAATCCAGTTAATTCCCTGGTTCAGCTGCACCTTTACCACTCAGTTTTGAGGAAAAGGATGTGGACATTCCCTGTGAGTATTATAACACTGTGCCCAGCTGTGTTTTCCCAGTATCACTGGATATTATAGTGCTGTTAAACCTATCATCTCCACACAGTAAATCCTGTGGAGCACTGCATTTTCCACAGGCTTTCCAAGGTGGCCTCCTGGGATCAGAGTTTTGCCCAGCAATGCTGAGGAACACACAGCTCCAGCCAGGCACTTGGACAGTGAGAGGGAAAGGAGGCACAGGAGGGGCACACATGCCTTGCCCGTGTGCTGCCAGCTCCTGCCTCCCTCTTATCCTGCACAATAAATCATGGCTGAGCAGCACAAGCTGTTCCTGCCAGCAAAAGGCAGAAAGAAAACTCTGCTCTTGGCACCGGGGATGTGATAATGACCCTGAATTAGAGCTGGATGTCTCCAGCACCTGATTCTCCTGCTCCTGTGGGTACAGCCCGAGGTTTCTCCTCCTGGCAGTTGTAGGAACAGGTCCAGGAGTTGCTTACGTGGAGGAAGGATTTAAAGGAGCAATGTCCAGCCTGGATTTCAGGGCAGTTTGTGACCAGAGGTTTCAAGCACCTGATGCCATGTAGAGACCACAGGGGAAGTTGCACAATTGTGGGCAGAAGCAGGGACAGCCTGTCACTGCTGTCACATCAGGAGACAAACAGGGGATGGCTGTGGTGTTTTGGGTTGTGGCAAGGCATGTGCACACTCACTAAATTGCTGGTGTGGTCCCAGTAGCAGCAACATCCCCAGTGATTCCCTCTGCTCAGCCCTAGCCAGGGATGGAGGCTGATGGAAAATTGGGACCCCTCTAGAACCTCCCCAAATCCCCCCTTAAACCAAGAACACAGGGTTAGCACCCAGCCCAGGCCTCAGGCACAGTAATACTTCACTTCTCAGCCTCTGAGTAATTTTTGGAAGATGTTTGAGAGGCTCCCTTTGTAAGCTGTCATTTCTCAAAGCCTTTGAGCTTGTGTAATTTTTATTCCTTCTGCAGCTCGAAGGAGAAACTTGAATACAGCCAGGCAAGATCTCAGGTGCCAGTGAGCTCCTGAAAGATGGCTGCTGAGTGCTCTTAGAATGGACATTCCTGGGACAGAGCACACCCAGGCACTTTCAGAAGTGTCCCTGTCCATGGCAGGGGCTGGAATTAGATGATAACTTTAAGATCCCTTCCAACACAAACCATTATGGGATTCTATGATGTAGCAGCAGAAATCACACATGCTGTCTTAAAAGGAACAAGAACCACTCAGTACTTTAAAGGGGTAAAAAAATGGAGGTTCAGGGGTTTTTAATTTGTCAGAAGAGGAGAACTAGAACTGCCAAACTACTGAGCACCCAGGAGACACTGCCAAGTGCAGCATAATAAAGTTGAGAAAGAATACAGCCAGGACTTTGCTCCTTCACAAGCCTTACAGGAAACACCCCTGGTTTCATTTTCGTTTGCCCTAAAAAGGAAGATTTAACTATTTGCAGAGCAGAGCTCAGGGAAACAGAGGTGAAAAGCAGCTCCTGTGTGGCATTGATTATCTGCGGGTCTGCAAGCAAACACGGAGGGCAGAATGCAAGGCTGAGACACGGCACTTTATCAGTCTTGGCCCACAAAACTCCTTCAGCAGTCGGTGATAACCGTGTGGGACATTCCCTTGGTTGGCCAATGCCCTCTAGTGGCTTCTGGAGAGGAGAATTGTGCATTCCCAAAGAGAGGGTTTTGCTAAAATAGTGCCATGCCCCCCGTGTGTGCAGGTTTTAGGAGAGATGGGACATAGGTGGTTTAAAATTATCAAAGGGCTAAATCGAAATCCTTCATCCATAAATGCACATCTCACACACAGCCAAAGGGAGGGAGGGGAGGTTGTGGGCTTCCCTGTGTTTTCCAAGAGAATGGTTTTGTAGTTTATAGAACCATAAAATGATTTGGGTTGGAAGACACCTTAAAGGTCACCTCATTCCAACCTCCCTGCCATGGGCAAGGACACCTTCCACTGTCTCAGGTTGCTCCAAGCCCCATCCAACCTGGCCTTGAACTCAACCAAGGGATGGTTTTGCAGATCATCAAAAGACAAATCTTGCTGTATTGTTCACATACATCTTTTCCTCTGTCTTCCCCCTTCCCTCCATTTACCAGCTCTGCTGTGTGTCTGATAGGGAGTGGACAATATTTGGAAATATTATTCACTGCAGACAGGCTTGCCCAGCAGACTGCATAAGGGCCCCTGCACACCTAACAGCACAGGGGATTGTTTTACATGGAATTTATTGCTTCCTGCCTAGAAGAGCACACACCAGAAATGCCCTTTTCTATGTTCTCAGTCTTAAAAAATCATCCTGTACAGAGCGAATTTAAGAACAAGTTGGATGGATTGTGCTTTCTGTGGGTTGAGTTTGCCAACACACTTGAGGCAGATGCTCTCTCTAGGAGCATCTCCATGGTTGAAGCTGTTAATTTGGGGATGAAGAGAACTCAGTTCTGCAAGCAAAACCTCTGCTGGCTGCAGTGAGAATAGATCAGGACAGGAGTTTTCATTCTAGTGCCCAGCAGCATCACACACTGCTCTGCTCCCCCTGACCTGGCAGCACTGAGCTGACCACCTCTGCCTCTGGTGGGGTTATCCCTGAGGAACCCCTCAATAACAAAAATCCATCATGGCCATTTTCTGCAGGTTTGGTGCCAAAATGATGACCTTGCCCAGCCCCACGTTAAGGGCACTGTCAGACTGTGACATTCCCTGAACCCCCTTCCCTGCTGATGGGGTTGTACCCTAAGGCAAAGCAAACACACCAACAGGTCACTGGCTGCACTCACTGAGACTTTATTACACCAATATCAGCCAAATCTTGCTGTTAATAACCCAGAGAGGTGCAGAAGGGATGAGAGGAGCCTTAAAGAGCACAGCTAATTAATTTTATCTCATATATTCATGCACAAAGTGATCCTTCTCTAGAAGCCTCCATTATTCTCCATAGTCTAGAAAGCAAAAAACAGATTAATTCAGCAGAGAGGCAGAATAAGGCATATGTCCATCCCAGGAAATGGTCTGAAGAAGGGCTTGTTCCCAGCTAAGCCAGGGGACTGCTCTAAAAATCTATTCCCATCCAAAAAGGTTTATGGACCACACTAGCCTCCCTCTAACCCACAATTATTTAAAATACCTCTCCCCACCTTTCTTTCCAGTAGAACCCACAATTTACAGAGGCATTTCCACAAAACCATCCTGGGAAAAGGCTGCTGCTTGTGCCAAGCATTATTTACGCAGAAAAGAACTCGCTGTTCATTCCCAAATGCAAAGCTGAGGGTGGATAGTGCAGCACTGCAGGATTTGCACTTTTAGAGATGTTTTTTGTTTGTTGCATTTCCCATCCAGCTAATTCCTCCCGTGGTTTCCTGCAGCAAGGTTTTGTCTGGGTGAATGGTGATGATAATTTTTTGGACACAGAGCCCAGCTCCTGCCTGGCTTGAATTTTGTCTGTGGCCCTCAGCAGAGCATTTCAGCTCTGAGGCAGCAGCTGCTTCTTTACAATTGTTTGCCTACACAACAAAAGTAGCATCAAATATCTTGATTTTAGACCTCCCCAGATCTCCCTGTTCTGCTCCTAATGGTTCAATACACAAAATACTACTCTGAATGAAAAACAAATTAAAAAATAAATTAAAAATAAATTAAAAATTTCTCTGGCCAATCCCCTGCTTTCAGGGGAGCTGTACAGGCATGAAGCAACTTACACTGTAGATCCAGTCCACGTAGGCTGACACTCGTGTGAAGACTGTGGGCTTCTGGTAGGTGTTACAGTAGGGAACTAGCCCAAAACTCACAATCCCATGGACTTCCCAGTGATCATCCCTGTAGCAGTTGAGAGGGCCCCCAGAGTCCCCCTGGATTGGAGGAAGGAAAGGAAATATTCAGCCAGATTACCTGAGCAATGACTGGGTAGGATTAAGGGGCACTAGATACTTAATTTATGTGAGAAGATAAAGGCTCTTCCTGGGCTCACAACTTGGTTTGTAACAAGGTTCTGACATAATTAAACCACACACACACAAAAATACGCTAAATATCTACAGACCTATAATTATCCCATACCTATAACTGTACTATGTATAATTGTACAACCTGCTTTATCTCTATAAGTTTCTATATTATATGCCTACATTTATATAATCACATATTATGCATTTTCCCACAATTTTTAAGTGCACTGCATGGTTGCTTTTATTAGAAGCCACTTTTGCAGTGAAGGGAATACAAAAAGAGGTAACAAGTATTTCTTGACTTCACATGCCAAACCTCCTTGCCTTGATGCTGAGGCCACCTGGGTCCTCTGGGATAATGGAAACCTCACAAGATCAACTTTTTCCACCTCAGCTGGGTCAGAGGGAGCTGTTGGACATAGCCCAAACTTGCAGCAACCTCAGCTGTAAGCAGAGGAGATGGGAAGGAGAAGGGTGACAAGCAGGAGGTAGCAGTGCCTGGCTCAGGGTGCAACAACACAGCAGCATTGGAAGAGTGGACAAACTTCCTTGTAGCCTCACCCTTTGGGTCAGGACAGAGGTGACTGCCCGAGTTTCACCCTTGTCCCCAGGATGCTGCTGAGAGACAGGGCCAATCTACTTTCCAAAATCAGAGGGGAGAGGTGCCCCCTGAGGATCTAGAGGCTTTTCTCCCTGCTCGCTGATCTCTGGAGGAATGTGGAGAAGGTCTGGTTCAGAAGATATTCAGCAGAAAGCAGCAGAGAGGCCAGGATTTGCAGGAGAACTATTGCAGGTGGAGAAATGGCAAAACCAGAACTTGAGGCACAGCAAGGTGAGAGAGGAAGGGAAAAGAAAGATGCCAGCTTGAAACCCCTCAGATTATAAGAGCTCTTACACTGCATCCTGCCCTCACACCATCTCCACCTGCACAGAGCATGGTGTCCTTTGCCTGGGATCCCCACCAGTCCTCCTGGGAGCAGATCTCATGGTCCACCACTGGCAGCTTCACCTCCTGCAGCCTGTCTGCACTGCCACCACCTGCTGCACGGGAGAGGGGACACGAGGAAAAGTGACACCTCAGCCCAGCAGCTCCAGGGGCTGAGGAAATGTAGTGGTTTGAAAGCAAAATGAGTGAGAGGCTCCAAGTCAGAAATACAATTTAATAATAATAATAAAAAAAGGTTAAATAAAATAAATGCAATAATACAAAAGACCACTGGCAGAGTCAGAATACAACCTGAGTGTGATGATGGAAGCAGTGATCCCATAGAAAGGTCTGGTAGCTCTGATCCTCTGGGAATCCAGTGGGTAAGGACCCCCATATTGTTCCAAAATCCCAGATTATATGCAGGTGAGAATGCTTGGCCCCACCCCCTGGGTGGAGCATCTCACAATACTCACAGGGGGTCCTTGATGGCCCGTTAAAGAGAGAGAACTCCCAGAGGGAGTTATCTATGAGTCATGTATCAGGTCATTAACAGAAGACCCATTAACAGAAGAGCCATTAACAGAAGACCCATTAACAGAAGACCCATTAACAGAAGACCCATTAACAGAAGAATCATTAACAGAAGAGGGAGGGGGAACCTGGGAGAACACTGCTTCAGCAATTGGTTTCAACAGCTGATGGTGATAGAATACTTTGTGCATATCTTATACTACAACCCAGGACAGGAAAGAAGCTTTATCTTCGTGGTGGTCCCCCTGGACACTCTTCCCTTCCCCCTTACTCACCACTGACCACTCCCCAGCCAGTGATATAGCAGGGATAGTCATTGGGCAAGATTTCTCCCCTGGGTGGGAGCGCTCCCAGCTCAACAAATCCGTTGGCTTTGGCGGGAGAGTCGAGGCGCAGCAGGGCAATGTCAAAGCTGAAACAGGGCACAGGGGAAAGATTCCTCACTGAAAATCCTGGGCGAGGCTTGGATCACACATCCTCACTCTTGTTTCATCACCCACACAAGGCTCCAGCCTCTGCGTGAGGATAGGCAAGCACCTTGCAAATGTAATTAATTATTCCTTACAGCTATCACGGGTGACAGGAAAATAAGAACAATTAAGAGAGAAAAGGCCATGGTATGGACTGATAGAGGGATAACACTCCCCAAAAGTCTCCTGCAGGTTTGGGGTGAATTTTGGTAGACCCTGGGTGGACAGGCATGTCTCTGAGGGGGGTTTGAGACAGTCCTTCAGTATTTTCCTGTTGGCTTTCCTTCATCACATGCACACAGGGCTGTGACTGCAGGCAAGCCCCTGAATCTTCTGCATATCCTGGATACATCTGGGGGATTTTTTCCAAAACTGGGGAAAACAGGCCCATCTTTTCCCCATCTTGGGTATAAAAAGGACTGAGATCATCCATGTGGACACCATGGAAGAGAGGAAACTATTTGGGAAATCTCCTTTGCAGCATCTTCCAGTGCTTCCCACAAATCCAGCCTGACTGGGAGTTGGACTGAACACACACATAACTGCTGAAGTGAGAGGATGCTCAGTTATCATTCAGCTATGTGACAGTAAAAATAATTACCCATTGGCGATGTCATTGGGATTCCAGCCCTCGTGGATGAAGGTTGCATCCACACCAAGGTAGTACTCGGTGCCATCCACCTCCAGGAGGTTGTGCTCACCCAGAGCCACCCTGTAGGATACTCCTGGGGGCCTGGAAAGGAATCACAGAGTAATTTGTGCAAAATCTACTCCCCACTGGGTGCTTTGCAGTGCAATTTTCACAACCCAGACCTTCCAGTGTCATCATTTCCAAAGCATCTTCCACCAAAGGATTTTCAATACACTGAAGCCAAATTTGCTGTGAGTGTGTCTGGAGAAGGGCAAGGAAGCTGCTGAATTAGCAGCTGAGGGGGCTGGGGATGTTTAGCCTGGAGAAAAGGAGGCTCAGAAGGGACCTTGTTGCTCTCTGCAACTTCCTGAGAAGAGGGTTTTAGCAAGGTGGGAGTTGGTCTCTTCTCCCAGGTAACAAGTACAGAATGAGAGGAAATGGCCAATGGATATTGGGAAAAATTTCTTCACTGAAAGGGTGGTCAGGCCTTGGAACAGGCTGCCCAGGGCAGTGGTGGAGTCACCATCCCTGGAGGGATTTAAAAGATGTGTAGATGTGGCCCTTGGGGACAGGGTTTAGTGGTGGGCTTGGCAGTGTTGAGTTAATTACTGGACTCGATGATTTCAGAGGACTTTTCTAACCTAAATTTTGTTTCTCAGTGGTCTTATGAATCAGGCACATGCTGCCTGCAGTTTGCTGGTGAAGAAACTAAAGCTGCAGCATCAGCTACTGCAGTGCTGAGCCTGGTCTTGAAAAAGAAGGCTCATTTTCCATTTCTGCACTTTTCTGGAGCAGAGTGTGAAGGACCAGCTGATTACACTTTATTTTAAGTGCAATCACTAAAGGCAGGAGCAATTAAAGGGGAGTGTTGGCTTGCTGGTGTCCCGTGGCACTGACAGGTTGTACAGCACGGCCTGGGAGCAAGCAAACACCCCTTTTGTTCCATCTTTCCATCTCTGTGCAAGTCTCTTAGGATGCAAACCCATGAGGAATGCTCACACTCATGCAAATGCACCTCCTCTTATGCAAATCAGCAATCAGCTTGATTTCCACTCCCAGGAAGTCAGCGATTAATATGTAAAATCATGGCTGAAACCAGCAGAGTTTTCCAGCTCCCCTGATTAAGTGAGCAGGGAGTTGTCCAGCTGTGCAATGCACCAGTGGGGAGCTCTGAGGAGGAGAAGGGTCTGGCTCCCATCTGCAGCAAGAATGAGGAGCAGAACAGGAGTTTTAACAGTTTTTATCCTACTCACAAGCTGAGGCAGTGTGCTGCAGTCATGACCCATTTGCTGCTGATAAGGGTTCCTCCACAAATGTGGGTGTAGTACCCTGGGTCGTTGGGGTAGGAAATCTGAAGTGATACCTGCATCAAACAACAACATATTTTACACCTAAACCATGCCACACCTCTGCAGAAACAGTGTGTGTGGCTTTGGACAGTGGAAGCTGTTATTTTCTCACTTTTTTTTTTTTTTTTTTAATTTAAGGCTTTTTTCCAAGTATAAGACTCCATCGTTACCTGCCACTTCCAGCTGTTTGGTTGGGCTTCATGGCCTCCAATCACTCTCCCTGCCAGCACATCCTGAAAAGCATCCCTCAGGGGAGTCCCAGAGGTTGCCCCTAACACAAAAAAGGAAGGAGAGCAGTTTGTTGTGTAGATTCCTAAAGAGCAATAGTCCCCACAGCCAGCCAGGTCTGGAAGACGGAGTGGTTGAGGCTTGCACATGGTGACACTGTGGTCACTCTCCATCCTGGAGTGAATTTTTCATCCTCCATGAGTGAAAAAGACCATGAACAGGCTTCAAGATACAAAGCTCTTGTATAAATTGATTTGTTTCCCACACTCCAATCCCACCTTTATGCATCAACCTGCATCCCCTTTCTTTTGGGTTGCAGGTTTTTGCTCCCTCAGAGAACTCCTAAATTTTTCTCATGGAGATAATACTCCCACAACAGAGGAAAACCCTTCCACATTAGGTTTTGCCCTAGCACAGAAACTGCAGAGGAAAGAAAATTGATATGCTCTAATCTGCACCACTTAGAGGCTGAGAGCTTCACCCTTTCCCAGTTCAAATAAATTGCAACTTACCCAGGCAACAGAGAAGAACCAGAAACTGAAACATCTTTAATGGAATGGTCTCATTTTTTTTCCCAAGAAAATGTCTTTTTATACTAAAATATCTGCCAAGAAACT
This sequence comes from Argya squamiceps, assembly GCA_037834095.1. Taxonomy (NCBI): domain Eukaryota; kingdom Metazoa; phylum Chordata; class Aves; order Passeriformes; family Leiothrichidae; genus Argya; species Argya squamiceps. The sequence continues at coordinate 5,154,747 of JBBMKD010000102.1, forward strand.
GAGTCTAAATCTGGGATCAATGCAGCTTATCTATACCCATAACTCATTAAACTGATCAAAAATGTTCTCTATGTGGAAAAAAACCCATCTGCTCAATGTAGAGCCCAAGGCTACACAAACACCTCCACACTGTATGGTTCCCACAGAGCCACGAGGCAGAAAAATTCTGAGAAATTTTGAGTTCTCCCAGATCAAGTCAAAAACAAGGCAGGGCAGACCCAGGATGGAGAGGCCAGCATGGGTGCACAAGTTGTATTACTATGCACACGTTGTGTTGTCTCTCTTGTAAGAGCTTTATTTGTCAATGCAGCTTTATGCTGCTCCATGTGACATCAACTGATCTTTGTCAAATGGATAAACAGAACCACAGCTCTTTTTATATCTCCATTAACTGCAGTCCCTTGTATTTTTTGCGTGTGGAACCTCATGATTTATATCCATGTATTGGTTAAAGGTACAATCAGGGAGCATAGCAGATGCATAAGTTCTTCAGTTAAATATAAATATAGATAGATATAGATCTAGATAATATAATTATAGATAATATAAATGTAGATAATATAAATATAGATAATATAAATATATAAATATAAACACAGTCCTGGTTTTTTTTTTGTTTCCAGAGAGGAAGGAAACAAGAAATGCCTGCAGCTAATGGAAATGCAGAGACTGGATTCCATGGTCAGGGGAAATCCCCTTGGGACACACAGGCCATCAGTGGGTGGGAAGCAAAGCTCACCTTGAACTGCAGTCAGGGAGCAGCTCTCAAGTGAACAAAGGGAGAGTTAAGGAAATGAACTGGAGAAGACAGCAAGGGTCACCTAGCCAGGTGTGCTAATGGGATCCACTCTCCGTGGAATGCACAATCCAGGACCTTTCCCATATAATCCTTACAGTCCTCTTTCACAAATCATTTTTATTTTAGTGGGAGCCATAAAAAGTTCAGTGTGATATTTCAGCACTGAGAACCTCTTTCAGTCCTTGAGCACATCTTCCCCCTTACACCACAGATCACTTTTAGCTCCCAGGTAGTTTTGGTAGGTCACAAAGTGGTCTCCTACCCAAGCAGTGTCTTCCCTCACCTTCACTGCATTCATCATCCCTGTTGGGCCAGGCCAACTCACTCGTTTCCTACCACTAATCTATTTTTCCAAAGGCTTTATGGGGCGGGGGGGGCGTTTTAAGCTTTATTTTTTTATTTATTTTTGTGTTTTATTTTTTACGTACAGCCATGTTTAAGAATGCAGTTGTCTATTCTCCTTTTGGACATCAGGCATTTATCTTGAGCAGTTGTTTGTCCATAATCTGTCCTCCACAGCCATGCACACGCCACCAGCACTGTGGCTTTGATGCTGGGCTGTGTTGTAATGCCCAAAGGAGAAATAAATTACACTGGGGATGATGAATTACAGCTGTTTTCAGAATTCCTCCACTCCAGGCATTGTTTCAGTGCAGAGCTCTTGAGGGATGTCTGCATTTCCCCCTGGGAGTCACAAAGATCATCACATCCGACTCCAACACCACAAAACCAACTCAAGCAGCCCTGTTTGTGTCCATTTGGCAAAACCCTCTTATCTCTGGAACAGAAAAATAGAAACCTTGTCCATATTGGCTTTCCAAACCATGTGTAAAAGTTGCTATAAGGAGCATGGGCTGGTGCATACCAGCCAGAGCGTGTTAACAGTTTTCTGTCCAGAAAAAGCAGAATATTGGAGTTGGTGCTCTAGCACTGTTTAGTGAATTGGACCTGTGGCATTGTTTCAATAATTAGGGATCTAGCACTCTTTAATTAGTATACAGCCTTTTGTCCTTGTTCACAGAGGATCTGGATTAAATATTTTGATAACAGAAGCATTTTCTAGGTGAGCAGGATATTTTAGGAGTGATAGGAGGCATAAGGGGGCTGTGGGGGATAGGAAGGATCTTGGGGAAAGATTCCAGGATTGTACAAGCAAATAAGAATTTTTGGGTGGACTTGAAGAGACCCAGTGCCAGTTATTGAGCACAGAAATGAGGATGAAGAAATCTTTTAGGGAGGCCTTAAAGCACAAACTGAATTCCATACATACAAACATACATACATACATACATACATACATACATACATATATGTATATATACATATACACACACATATACTCACTTTATTGTTTAAAATATTTATCAGATTTAAAGTTGGTCTCATGAAATACAGATCCTTAACCATATTTACTGGTGTTTCACAAGATGATGTTTGATGGAGAGGGCAATGGACTGAATAACATCCCAGTTTAGCACACCCTGGGATGTGCACATTCATAAGAAATGCTACCTGGTAAATTTATCGGGCAGCTGAGGTTCAGAAATGCTGTCTGATAAATTTATAGGGCAGCTGAGGTGCAGGGAAGTTCTAATGCACAGAGAAACTGCTCTGAGAGTGAATTTTTAAACAAGTTTGATGGACAGACTATTGAAAGCACATGGAACATGAGAACAAGTTAGAAGGAAGGGCTTCCTAGTTCACAGGGGATAACAAGTAAAAGGGAAAGGGATAAACAAACCACAGGGACACAGATCTGGCAGACAAAGGATGAACAGGGTGGGGATGAAGAACAAAAGTGTCTGGACCAGGACTGATGGGCCATTAAGGAACCAGCTACAGGCTGAGCTTTGGAGGGAGCTGATTGGGAAGGTGCAACTGATAAGATGGGAAAAAGAAGGTGAACTTGAGGATTTAGGGTACTCAAGAGGGCTGTGCAGGATCAAGTCGTTAGACTTGATGATCTTAGAGGTCTTTTCCAGCCTTAATGATTCCTTGATTCTGTGACTTGGAGGCAAGGAAGAGATCACAGGTATGAGGTATGAGGGCCTGCTGTTCCCACTGAGGGCACACCAGCCTGGGTTCCAGCAGCTGGACAGGAGAAATCCCAAATTCTGGGGCTTGCTGGAGATGTCAGGCCTTATATAATGTTCTTAACACGGGCTACTGCATATGACAGAGTTACTGGTTTTATTTAAAGTCTTTCTGCAGCATCTGGGGAGGTGATGGATTCAGGACTGCTTTGGCACATGTTCTACTCAGAGAGTAAACCAGTGCATAAGGCTCAGTGAGTGGGGACATGAGTAACAACAAAACACCCCACTTTTTTATCATCAGCAGCATCTGACAACACCCAGTTTACTTTTGTTAAATGTTTGAGTTGAATTCTGCCCTTGGAACTCTGTTTTAAAGTATCACATGGACTTGGGTCACTGTCAAAATAATTTGAATGTTTTCCTTCCAAGAAAAGAGCAGCTTAGAGCACCTTCCAGGACCTAAAGGAGTTACAAGGGATCTGGAGAAGGACTTCTGACAAGGGCATGGGCTTCAAACTGACAGAGGGAAACTTCGGATTAGGTATTTAGGAAGAAATTCTTTCCCGTGAAGGTGGTGGGACAGTGTCACAGCTGAATGCTGTGCACCTGAATTCCTACACACAGAATCTCATAAGAAATGAATTTATATACTAAATCTTTATATAAAATCTATGTTATATAAATATGTTTTATATATATATATATAATCTTTATATTAGGGCAACATATTGTTGACTAACTAGATGGAATAGATGAATCCAACATTCTTATCATTAAACCCCCCATGAAAGTTTTTCAGCTTGTCTGAGCACAGAAGATGCAAAAAGAAAACCATCTCCCCTGGTACAGGCAATGATACAATTTTCAGGAATAACATTTTACAGCTGGGTGCTGTATGAAGAATTAGGATGGTTAGACTCTTAATTATCCAAAACACTGCTCATCAAATCAAGGTCAAAGAGCTCCTCTAAGCAGCAAACCTTGCTACCTGCTTTAATATGTTTAATGATTGATGATTAATTTTGAGCATTCATAAAGCTCCATTAAAATCATTAACTGTTCATTTGCAGCTCGTAATGAAATGTTTTGTTGGGTTAGGCCAAAGTGCTCAGTTAGTTGTAATTTCACACTGTTATTTCTCAATATCGATTTGATTACGTTGAAAAATCTAAGGAGAGGAGCAAAACATCAATAATTCAAATTATCTAAGCACCACACAACTGAAAGAAAAGTCTTGAGAAATAATGTCTTTTTTTGTTTACTTCTAATAGCAGAGTAGCTCGATCTTCTTCCAAATTCTACAGAATCTTCAGTTTATAATTCAATCTCTTGTTTCAGTATTTTAGTAACCATTTGACTAGAAAGCAGTTTACTGAAATCCACAGTTTTCATAACTCTTTAGAGTTATGGGTATGATTTTTCTACAAGCAAATAAATTGTATGCTTTAGTAAAATTAGTCTGTGGAACATTATAAACAGTCCTAGCTCCACTGAAATTAAAGGAAAAGTTTGGTATTTATGACATCAGAATCTCGCCCACTGTGCTAACTGGAAAAGTTCACTTTGACCTTAAGTAAAGAGGAAAAAGTACAAGATAAAAAGCTTACATTCTGTCTCTGAGTCCTTACTCAACACGGAAAAAGTAGTAAAAACATTCACATATAGTATTTCAATATCCTTTTTGTTTAAAGTGAAAAAGAAAATGCTATTCCCTGTGAAGAAAAAAGGTGGAAAAGCAAATCAGGAGCTTATGTGCATGTTGTAACAGGAAGGAATGTGCATGAAAAGATCTAAAGAGTATTTTAACTATTTTTTTCAATTTCTACAAGTAGACTGAGGGCTTTCTCTACATCTTTTCTGCCTGTAGTATTACATAGTACCCTGTAATGTCTTTAGATTATTTGAGAGTTCTTGCAAAGAAGGACAATCCTTTAATCACTTTTCTGTTGCTCTTACACCCTGTTGCTCCTCTTTCTTCTATTTATCTCAATTACAACAACATTAAATTCTCACTGACATTTCCCAGTTTCTCAGATAGTGACTAATATAAAGCAAAATGCAGTTTCTGTCTATAAATCCTGACTGCCCCATGTGTAAACAGGGTGGTTATGCATTTAGTTTTCTAATTATCTCATAAATCACACCTTGCCTCAGACTGGAAATTCATCACCTTTAAACTGCTACAACCTGCACGCCTGCTCCGTAGCTGATGCCATCCTACCATCTTGCAGCATGGAGGTTGTTAGAAGTGCTGCAATTTCATTTCTTTTTTTTAAAATGAAAAGATATTGAAAAAGAAGAATGACTAGAAATTAATATTCTGTATCTAAGTGGGGTGTCAGTATGTACATTTGTGCTTTTCCTGCATGTGTATTCATGTACTCAAGACTGACAATTTTTTATCTGAGTTGTAGGCTTGGGGAATAGCATCAAGACACTCTTATCTTCCCTCCTTTCTTCTTTCTGACATCACTCATGCTGGTGTAAAAAAGAAAGGCACACACTCTGCCATATCTATTCAGAATTCTGGAAAAAAGAACCCAACTTTTTTTTGAGGCCATCTTGCCTCAAAGTGATGGTCAGATGCAGGAAAATACACACAAAAACATATCTGAAAGAACAGGATTTCAGCCAATGTCAGGAAGCTCAACATGAAGAGCAGAAAAAGGCTGAGTGCTTCCACGTGTGGATGTGTGGATGTGGCTCAGTTTTCTCTGGTTGGTGTAGTTCAGCTGCAGTTTCACTGTGTTTGCTGTGCCACATGTTCCAGCCAAACCAACAAGAGCCCCTGAGAAGAGAGCAGCTGAAGAACACGTGTACCTGAACACACAATAAAGTTGTTTTTGCCCCAGGATCAGGATTTCCCTTGCTGGGAAGTTGCAGGTGTGCTCCCATCCAGCAGGAAAACCAACACCAGCACATTAAACAGGGATGGCAGAGCCAAGGAAGGCACACCTGGCCTGAAACAAGTACAAGAAGGGCTGAAAGGAAGGACAGGGCTCTTGGACTCACTGGGTACCTCCAAACCAGAAGGAGATCCTTGGTCAGACTAGGACCAGTTGAATTCCTGCTGGCAATCCCCACTTGGCAAGGGTTGTGTGTGCACCAGCAGGTGCTGTAGCCCTGCCCTCCCAGCCCTGGGCATTCAGCTGTCTGTGCTCAGGGCCAGCTCTGACACAGCAGAGCTGAGAGCTTGGCTCAGACTGCTGGGGAAGCTGCTCCATTGGAGGAAATTATAAATGAGAAGGAAAAGTGATGCCTTAAGTTTTAGCTTTCATGTTTTTCAGATTCTGTGCTGCCTAGAGGTGGAGTTCTGACCCTCATATTAAGTGTTAGTCAGCTCTCTTCACAGGGTAGGTGAACAAATCAAATCCTTTTCCTGCTGCACACCAAGGACAACTGTTACAAGTTTCAGGCCCAAAAGGACAAACAATGGTGGCTGAAGAGAGAAAACAAGAAGGATGGGACTTCATCATCTGAAGTTGTAATTGAACAATTAAACCCAATATGGAAATGGACCAAAACTTATCAAAGAGTGAGACCTCATGACTGGTCATCCATTTTGTGATCATTTTGGGTCCACATTGGGTGTGGCCCTGCCAGGCTCTTGTACTGCCCAAGGTGTATCCTTAAAGGCCTTTTAATAAATATCTACTTTATTCTCTAGCTCCGTCCAGTCTCTGTTCCAGGTCAGCCTTTCCAAGGCATCAAAGACACCTGAGAAGCCTCTCCTGGGGCTGTACCCCAAGAAAGCTGCTCCAGTCCTTGCACTTGTCCTGCTTGAGCTGTGTTGTTTAGGATGCAGTTCCCCATCTCTTATTCCCCCACTCCCCATTTCACAGCCAGCACTTTAAATCAGCACTTTCACTGCTGTGTTTGGAGATCTTGGAAAATTAGTTCCTTGCTGTTAAACTTGATGGTAAGTGCTTGCTGGCAAAGAAGATGGGAACCTTGCAGTATCTTATCTGTTGATGTCACAGCAGAGAGATGACCTGTTACTGTGTGGGGTTGATGGATTTTCTCTATCCATCATAGGCCCTTGGGATATTCCCAAACATGACAAACTTAGAGCTTTCAGATCACTGGGATGAACCTCCCATCCAGACAAAGAGGCAAACATGACTGTTAACTCGAGTGGCAAAGATAATATAAAGGCATCCTGACACATCCTTTCTTCATGTTTGCCATGGAGAAATAAAAGCCCAGGACTTTGTACAAAGAAGGATATTTGTGCTGATGAACTGATGAACTGCTCAGGAGAGCTGGTGCATAGGCCATCTCATGCTTGGCATTTTCAAGATCACCAATCCCAAACCAAAGGTTTAATCCAGAGGTTTAGCTGGCTCCAAGGGAAGTTTTCCACACGTATTTTCAGACTCAGATCTCTTTCTACACCGAGAATTAAACTGCATCAGAACCCAAGGCTTGGCATTTCTTTCTGCTGCCTGTGTTGTGAAACTGCACAGTTCCTGGTGTGGTTTTGCCCCATGTCAGCCACCACAGTCCCAGACAATACTTGGTCACATTTAAGAGCATAATATGGGCCAGGAATGATTCCAGTGGGAAAATGGGTTGCACACACTCTTGTTTAGAGATAAAAGAGTTTAACCACATGGATGTGAGATTTGTTTTGCCAGCTGGACTCAGGAATAAATAATGTGTGCCACCCATTTCATTACTAATAGACTCAGAATAATTTTTTTCATCAGCTGAAACCCTGTTCAGATGCCTCCTTTGTAAGCCTGATGCTGATGCAAAGTGTTGCAATTCATCTTTTCACCCTCAAGTGTGTGATGAGCAGTATTACCTTTTTAAAAAGTCTGGATGCTGCAAAGCAGTTGAGCAACAGAGTTCTCTACTCATGACCCATGGTAAACAACATAATTCAACCAGACTGACACCAGCAGACAGTAAACCAATATCCTGATGAGGATTTTCAATGGCAAACTTTAATAATAGTGTTCAAATTACTGTGTTCAAGTTCCTCAAACCCTCAGTGGTTTTCCAGCCTCCTCTATTCTTTAATAATGGCAAATAGCTATGAGGAACTCTGCCTTGAAAAAATTTTAGATGAGTTTTGGTATTTTAGGGTAAGATGTTCATCTACAGGAGTGGCAGGTCCTGATTGCAATCTCCTTCCTGCCCTGAGAAATCTAAGGAAAAGCACTGCAGGAGAACTAAACTGTGCAACTCCAGGGTAGGATGCTGAACATTTCTGGCTCTGGGGCAACAGAGCTGACAGCTTTTCCCTGAACATGTGCTGATGCAGAAAGGGGGGAATGGAAAGGTAAGAGAAAATGGCTTTGACACCTGGAACACAAAATGCCTGTTTGGGTGTTAAAGGCCATGCCCAGGTCCTCAAGCACAAAGCACAGGGTACTTACAGCTTCTGAAAGGTTCATGCCGTTCTTGAAGTGCTCACAGTGACTGGAGCAAAGAGAACATTGTGAGCTTCAAAGGAGTTGAGGACACAGTGGCACATTGTTCTCTCCCTGGAGAATAACAGGATAGCACCTTGGAAATGGTGAATCAAATTAGTCCTTTTCAAAAAGTGTCTGCATTGGTTCGTTCAAGCACTGAAAAAGGACCACACAAATGAGTTCTGTACCTGACAGTTAAATGAAAACGCACAGGAAAACCTCAGGACAGCAGCCAACCTTCCTTATAGACAGCTCTATATGTACAAGAGTTGGATTTGATAGAGAAAAAGCTTGGGAATGTAGCTTTATCCCAAACAAAGGAAGGGATGGTTAAGTTCACCAGAGCAGAAAAATCACTTCCAGAAGTTATAAACAATCTGTCAGAGGAGCTGTGGTTCTCTGCCACATGAAGAGCCAAAGCCCCAGAGGATCTGGACAATTCTGAAGCACACTGTTCATAGCTGTCTGTCCTTTCTCAAATTATCCCAGAGCTTGATTAGATTGTCCATGTGCCTATTTGGAAAAAACAGAGGCTGACCAATCTTCTCAACATGAAGTTTCTATATTTACCTATATAAAGCAACATGAAATAGAAAAGTTGTTTTACAAAAAAGAGAATTTTGAAATATTTGCAGTAAGCATAGGTCTGCATATACATTTATAAAGTGCATCGTTTTCTTTCAGATAGATGTCTAACTTTTTACAATATATTGATGAATGTACAGGTTTTCTCATGCATATGCCATCCTTCATATGCCATTTATAGCTTCACAGTTCTTACAGTTTTACAGATCATGTGTTTGCCAGTTCTGATGCACAGATTAATCAACCACTTTAAAAAGAGACAAATCAGGCACTGAGCATATAAACTCTGCCAAGGAAGAAGTCAGCCTCCGAGGAAAATTAGTTTGTTTACTTTTCCCCAAGTACCACAACTCTTGCATTGAATCATGACAGCTTAAGCACCGTTTTTTTCTGATTATACCCTTAGACAAGGAGTGCTCCTGCAATTAATGAAGTACTTCTGTCAGGCACTAAGTAAATTTAAGCTCTGTCAATGGCATGTGTTGCTGGAAAGCTGCCAATTCGAATCTCTCCCTGGGACACAGATGCCTGCATTTCTCCAAACTTCTCCCTTAAATCTCCAAGCTGATGCTCCCACCCTCACCCTGAAATCGCGGCACACCCCTGCACTCTCCTAAATACACAAACCCCCTTTGTTGAGCAAGAGTTTTTTTTTTTTTTTCTGGGTCGTGCCAGGTGTTAACTGAGCTGTTTAACACCATCCACAAAGAGACACCTGCACGGCGGCGATGATGACAAATAAAAATCAAGCGCAGCGTTGATAAAGAAGAACATTTCCTTTAACAACAGTGTTCTGGAAGGAGCAATCCCTGCGAGCAGCTGGGAAGGATAATTTATTTATCAGCGGAGCATTCGGGCACTGACTCGCAGGTTCTCCATTCCCAGGGACTTGCACAGCTCAGAGGTGATGATCAGCTGTGCCGGGGGTGATGTTCCAGGCACGGCTGAGCGGCTCTCACAGCTTGTTGCTGCAAAAAGAAGTGAATTGTTATCGCTGTTCCTGGCAACAGATCCCTCACTTGCCTTGGGCTCTGGAACCTTTCCTCTCATGGGGTGAAAGGGTTCGATTCACCCACCCAGGGAAAATATATTCCTATTTTTGCTGGTTGTTTCCCTGTTGTTTTAGAAAGCTGAATCGGGTGCAGAATTAAAGGGGCAGGTGAGACCCTGTGATGAGACTTAAAGCTGGAGGAGGAGCAGGAACACCCCATTTCAGCACAGCAAGTTATTGAGGAACTTTTTAGTTGGACATCGGTGTTTACAGAAGTAAAAAAACGAACCAACAAAACAAAAAGAACAAAACAAAACGAAAAACCAACCAACCAACAACAACAACCAAAAAAACCCCCAAAAAACAAAACAAAATAAACCCGAAAAAACAGACAAAAAACCAACCCCCCAAACAAACAAACAAACCCCCCAAAAAACAACCCCCAAAAAACCCCCAACAAACAAACAAAAACAAAAAACCCCACACCTAAATAATTAACATTTTACTGTGCTTTTCGTCCATGGCTGCCAGTCTCATGCAGGATAAAAGAACTGTGCCATTCTCTCTCACAAAGATCACAGCCTGTAGGGAACTACCCTGAGCAAACACCAGGAAATCACTAAAGATGGGGACAGATTCCAGCTACAAACAATCTGGGTTACAAACAGCCTTAGAGCAGTCACACGAACTGCTCAGAGGTGTTGCTCTGAAAATCCTAAATCCACAAACATTCCCTTCCGTGCCTTACCAGCAGTAGAGTCCTTTAAAGTAGTTATAGCCAGATTTCAAAACCTTTTTTTTCTTCAACATTGAAAAAAAAATTAAAAAAAATTAAATTCTTTTGTAGTTTTATTAAAGTTACTACTTCTCAGCAATTTTAATATTTCCAGGGCTGAAAAGTTACCTAAAAATTATAAAGCATTAAAGTTCATTTTATCGCTACCTTACAATAACTCAGAGGATATCAGATCTGGAAAAATCTAAATATTGGTTTAAATCATGGAGACTTAATTTTGTTTTGTTTTGTGTCTATAACTAATCAGATAAAGCATTACTGTTTTTCTTTTGGGAAAAGAGTAAGGTTTTTAAAAGAAATAATGGCAGAGCCAAGAGGAATTCAGATGCTGCTGACATCTCCAGCTTCTAGAAGTAGAAAGCTCTTCCAAAACTGTCAAATCTATTAATTCTCCATGTCACACTACAGAAACTTCTGTGAAATCCTGGATTTTACCCAGAAGGGGAAACTTTTGTAGGTGAAATTAAGAAAACAGAATTTCCATATTTTTATAAGTTGTTTTTTTTAAAACTTGGAGTGGAAATCTGACTAAAATCACAATCTTCAAGCTTATTTAATGTTATATACACTTATGATTTCTGTACAACATTCTGGTAAAGGTTTATTGCCTGTTCATATTTTTGTTTCTTGAACATGAGATCTCTTCTCATCTAGAATACAAAAACCTGTGAAAATAAAAGGAGATGAGCAAATAAAAAGACCTGCACGTGAATTTGCTTTAAACAATATTCCAAATTTGTTTACTTTAAATACTATCAGAATAGACAATAAGAAGAATTAATATTACCACACCCAAAAAGCATGGAGGACATTTCCCCTTTTTAGGAAGAGCTCCAAACCAACCATTAGGTGTCCCACTGTAATGGATGGATGGATCAGTCACTACTTTGGTGACAACGACCTTCAAAACCCAAACATTTCTTCTATTTTTAGATGTCTGTGTTAAATGAATATTTTTCCTGTCCTACAGAGACAGTATTTAGGGGATACAGGTCTCTCATTTTCATAATTTCATTTCTTTACTCCTTTTCTATGACTTTCTCTGGAAAAAAATTAGTGATGCCAACCTATCTCATGGAGCAATTTCCTGCTTGGTGCTTTTATGTAAAAACAGAGTGCTGGTGTGTAGACTGGAGAAACAGTTATTGCATCTTGACAATCAATCACCCAAATTAAAATAAGCCAACTTCATTATTGTCTGCGAAAATAAGAAGTAATTAAAAATGAAGTATTTAGATAACAATTGTAATAAGTATCAAGAGCCTCTTATTTTCTCTCTACTGAGTTCTATCACAAAAGACAGAAACAGAGCAGATCAATTCTTTTTCCAAAACAATTTCAATCTAGTTTTATAATTAAATCAAAGACAGATTTCCCCATTAGTACAACTATTGCAGTATCTGAGTAATTTGGAATAATCAGCCAAGGGTATTCTTTACTGATTTTCCTTGTGCATCATTAATTATCTGAAGTGACAGGCCTAACATAATTTCTATCATGAATAAACAAGTAGAGGAAACACGGAGGAAGTCAAGTACAAATAACAAGGAGATGGCCTCTCTTTGAAAATCAGAGCAATCCTGCAAAATGTTAATGGCTGTTCTGTTTAAATGAGGCTGCAAGACATTAAAGCTTGTGATATGTTGCATATCATTAATTCTCAGTAAAAGTGTAGATGAAATTCATACTTAATCCAATGCAATTTTCTGCAGTTAATGGCCCTGAGAATCAAACATTCACAAATGTAAATGGGAGTTTTTCCATACCAATATTTTATGGGCTTTAAGAACTGTCTTTTACTGCAAGTAGAAAACTATACCTGAGCCATTTTCCCTTTTCTTGAGTGTGACCTGATTTTTATATTTAGAATATGATGCTCTCTTCTGATGATTTACTGTATTGCATGTGAATTTAAAAATATTTTTCGATTTGATACATTTTATTTAATGGATAAATAAGTACAAAAATTGTTAACGTAGCTGGATTTCCTTTTTTAACTTCATGTCCTTTTTGGTTGGTATTCCATTTCAATGCCAGAAATACGATTTAAGAATTCCCCCATGGTAATTCCATGGTTTTGAAAAAATTAAGCAGTATTTCCTTTTCTATATTTTTGAGGCTTTGACACCAAAAGAACAACTTCTCTCACCTTGTATAGCGAGATGCTGATTGAGATTTTAAAAAATACTTCCTTTGCTATCTGTTGGAGTAGAGGTTGATGGATTTTCATAGCTTTCAGCAGCTTGTACATAGTCCAGGTTGTGATGGTGCTGGACAGATTCTGCTGGGAAAAAATTGGTCCTGGCTACTTGGAAGGGTCAGGGTCCAGTGTCCTCTGCTGTGCTTCAAAACCCTGCAGCAACAATGAAGAGTGCTAGAAAAGGAAGAAACCACCACAAGAATTTCTGAAAGCTTTTCAGAGCAGTTTCATTTGTGTCTGTGTCCCCTTTGTAAGGGAAGGGGACCTTGAAATCACCTTTTTCTGGTCCAAACCAGAGCACTCAATTCAAGGACTGGCTGGAAACTTCACTTCCAAAGCTCTGAGGTGACTTATCCCGAAATTCCAGTTATTCCAGTGTGCTGATGGCTGCATTACTGACTGCCACCAACCCAGCTGAGCAGCTCCTGCATCCAGCAGTGCTGCTCAAATGCTGGAACATTTCCCAGAGCTCTGTTTGCACAGGAAATACCTTTGCCTACCAACCCGAGCAGCTCTGATAGCACCAGAACAGTGCTACAGGAAAGGAGACAAAAGAATCAGCTGGGTAGTCTCTGCAAGGCTTAGTAATAAGAAAAATCAGACTGTTAAACTCACATAATGCTCTATACAACTGCATTGAATGTAGCTGCACTCTAGAGATTTGGAAGCACCACAACTTCCTTCACAATGATTTATTTATATGAAATAAGTTGTATCTCAACATCTTATTTATATGAAAGGGAAATCCTCTTTTGTGAATAGAAGAGGGAGCTTTAAACACATCAGTACAACAAAAATCCACAAAACTGGACATGGCTGAACCCTTTCCTCTGCCTGGCAACTCTTAAATGTTGAATTATCTTTCTTCATGCTTCTCCAAGGTTAAAAGATTCAATACTTTACAGGTTCTGGAGAGGTGATACTGTTAACAAGGTGATGATCATTTGAATTGTTTATGTATGATGCATATATGAAAATGTTGTCTAATCACTGTTAGAATTCCCATTCATGAGCATCCTGGGCATGCCTTCCAAGAGGTATAAACAAATACGACTGAAGATCATGACAGATTTATTAATATTTGCCAGTGAAGTGGATAATTCCACCAGATACATAATTGTTCAGGACTAAATTCAATTGTTCACATGATAAAGGTCCTGCAAATCATCTGCACAAGTGGAAGATGAAATGAATCTCCTTAAGAAAATGCAGTTTAACAGGTTTGATCTAGAAGGTGCTCTTCCTTTTAATTTTGAATAATGAATTTCTGTAAACATTATTGTCCTCTGTAATGTTGAGTTCCTATTCCCAATTATTTTGACCAAAACATTGTTTAGGGTCAACTTCTTTCATAATCCTGAAATTTATTACATTTTGCATTGATAATGAGGGAAGAATCAATATTCTATTAATATTTTTCATCATTCTTAAATAATAAAACTCATTCACAGAATTTCCTCTGTATTGCAAGCTTACTTCTGAGGCTTACTGATTTTAGACAGTCAATATTTGAAAACATTAATCCTTTGAGATTTTGAATGTTATTCCTTTATAATTTCTCATCAGAAATTATAAAGGAATAACAATAATATGTTTCTACAGCGAAACAGTTCTGAAAGGAGCCAAAGATCTTTCTACTACACAATCCTTCTGCCATACTGAAAAATTATTTGTGCAACCGGCTTGAGAAATCTTTAATAATAGCTACAGTCAAGAATTGCCTCTTTTTCTCCAGTGACTGAAAAAAGAAACCTACAACTAGCTCAGCTGCAGCTTTTTATACTGTATCTGCAGATCTAAATGTAGAGCAGTCAGCACCCATTTCACATTTACATAGGAACCTTTAGAAAAGACTGATATTGCAGGCAAGCTAAGCACACAAAGAGCTTTGAAAAATAAGCATTTAAAGGGTACAGCTCCCTGCAGGATCTGCCAGTTCTGTGTGACATTGTTTTAGTTCCATTGCCACGAATGACAAATGACATTTCTTTCAAAATTCTGTATCTGCAAAAGCAAAGATCTGATGTAGATATCATTGTGTGGAAATGCCATAACACTGCAGTAATTGTAGTAGCTTGAAGCCCTGTAACAACCACAATATATTTCTGATTTCCTGCCAGTTGTTATGGTTTTAACCTTGCATTGCCAATAATGTTGTTTTTATCATGGACTGATTTTACCATAAAAGGAAAATCTTCTGTGGACAAACTGTTTTGGAGAATACCTAAAATGTTAATCTTAGCTATTTATTACCAATAATACAATCCTATTTTCACTGTCTAATACACAATTATCAGAATAAAAATTTAAAAAGTAAAATTTCAAAAAGTGTTTGCTAAGAAATTTGACACCAATTTTCACCCAATTTTCACCCACCAGCTAGGGATTTACCAGTTTTTATGACATGAATGTGCCACCTCTGTTCAGTGTCACATGGGACCAAAAGGTCTCCTTTTCCTGTTTTGAGAAACTCTTTTAAATGCAAAAACTTGAACTTTTAAATGCAGACTGTTTCCTGTACAACACAACCAATGAGGAAAGAATAATTACAGAAAAAAATCACGGGGAGAAGAGGCTGGAAAATCTTCAAGTCCTTGTACCTTTTTGTCACTAGGTCAGGATTTACCTCCTAGTGGAACAGTCAGTAAGACCTGTTCAGAAAGCTCTTTAATTCCAGCTTCCTTGCCTCTGGCATATAATTACATCAAAGCAATTCCAAAGTTACAATCAAATGTAAGTAGAAACGATGAAACAGTGCTACCCCCAACCAGTATTTTATTTTCCCTCTGTAGAAACAAATAAACTTTCTTCCTTGTCTGAAAAAGTATTGGAATAATATAGAAATATTCACTAAAAAAAACCCAAACAATTAATTATCCCAGACTTTATGGTAAAAATGAAATGTAATCTAGATAATTATAAACTAAGGTACAGTATATATTAATTTTTGCATATTTATACTTATTCATATTTGGCTAAAAGTCTAATGATCTCATTTTACTTTTTAAATAATGAGGCCTTCTCCGTTGCTATGGATGAAATACCATTGGTACACTCCCTCTCAAGATCCAGGAGACATTTTCAGCCTTCTGTCAAGTCCTCCATCATTTTAATCCATTAGCTATAAAAATATTCTTGCATAATATAATTAATTAGTCCCTGCATTCTTCCTGTTTCTTTGATTTTCCAGCTCTAAACCAGCCTCAAAATCTAAAAACAAAATATATTCAAATTCTAAAGACTAAACCAAAAATGTGCTAAATGTGTAAAGTTTTGAAAAGTGATACAACAGCAACAACACTCAAACAAACAAACAAAAAAAACCAAACAACCAAACAAAAAAAACCCAAAAAACCCCACAACAACAACAAAAAAGCCCCAAACAAAAAACCCTCCTAATGCTTGAAACACACGAGCAGGACTTCACAGATTGTGGTGCTGAAAGCAAAATTGTTCATCATTTACCAGATTGGAAAGTAAAGCAGTAAGTTTTCTCCTTTAGAAAGTGTATTTTTAAAGAATTAAATATTTTTGAAAAAAGTCGCACTGAATGTACAACATCATATATTCACATACATATTATATATATAATTCTCCACTGACAGATTTTTATTTTCCTAAAATTGATTACCTCTAAAAGAATAAATAACTTTCTTCTCTAGTGTCTGACACACTCTTGTGCTGATGTTTCAGTAACACCCATACAACCATTTTAAACAAATCTTCAGTGGAGCACAGAATCATCCTCAAGGGAGCTCCATCAAAATAAACCTTGATTTCTCTCCGTGAGAGACACAATGTGTCACTACAAATCCTGCCATGCAATGCTGCTCTTTAATAATTTATTGGAGACTCTGGGCTCCGGGTAAGCTGACAAATTTAATATGGAAGCACTGCTCAAGTGTTGAATAAACATGAGCTAAAGTATTTTTCCAAACAAACAAAACTGCTGCAAAAGAGTGGCCCGGGGGAGATCAGATTTTTTTCAGTAATTATTGACAGCAGCACTATTTTTGGTGCCAGTTTCTTTGGTAAATTAGATAAACTAATACTTAAAACATGCCTACATTTACCAAATCACCCCCAGTTTTCCTTTGTTCTACAACTCCTCACTTAACCTGCAGAGGTGGATGAAACACTTGGGCTAATGGATCGTCAAGTTTCAGACTGTTGGAACTTGTGACAAACAAAATGTAAAAGCACAACTTAGAAAATAAAGACAACCTTATCTATATTTTTACACTATTTGTCATCTCAGTGCTACCTCTCTTTCCAGGATTTTAGATTATGAGGAGAACCAGTGTTTGGGTTTTTCAATAACTCTTTGAATGATCTTTCAGTGATCATTCACACTCATATTCTTTTTATCTTTTAGTCACTCATTGAGATAAATATAACTCAAAGCACAGTTTCAATGCTTAGTTTACTTTAAAAAAAACCCCTAGATAATGCTTTGATGAGGGAGTTTTTGATATCCAAGCAAGCAGATCACTATTTTCTGTGTATTTCCAGATGTGTGAGACAGGATATTCCTTTATCAGAGCCATGCTGGCTCTTCCCAAGAATATAATACTCAGGTACCCACTAAAAATATTATTTATTGTAGCTTCTCTTACTTTATTAAGGCTTGCAGACCTCTCCTTCAGATCTCTGCAAAATTCTTTGTGAAAGAATTGGATGTTTAGTACTTCCCAGTCCCCTGCAGCCAAAATGGTTGAAGGAAGCAGTACAAAGCATCTACCTGGGGTGTGCCAGCTCATTCCCCTGTTCCTCCAGAAAGATGGGATAAGGACCACCTATTCCTGCAAATTTACTGCTTATTTTCTCTGTTCGTGGGCTCTTTCACCTCCACCATAACACAAGACAATGCAAAGAAAGGTTTGGGGATGGGAACCTCTTCACTGCCTTCTGTGATAAACACAAATGCAAAGAATTCCTCTAGATTTTCCTTTTCTTTTTTTTTTTTTTTTTTTCTTTTCTTTTTTCTTTTATTTCCTAAGTACTACTCTAGTACTGGACCCAGACTCTCTTCTCTGGCATCTACTTTTGGTACGTCTGAAGAAATGTTTCCCATTTCTATTGCTTGTAAAAATACAATTACACAGCCAACACTGCAGCTCCTCACTGGCTCACCTGGTACAAAAGACACTCTGAAGAAAAGCAGTTTAATACAAAATACAACTATAAGACAAGGTTCCCAAATATACACAGCAAAAAAAAAAAATCCCACAGATAAACGTTTGGCATAATTCTTTTTTTTTCTGAATACTTTTAGTTCCCATCTGCTCAATGAATGCAATGCACAGATCTGCAGCCATAGCTTAGAGACGACTCCAGGGAAAAGTTACTTAAAAAGGCTCCTGAGAATATTCTGTGCTTTCTTTGGATAAATATGAACCAAACTGTGTGGATTTTCAGGCATAAATAGCTCCTCAAGTGACAGGGAATGTAAGAATTTCACTTGGAAGCAAAGGCAGAGGATGGAAAAATGAGGTTTGGGTTTTTTTTTTTTCTGTTTTTATGCATCACACTTGAATCACAAAGATTATGTGGATGGCTCCCTCGAAAAATGAGAACCTGGAGGTTCTCTATCCTGGAGGAGAGAGCAGTACTATCAGGGAGTTTTAATGAAATCAGTACTTTTACACTGAAATGAAAATGTTCATGCAGGAAATTTAACTAACATTTTAAAGATATTAATATAATAACACTTCAAATTAATTCTGCTACTTTAAAAATTTTCAGAACTTTTCCATTCATGAGTTAAAGGCAGAAGGATCCATCTTAAGTAGAATGCAGTGGGGCAGACATGAAATTTCAGGGGGGTGGAAATACCACAACCCCTTAGTGATCACCTTCCACATATAAAACAACCACATAGGAGTATTGATTTACCTCTTCAGCTATTAATGCTAAAAACTGTCTCAGCTGGTAGAAATTATGTTTTTGAGCTCAATTCTCTGCCTATGGAGAGGAACAGAAGCACACTATTGGTAAAAAAATAGCAATAATCTCTTCCTGGACTATACTAACAGCAGGATGATTCTTAAAGGCTGTTAGAATGAGAAGAGTAGTGGGCCAGTTTGTTTGGGTGTTTTTTTTTTTTTCATAGTCTTAAGCTGTGCCTTAAGGGGAGGTTTAGATTGACATCAGGAGGAATTTCTTCACAGAAAGGTTTGATTAGACATAGGAATGGGAGGTGGTGGAGCCACTGTCCCTGGAGATGCTTGAGGAAGACTGGATGCGGCACTCAGTGCCATGGATTGTCGCTACGGAGGTCTTCATTGATAAGTTGGACTCAGTGATCTTAAAATCTTTTTTCCCACTTAAAAATTCCATGATTCAGCGATTTTGTGACTCTGGGAATGCAGCGCTGGCCCCGCCCCTCGGTCCTAGCCCCGCCCCTCAGCGCAGACCACGCCCCCTCAGCATTAACCACGCCCCCTTCCCGTCCCCCACAGCAACGCCTCGCTTCCCCCGCCCCGCCCCCGTCGCTAGGGGGCGTTCCCCGCCGGTCACGCGCCAGGGCGCGGAGCCGAGCCGCGCTCCCACATCGCTCCGCCGTGTCC
>JBBMKD010000102.1:5174509-5213217 GCA_037834095.1 Argya squamiceps
CGCCGCTCCCGGTGCCAGCGGGTGCCCGTCCCGGCGGCTGCAGCGAGCCCGGGGCCGCGACCTGGCGGGACTTGGGTGTCGAACAGCCTGGGGGAGCCTGTGGGGCTGCTCTCGGGGAACTTAGAGTAGTTTAAGAGTAAAACAGCGCTTCTTTCTTCCCTATTCCCCTCCTTTTCTCCCTGCTCCCCTCCCCGTTCGCCTTCTCTTTCTGCTCCCCTTCATCTCTTCATGTTCCCTCTCTCTGCTCTTCTCTCTCCCTGCTCCCTTCTCTGTGGATCTCCACAGCATCCTGTTAGGGGTTTAATTCCCGCCCCAGCGGTGCTTTCCTCCGCGGCTGCCTCTCCCAGATGTAGCTGCAAGTTTGTTGTAGCTCCTCTTTAGCAGATTGCCTGCACGTACGGTGGTGTAAACGCGTATCTGGAAGTTTAGGGATGGGCAGATAACAGCTGTTTGTATGAGTTATCGTTTCTTTTAGTGGGTATTTCCCCTCCCTGGAATAAGAATGGGAGGGTTGCTGCCACATGCTGTTTCCACTTCACCTGCATTCTGTTTCTCAGCACCAGTATAAAGCTGTCTGTTTGCTTTGCAGGTCAGGGTTGTGATGAAAGTTAATACTTCCACTCCAGCTGTGGTTACAGCGTTTAGTCTTGACTGTTTAAAAATAAAGCATGCTTTTTATTCTTATTTTTGCTTTAGAAGCTTTTGCTGAAGTAACTATGCTATTAAATATATTTTATAACTTTTATAGACAGTTCTGCTAGCAAAAGCCCCAGTACCAATACAGATTTATCTATTAAATGAAAGTAAAAATATGTATCTAGCATTTTGGTAACACCAGACCAAATATAAGATGTAGGAGTTTTAACTTTCTTAGCAATGAACTTCCCAGTTTAGATGATGCCTGGGTTGTAATTTTATGCCTAAATTGTGAGGTGGCCCTCAGGAGTCAAATATATCTTAGGTTAAGGGCTGCTGAGTTAATGAAAAGTGAAGTCAAGAGCAAACTGTCAGTAGGTCTGCAGTGATTCTTATCAGTGTACATGGAAGTGGGTGGGCTTCAGTGTAATCTGTGAACTTTTGGTGGGGTTTTTCTTGGTATGAATGTGTTTTATGAGTATTCTCTCTGTTGCTGGCATCTCTTCTATGACAACTTTGGTTCTAATGAAATGGAGATGTCCCAGCTCTTAGGAATTTCTTATAAGTGGTGGCAGTTTTCTTGACCAGAACTTGTGGGCAGGAGTGTGCTTGTGTAAATATTCCTGTTCCAGTGGGCTGGAAATGTGGGAACCCAGCTGTCACTTGTGTTCATGGAAAAATGGCTCTGATGCAAATGGGGACTCTCACTGTGCTCGTTGTTACAGCCATGGAAGAAAATCCTGCAGCAGCATGTTGAAAACCAAGCATTTCTCCAAAGTATTCAGCATTTCATAATTCCAGGCTGTGAGCTTTGAATCACAACATTTGTGGGCTTCAAAACCTGCTTTTTTACAGCTTGATTTGGGTATCTGTTCATACTTTTATAAAAGTAAGATCCTAATTTTATGTAAGATCCTAATTATGGACTGCTTCTTGAGGGAGGTCATTTGGTGCCTTATCTCTGGCTCAGCTCCAAAGTAAATATTGAATCAAGTGTAAAGATTAACACTTGCACTTATGTAACTGCAGGTCAGTGTAGAATAACAATAAAATGTTGTGTTCTGCAGGTTCAAGAGAACTCCCCAGCCCAACAAGGAGGACTGGAACCTTTCTTTGATTTCATCATTGCCATAGGACACACGAGGCTTGTAAGTCTCAAACAGTTTCAGTGTTTTTCTCCACCCTCCATGAACTCTGGGTGCTGTAGTGATGATGGAAGGTAAAAGCCAGAACTGTCACAAGCAGAGAAACTTTTCACAGTGGACATTAAAAGCAAAGTAAAACTTGCAGGTGTTCAAAGTCTCTTTGGCTAGATCCAACTTTGAAGGAAAGGTTTTGTTTATGCCTTTACTCACCTTAACTTTTTAACAGGTTAACACAATGTTTATGTTATTGTTCATTTGTACATAGTTTCTACCACAAGGTGAATACTGAACTGGTGAGTCAGTAGTCAAGAGCTCAACATTTGTTTAACTTGTTTCAAAATTTGATAAAACATGAAAAAGAATCATGGCCTGTCTACTTATACTTTTGGGACCAAGAGCACAATTCCTGTGTGTTATGAGAGAAGAGTTGAGTTTTGGTTTGATGGAGTTTTGTTAGTTTATTTAAAAGGCTCAGAGCTGTGCCTTGTATGCTCCACCCTGACCACATACAAGCTGCATTCATCAAGTTTGTCTTGGTTTTATGAGAGGAGATGTCCTTTTTTGGAAGGGCAGATTTTGGGGGAAGATCATTCAATCTTCTAACATGACAGAAATGAAGATATTCTTTCACAGTCAGTTTGCAGTGACTTTGAAGGGCTGTTGAAGAGGGATGGGGCTCAGAGACAAGAAGTGAAATGTTGCTGCTCATTGTGAGACTACACAGTTGGCATCTGATACTGCTGGTATTATTTAATAGCAGTTGTAAAGGACAGGAATGCCAGTGATGAAATGGAATAACAGGAAGTATTTATGTAAAGGGATGTGTGTTGACAGTACTGACTGCTTTCTAGTAAAAGAAAATTCAATTGGAAATTGCTGGGATTGTTTATGAGCCTAAACTTTGATAGTTTTGGTTCTTTGTATTCAAATTCTGCCACAGATGCTACAGGTGCAACTGGAAATAATGTTAATGCTGTATCTCTGCTCTACAGAACAAGGAAAACAATATGCTGAAAGACCTGCTGAAGGCAAATGCTGAGAAGGCAGTGAAGCTGGAGGTGTACAACATCAAAACAATGAAGATCCGAGAGGTGGAGGTGATCCCCAGTAACATGTGGGGGGGACAAGGCCTCCTTGGAGCCAGTGTGAGGTTCTGCAGCTTCCAGGGAGCCAACGAGCACGTCTGGCATGTTCTGGTGAGGAGCAATTCTTGGCTGGCCTGTTATTGTTCATGTAAAAACCTTGTTTTACAGTGTGGTGTTTAGCAGTGATGTGAAGTACAGTGATGCAGTCACACAGAGGAAGGGGAACACAGTCTTGAAGGTTTGTCTGAGCTCTTTGAGTAGGGACAAGGAGAGGGTGTGGCTGTCAGAGTTCACAGTGACAGTGACAAAAATAATTCCATCCCAACTGGACCAAACAGGATAGGTGGGAAGGGTTTTTTTGTTTTATGTAAAAGAATTAATGGCAAAAGCAAGAAAGACTCTGGCCTGATTGGTGTCTCTGTGTTGGCTAAAATTCATTAAAGTAATATTAGTGTTACAAAAAGCACCACAAATTTATTTTAAAATTAAGAGGAAGAGCTGAAAGAGTAGAGCAGAAAGGAAAGAATGTTTATGTTTCTGGTCATTTAAGTAAATGCAATTTCTCAGCATCTTCAGAGGATGTAATCTTAAATTGGTAAATTTTTCTCACTCATCATGTTTTACATCTTTCTTACTCAGCATGTTTTACAGGATGTCACACAGAGATGTAGACTATTCAAGAACTTTTGTATCCCATAAACAAAATGCCCTTTCCTTCCTTGCTCTGGGAGGTAGCTCTTGTTTGTGATCTTGGTGGTTTATCCTCTGTGGGTGCAGATGACTTGTGTCATTCTTCCCCAGGACGTTGAGCCTTCCTCTCCTGCTGCTCTGGCTGGTCTCCAGCCCTACACTGACTACATTGTTGGATCTGATCAGATTCTCCAGGAGGTAGGGAGCACGTTCCTTCCAGCAGGGAGTGATTGTCTGTGTGCCTGCCAAGTGCTTGTTGTAGGATTTGGGTTTTGTATAAATCTAATCAATCATGGGGGTGGTATTTGATTTTGGAAGGTTGATGTTTATGTCAGAAGCTTTATTGTTAAGGTAAACATTATCTTTCTTTTTAGTGTGACTAAACATTATCTTTCTTTTTAGTCTGGCAATAAAAAGAAGTTGCCACTAAAGATCAAACTACATTGGTGATTTTTTTCTGTCTCTGGGTGTTTATTATCTCACATTGAGTAAATAACTATGTAAAATGTTGACTTGTACATTTGGGTTTATTAACTACTACTTTCTTTCTTTTTTTTTCCCAGTCAGAGGATTTCTTTTCCCTGATTGAAGCCCACGAGGGGAAGCCACTGAAGCTGATGGTTTATAACACTGAGACAGATTCCATCCGAGAGGTGGTTGTGACTCCCAATGGAGCTTGGGGTGGAGAAGGAAGGTACTGATCTCTCTTGATGACAGGTTTTACACTTGCTGTAAATGAGCTCCTGTTAGGAGCATTACTATCAGTTATTGGTGTTTCCAAGTTAAGCCTTGTTTCCCCACACTTGTCACCCAAAACTGTTAATCTTTACATTAAAAAAAATCAGCTTAGAACGAGGAATTCAGCACATTCATGTTCTAATCCTGTTCAAGTTGAATCAAGTGGCAAAACTCCTGTCTTGAGTTCCCCATTAGCAGATTCATTATCTGCATTCTCATAGTCAAAACACACAGCTAAAGCAAGAACAAAACCCACATCAGGTCAGATTAAATATTTTGTAGAGATATAATGCACTGAAAACTAAGCTGTGCATGTCTCAAAATTGATTGCAGAGTATTCCTTGAGTACTCTTAAGTGGAGATTCTTATCAGTAGGTATCTCCTCCTATAGATAAAAGACACAAACCCTTCTTGTTTAAAGGAGTCAAAATTTAAAATATTAGCTTTGTTAAGAGCACCTTTTTGTGTCTTAATTTTTTTCTCTTGTACAGTTTAGGATGTGGTATTGGATATGGCTATTTGCACAGAATTCCAACACAGTCCATGACATCAAAGAAAAAGCCAGAAAGCAAATCACCTTCACCCTCACCAGAAGCTGGAACTCCTGTACCATCCACTAATGGTTACACAGAGGTAGGAAAGAAATAGATTCCAATCTCTGCCATGTTCTCTGGAGGTTCAAAATTTTCTGCTGTTTGGGACAGTGGTAATGCAGAATATTTGAGGACAGCATTCAATTTTGTTTGAATGAAATGGAGTTGGGTGAAGGGAAAGGGAGAGCTGATGCTGCTGAGCAGGTGCCAGGGCACCAGTGTTGGCTGATATAAATTCCTGCCAGATATTTCCCCCCTATTTTCAAGCCTTGCATCCTACAGCTGTGCCAGCCAATGGGGATCATATTAGAACATCTCCTTCACTAGGAGAAAAATGAAAAATACACCTCCAGGAGCCAAGTTCTGAGAACAGAACTGGCTTTAAAAGGCTGAACTGGAACATGTCCTGAGTGGTGTTTGACTTTCAGTTTCAGCATCACAGCTTCTCTCTGAACTGGTGCACGTGGAGACAGGCATGATGCTTTCATGGGAGGGTTGGCTACAGGTGAAGATTCTGATGTAAAGCAAGGTTTTTACTTCTTGCTGTCTTATTTCAGACTCCACTGTTGGCACCTACCTCTCAGAATGACAGCTCTGAAACAGTTATGAACTTGGATCGTTCCACAGAAATGAGTGGATACTCACCAGAAAGTTCCCTTTCTCCTCCTCCCCCTCTCCAGAGAGTTATGGATCCAGGTATGTTTTCTTGGATGCTTTTTTTCAACAATTCTTTAGAGTACATGTCAATAAACTAATCTGGTCTTAAACAAGCTAGAGATTTAAATTCAGAACTGTGAGCAGTGGTGGTGGTTTTCCTTGAGGTTTTTGACTTCCTTGGAGTTCAGAGCTGTGTAGAATTTGGGTAGCACATAAGTTACATTTATTTGCAAACTAGATCAGTGACTTCAGTTTGGATTGAACATGTCCTTTTGAATCTAGGATTTTGTGTTGCATCTAATACTTGCTTTCTCCTTCAGGATTTCTAGATATGTCTGGAATTTCAGTTTCTGAGTTCACAAGCTTAACAGAAGTCTCCAGCCTGTCCCCATCTGCCTCCTTCAACACAGCAGCAGCAGGGGCTTCTGTAGGCCCTGAAACACTAATGCCAAATAGTGAAACCTCTGCTTATTTTGGTAAGTGCACTCAGGATTTCCTTTAGATCTTATTTCTGGGATGGCACCAACTCATGCTCGCTTAACATCAGTTTTTGGAAATAGGCAAATTTTAATGAAAATCAGCAAGAAGGGCAAAAATGGGATGGAAAAAGTAGCAGAAATCAGGTTTAGGAATGGAAAAATCTAATGTGCTTTTCCTTATGTTTATAGAATGGGGGTCTCTTTCTTTAAATGAAAATGCTGAGGCACTGTCTGTTAGCCTGATATGTTTTGGTTTCTTACAAACTCTCTCCATTCCCAGAAAATGCCTCAGCTTTGGACCCTGATGGTTTAACCCCATATCCTGAAGGATCAGGCAAGCAGCCCACACTGGACAACCTCCTGCCTTCAATTCCATCTTTACCTTCTCTGGATCTTCCTCATGATATTTCTTCAAAACCAACACTAGGAACTGATGCTGCTAAGCAGGAATCCAAGCTGCCTGTGAACAGCACTGAGAGCTCCCTAACCCCTGCTCCAGAGACAGCAGAGCACCAAGCACCAAGTGAGCAGAAAGGAGAAGCAGCTGCACAAGGTCCTGAGTGAAAAGGACCTTGCTGCTGTTTACAGACTGCTGAATGCTGCAGTGCTACAGCTTGGAGTATTTTTCTGATCTTGAAAGAATTACAAGTTACTCTATTTTGTTAGTATAGACAATACTAGAAAAGAAATCACATGAAGTACATATCCCTCTTGTCTTTTCCAATCACTGTTTAATGGATTGATCTATGTTCAGAATTTAAATGCTGTCCAAAATCACCCAATCAATAGAGAAATTGATGCAGAAACAAGTTGGACACTGGCAGAATGTCAAATTGTGGAATTCACATTTGCCTACAAGTGCTCCTGAATGTATTTGCAAAGGCACTACTGTACCTGAACAGTGGCACTTAGTGATGATTTTTATTGGTATGTTTGATGGCATTAAAAAAATATTTATAGTTTTGATTTGTTAGAAAGCTTTTCTAATGGTACATCCTGGTTTGACTTGCAAGGCACTTCTTACACTAAGATACTTTTACCTACTACTCTAGTATTCCTACCAGACTTACTTTTCTTGGTTTAATTCCCTTCTCTGCACCAGTCAGTCATTCATGTACCTTCTTTATACCTACCTGGGCAGGAAGGAAACAATGGGGTTTGAAATTGCAGCTCCAGATGGGACAAAGCCATGGCAGTGGGTCCTGTCATTCACTTCTGCTCTTGAGAGGACCAGGTGGTGGCCTTGCAGTTAAATAAACAATGAGGGGGGAGGGAAGGATGGTGGTTACTTGAAACAAATTGAAGATGATTTTAAAGTAGAGGTGATGAATCTTTTTGGTGAAGATTGAATGTCTTGGCTTCTGTAGTGACTGAGAAATAGATTTCCTTTGCTTGTGCTTTTCTATTCACTCATTGCTATTTTTATACAAATTGTTGTAAGTTTAAGACATGGGGCTGTTGTGCAGCACCAGCAATTGGTTTTTGTAGCTTTTTTTGTTTGCATTATTTCCAAAATCACTTCTGAATGTAAGGGCAAACATGACATAAACAATGGAGGACATGGATGGTTTTATAATCCTCAGGGCAGTGATTTATCATGGAATTTTAAAGCTGCTGATGGGCAGTAATACAGCTACTGCAGTGAAAACCCTTTGTAATTTAAGTGAATGGGGTACAAGGCTGGTGTGTGTTCAGGCTATAAACTGAGTACATTTATTTAGCACAATATTGCCTGATTCCCTTTGCCCTGCCCTGGCTCCTGCTCTGTTTCTGCACTGTGCAGGTCAGTCAGTGACAGCAGGGGGGAACTCAGGGTCCCACAGGTTTGCCTGTGACAGGTTTGGTCAGCTTCAGCCAAAGTCACAGCACAGGACGGCTTCAGGTGAGTCCACCCTGACACAAAAATCTGTCCTTGATCTGTTGTGAGTCTGAAATACTGCAAGTACAGTAGTTCTGAACAGGATTGTCAAAGCACCTGTTGCTTTAAAGAATGTATTAAGCTCTAATTAAAGGCAGTAGAATTGACAGGGAATTCTAGTCTGCTAAAGGGTCTGTTAATTGTGAGGCAATTGTACTTCCTATGTTGCTAAAGTAAATTTCCTATTTTGTTCCCCCAGCTGACTGTTACAAGGGCAAACAACCAAACACTAAAAATAAATCTAATTTAAACTATTCCTAGGTTTGTTTGATTTTGGAGCCTGATTGTCTGAAGACACATAGGTGGTGTTTTATTCATGTTGTTTATTTAGGACTATTTCTAGTCCTTTACCTTTCTTAAAGATGGCCATGAGAGGGGAATAGCTCATTTAAGTTACTCTGTACCATAAACATCTTTTAGAAATCTAAGAGCAGGGAATGTCAAAACTCATGCTAGATTTCAAATGTCAGCATAATAAATGGCTTAAACTTACTTCAGTCTGTATCCAGCCTCTGTGTGTTAACTGGCTCTGGGAAGGGGTTTGGAAAACCAAGTAGCAGGAGAATGTTGTGTTCTCCAAACCTGAAACCTGATCATTCACATGCTAAATGAGGTGAAGAGTTGGACCTCCTCATCAAATTTCTTCTCTCTTTCCAACTTGGATACTCCCTCACAGCTGCAGCCCAGAAAGCAGAGAGTACTCCTGTCTGTGGGTGCAAAGTGAGAAAAGTGATTGGAATTTTAATTTCAAAATAAAACCTAAAAAAGAATGGGAGAAGCACCTGAGGGTGGCAGGATTCAGAGCCAATACCAAACAGCCACTGAGCCTGCTGCTGTCCCAAACATGTGTTTCCAGGTAAGCAGGAGCTGGATGGGACCTTTCACTCTCTAAACCCCACAGCAGCAGCTCTTCTGCAGACACAAGAAGGATTATCTGGGCAGGATCAGGAGAAGGGTAAAATGGAGGAGGAGAAGGAGGTCACCTCTGACAGCAGCAGGGTGATTTGTATGGCCAGACACAACAGGATGAGCTTCCAGGCCTGAGCTGCTCCCTAAAATGAACCCTTGAGCCTGAGGACACAGGTCTGGCAGAGGTTAAATCCACAGAGGCAGCTCAAGTATTAGAGTGAGGATTAGGCAAAGCCCATCTCCACTGAGCCCTGGGTGCTCCTGCCAATGCCACAGCACCCAGGGCTGCTGGGGGCTGAGCCAGGAGGAGCCCCCAGAGCCACGGGACCTCCTCCCACCCAGGGACTCAAAGCTCTGCTCCACAGAGGCCACAGAAAGCTGCCCAAGCCCTGCCCCAACTGAGCCTGACTTTGTCCAGGGGAACTTTCCATACAGCAAACCCTGCACTAGGAATGATTGTAAACCCCCAAGATAAAGAAATAACCATCCCACAGATAAACATGCAAATCTCATTATTAACAGCAATATGGATGCTGAACTAATTCTGGCTGAACTTGAATGAGTGAATGGATGTATTTATTGTCTTTAAGTTGAACACCTACTGGTAGATTATAACACCAAATTTAAGCAGTGATGATTTAATTTTCCCTCTTAAACTTTCACAGCAGGCCTGATAATCTACTGAGCCTCCTGCTGTACTGCTCTAGGCTCTGTGCAGAGGCTGCTCAGCCACACTTGAACTCTCTGAGCTTTAAATTAGAAATGCTGCAGGAAAATGGAGCTCTGCAATGCTGAGCAGAGATCACACCACTCAGGTATTGGTGGGCTCATGTACTTCCACATGTATTCTCCATCTTGCCTCAAAACTGGGCAAGTGTTTTCACCTCCAAGCAGTTACACAAGAACAGGCTCTCACAAGAACAGGGTTACTCACTGCATTGATTAGACTGTGTTAGTGTTCCATTTCCTGGGCCCTGCCCACACAACCTCCATCTTGCCTTTTCCTTAGGCAAACACTAACTGGCATTGCTTCTGCTGTAGCAGAATTTCAACTGTTTGCTCAAAGTTCCATTTCTAAGCTACAATATGTAATTAAGCATTCAGAGTCCCCTGAAAAAGACATTTAGAATAGTGTTACCATATCTTCAGAGAGAGATCAGATATGTCCCACTCAGGCTCTGCTCTGCATGGTGCTTGCACAGCTCTGCACAGAAAAACCTCCACTGTAGTACAGGGAGCTATTTCAATCAAGCACTTTCTTGTTAAGGGTGTGTGTGCTCCCAACAGCTGTTACCCAGCTGGGAGCTGACTCTACCTGCCTCTGTTCAGGAGCCAGCACCACATCCACAGTGTAAGATGATGTGCTTAAAGATTGACTCTAAATGTCAAGCTCAATAAATTCCTGGGGACAAAGTTTGAATCAAGCAGCACCTCTGTGAAAGGAAAAATAAAACCTTGTACTGTAATGTTTCTATACCAATAACTGCCCTGCCAGTCCCTGGCTGCCCCTCTCCTGGGAAACACATGGACAATCCAACTAAAAAATCCCAAGACAAAGAGGTAGAACTACCCTAAGGTCCCTTCCACCCCAAACCATTTATGATTCTATAATAAAGCTCATCCAGTTCCAGCCCCCTGCCATGGGCAGGGACACCTTCCACTAGAACAGGATGCTCAGAGCCTCATCCAGCCTGGCCTTGAACACTTCCAGGGAAGGGGAGTCTACAACCTTTCTGCCTAGAGCTTATTTTGAATAGTTTTTCAGTGTTTTTTAAAGTAACTGGTAAATCATTCAAGCAGTTCTCATCCTAAAATGATATAGCTGAAGTGCAAGTAAGTTCTGAGCCAAGCTCTCCTGTTCTCACCCCACCTAAAGTGAATAAAAAATTACCTGCCATACACAATTTAAATATTTTCCTGGGACACAGGCTTCTCTACTAAACACTAGATTTACAACTCCCTCCCATTATGAACTTGGAAATTAAATAACTTCTGCAAATCTGCAGCCTTTTCTGTGATTCTGGCAATCTGAAACTGCTCACAATGCTCCCAGGAGCTGTGACTTTCATATTAACTCAAAGCTCTCCTCCTGCCTTCAAGACCCTTACAGACAGCACAACTTCAGAAAAGGTGATGGAATTTAAAAGGTAGTAGCAAAAACCCCCCATTCTCTCACTTTATGCTCCATCTAAGTCAGAGCTGGGAATCTGGGAGCACATTTGGGCACTGAATTGCTGTGTCCTCAGAGAGCAGCTCAGCTGACAATTCCCACAGCAAAAGCTCTGAGCATTGTCCTGGCATTTTCAACATCAGGAAACCCAGCTTGGTTTCTCATGTGCCTCTTACAACCTTTCCACACCCAGACAGCTCAGCAGCAACTGGCACAAGTCACTTGTTAGCACAAAACACTTTCATGGTACAAAGGCAGCACTGCCCATGTGACATTCTCCCCTCAACAGGACTCAGAGGTCACATCTGAAGGTCTGCTCACCTCAGAAATTCTTATATTCAACAACATTATAAGATTATCTTCACAGGATTCTGCTAAGGCACTGCCATTTCTTCAGACATTGCATTACTTGAGGCTTCAAAGCACTCTGAAGCCCTTTGTCAAATTCAAGCTCCAAAATTGCACAGTTCATCTAGTACACAAAACAACTTGAAAATATTTTAACTAAAGCCTTTTATTCTATACAACTGTGAAACATCATTTACCCTTCTGGCATTGCAGACTCTTCCATTAATCTTTCCTGTTACTGTGTTTCAGGATGGTTAGAAAGAAAAAAACAGAAGGAAAATCACAACGTTGGGCTGATCAAACAAAAAATTACTGTGAGCAACTCCAATGCATACAATAGGACAGGAAGACAATCAGGAAACAAAACATAACCCAAACAGTGCCTATTGGAACAGACAAAGACCCTTGCTATTAATAAATACAAGTCAGGACAATTTACCAATAAAAGTTAGTTCTGTTTAACTATTTAATTCACAAATAGCACTAAAAATGTGCTGTTAAAGCACAGTTGTGTCAAACTAAGCATACACAGAAATGGGGATAAACTGAACCTGATTCTCAAAAGATGGGAAAAGACATGCTAGCTTAATTCTGAACCATGGTTTTGTCTAAGCAATGAACTTGTTTTGCTGGGTTAAAAGTGCAGAAGGGAATGATTATTTTGACTCTATTTTGACTATTTTTTCAAATAAAACATGATGAAAAATACTTTACTTTTTGTCTGACCAATACAATCCCAGTAAAATAATTTATTGGGACTTTCCTTAGGCCTCAACCTAAATCTTGATCACAAGATACAGGAAGGGCTAGAGCATGTGTCTCCTGAAGAAACTCCAATAATATACTGCCCCTTGAAGGCACTTGTGCTTCTGCTTCAGACAAGAGTCATTTCTAAACCATTTCTCTACGAGGATTTGTAATTTGCTCTGGCTACAAATGGTTTTTCTGGGATATCCCCACATTTTCTCACAAAAAGCTGAAAGGCCCTTACCCTCCCTCCCCCCAATAAGTTAAACTTCTATAAAAGATTACCATGAGCCTATGACAGTCACAGATTTTTAGAAATAGCAGTGAAAACAAGATCTGCATAAATCTCTAACAAAAGAACAATTGCATATAAAACCTCGGAAAAGAAGAATCAGTATTTTTTATCTCATGAATATGAAATCTGCTGAGAAGTTTCTGAAGTTTAACATTAAACATATGAAGTAATAATCAGAATGGTCTGAAGTTTTAACAAAATGTCACATACCTTTGGAGCACAGTTACCAAAAATTAGACTAGTGTGTCTTTAGAACACCAAGGACACAGCGCAGGAAGTAATTACATATATATTTAGAAAAAAAAAATCTCTAAGTTGCTGCAAAGCACGTTCACTCTATTATGATGCACAGCATCACTGGACTCACACTGCTCTGATATTTTTCTAGTGTTCTTATCTTGCATGTCAACAGCTCTCTAAAGCAATTAACACAATTCTCATGTTAACCCTTGGTTTGCAATTAAATGGGCCCATACAATACCTGTTTTCTGGTGTTTTCTTTTCCAAATTTCTTTTAGTGGTAGAAATGCTTAAGTAACCTGTGAGAAATCATTGCTGGAACTTTATGAATGGAATGTACTAAAAAAACCTTGTGTGCAGTTCTTAATTACATTGTGAACAGTGACTAATACTGCCAAACCTGTTCCATACCGAGCATGAGCAGATGAGGGGATTATCATGTTTGGAAAAAAACCCAAAAGCAAAAAGGAGGAAGCAAAAGTCTGCACTGGATTATCATCCACTCTCTGTACACCTCACACAACACGAACCACTCAGGGACCTCCCATCTCATTGACTGAGACTAGGACAGACTTTAGTTTAAGTCATAGAGATTTTTTTTTTTCCTCTATATTACAGGTCTATTAGTCACTTCAATTAAATGTTTACTTCCCATCCATACTGAGGCATTAGAAGTCTCATCTACCTTACAGGGGTTCAGTGGGCTGCTCTAGAACTACTCTTGGAACCAGCACAGCAAGGTCAAGTGTTTAATGCCTGCTCTGGGTCCGCGCTGCCTCACGTGGATTTCTGGCGGTAGTGAAGCGTCAGGTCCCCGCCACTCTTCCAGATGAAGTGCTTGACAGTTCGAAGGTCCATGTTGGGGTCCAAAACCTGCACAGCACAAGGTCAGCTTTTACTTCACAAGTCTGCTAGGCTGGCAGAAATTTAAAAAAAAACACCCAAACCCTCCAGTTCACCCACAGGATGGTATCAGTTTTCACAAAGATGAGCCACACTGATTTTTCAATTAGCAGCTAAGCCTGATGCATTACTGAAAGATTTTAGCAGAGTAACATGTAACTTGAGATTATAACCACCTCCTCAGTACCTAATCTTCATCACACTAATCAGGCAATTAGTGGTTTTGGATCAATTTTGAAAACTGCCAAAAAAGCAGGACTCAAAACATTCCAGAAATGCTAAAAATACAACTCTGTGGAATTCTATTAAGCCCATTTGTTGACTATGAGTAAGTAACCCTATAATGGCCCCATGTTAGACCAAATTAAACAGGTTTATTATGAAAAATGTTTCATCTGCCTATCTGCAACTGACAGAAATTTGTGTCAGCACTAAGTTAACCTAATGTCAAAATATTTACTTTGTTTTAAAGGTAACACATAATCTACAGCATATTTCAAGCTCAGAACTTAACAATTCACAACCAATTCACTGCTAAGGCTTGGTTTTGATCACAGGGAGCCTACCTGGTCCTGGCACAGAAGTTCAATCTTCTCCTCTGCTAGCACAGCAATGTCCTCCTCCTTCTCTTGTTCTCCTGCTTTCTCATTGTTGGAGGAGCTCGTTGTCTGAGACTCGTTATCCAAGTTTATGATTTTCTCATACACATGTTCCATCACTTTCCTCACCTGCAGCATGTCACTGGCCGACAGCCGGTCTCTACAGGAGTTACACAAGTTTGTCAGCAAAAAAATTGAGAAGCAAACTGTATTTCTTATCTTCACAACATCCTCCTTAGGTGTAGCAAACTATGCAACTACACAGAGATCATCTTTATGTTGTCTAGTAGTAAATGATCAGGATCATCCAGAACACCATGATTGTAACAGCAATTTATCCAAAGAGTCACACAGCAAAAAACTCAGAAATGTGGTTGAGATATTCAAAAGACCAGATAAAAATCTGCATTGATTTCTAACCAACCCAGCTCCCAGTTACAGCTCATGTGACTGGCAAACTAGCTTGCATTCCCTACTGGCAGTTTTTGTCTTTTCCTTTCAAAAAGCAATTATTCATCTCTGTTAGCAACAGGAAACAAAGCTGTGCTTCTGTACAGAGTAACAATCTATAAATTCATCTGCTGATTAAATACCACAAAAGACAAAGTCCCACTTCAGTAGTTAGTTCTTAGACATTTCTTAACATAAAATTGTACAACTCCTGTTGAACCTAAATCCACAGCTCTTTTAAATATTCTGATATAATTTAGTGCTTTAGAGCAATGCTGCTGAAGAACTACTACAAATTCATCAAGCACAAAATAATTCTCTGGGAAATCAGTAAATTGCTTTGGTGGGTTTTGTTTTGTTTTTCTTGATCTTGCAGGTTTTTTTCTGCAATTTGGATATTTTAAGTTGATATTCATATTTGCATTACTTACTTTTTTAGAGTTTTTGCCCCTGATGATGAATGAGGTTGGAGGTAGAAGGGAATCTTATTGAACTTGGGCATATTTTTCTAGAAGGAAACAAGTATCAGAAGTGTTAATTTAGGATGAACCCTTATCAGCTCCTATTTGCAGCAGCTGCTATATGAAGTATATTCAGATCCTAATTATCAAAACCCATGAGAGATTCCTAATCAACATCCCCACCACAGCCAACTTCCAAATTACTCATACTCCTGAGACACTTCAATTTAGATGCTGCACAGATCATCTAGCTTTTGAATATAAATTATCATTTATTTCAAAGGCAATTAGATAGTATCAAAAGGCAGCAGCAATTATGAAGTGTATTCTCTGTTCCTGAGTTCCTCACTTGAAAAGGATATCAATTATGCACAGGACTTTGAATTCTTTGTCTAAGACAGTCTGTCAAAAGAAATTGAGCAAAAGTACTTTAATTGGACACATCAAAAAATGATGCATCTGGAAGGGTCTTGATTACAGACCTTGAGACCACTTATTTTAAATACAAACACAGCAAAAATTTAAAATGTCATTTCAGATACTGCAAAGTTAATTGCAGTACATCTTAAAAAAACCTAAAAGAAGCCAAACTTACACACCCAATACTTACATCCACAGTGATGTCAATTACCCATTGTGGCACCGTTTCATTAAGGAGCATGGATTCAGTTTCACCCCCTGAATCTCGACATAACAACCTGAGACACACAGAAATAACCTTTATTGCAACAACAATTATTGTCATTTGCATTAAAAAGCTTTCAGGAGAGGTTCTGCCCTTTGAATGGACAGGAAGCCTGAACTCTGTTAGGATCATGAGCTCACTGGGGAAGAGATCACTTATTTTCTGTAAAGACCAGAAAGAGCTGTAGGAAGACAGACCTCAGAGCAGAAACAGGGACTAGGATCTCAGGCGACTATGGCTATGACACAGAAAATGTATAGAAGTACTTTGCTCTGGATTGTGTTATGTTTGTTTGTTGAAGTACAGAACTGTCAGGAGAAGGGGAAAGGCATCTGGCATAAAGTAATTTTCTCCTCCTTGGGAAAAATGAACTTTGCATGTGAAGTATCTGCTAAGCCCTAAGGGAAAGAATAAAACCAGTATCAGGAAATGTGCACATGCAATGATGCAAAAAAGCCACACTTCATCTTATAATTTGCAATGAGGTATTTGGTCAGAGTTCTGCAAGCCACCTTTTAGGTCCCATAAACATGGCTTGCTCCCTCCAATGGGGTCTTTCCAGTGTCCTCTTGAGGAGCAGCTGCAGAAGAGGGAAGATCCACCAGAACAGAATGCAGCAAATATTAAACCCCAGGTACAACATAAATACATTGATACTGCAGGAAAAAAAGTCAGTTTTCCAAGCTGAAAATTGTTTCCCTGTTTTATTGACCAAAAGTTGCATCCTTATGAGGCCTGTTCAGCCTGGCAAACAAAACCAACAAATCAAACATGCCTCATCCCTTACATTTAAAATCCACTATGTCAGTAAACATCAAGCAATTCAGTGTTTGCAAGCTCAGCACTTGTTTTGCAGCACTATTAAATTCTGATGTATCATACATCACAGTTAGGTTTTTCAATGTAGAATGAGAAGAAATAGAAGGGTAATTAGTACACATATTGCAATCCAGAACCTGTGTTCCTCTCTGCCAGAGATTAGGACCTTCCACTGGATCATTTTTGGGAGCAGAAGCCAACTCTCTATTGAGTAGCAGCTCCTGAGTAATTAATGCTAACAGACCAGCACAGCACACAAGAATCTAAAGTAGCACAACTTCATTCTAAAACACAATTTAATTTATCAGTTTGCAGAAAGAGGGCACCCAAAAATATCACACACAATTAAGGACTATACACAACCCTCACTGCTTTAAACCCCCCAGACCCTGCTGATGTTCAAACTCACAAACTCAGTTGGACAATGCCAAATCAGCATCAACAGCTGCTTATTTTGCCTGTCAAGGGCATCTCTTAAATGCACAGAAAAGATCCAAACAACATTTTTGATAACATTCCTGCTTGCAATAAGGAAGGGATAGTTCAGCCACTGAATTTGTATTTGTAAGATTTTATACCTGAACAAAGTGCGTCCTCCAGCCTCACCAAAAATAACTGGTGTATGTGGTGGCACTTGGAAATACCCATTTCCTTTCTGGACTCTGTTCTCCTGCTCCCCATTCACTGTTGGAAAAAAACCACATAAAACAGCAGTGAGACTGCACTAGGCCTTAAAACTGGCCACACATTCCACAGCAGATACATTTTGTAAATTTCTAAGATCATATGCTTCATGAAAACCAAGAAAATCCCCACTTCCAAGACACAGCAAGTATATAAAAAGAAACACTAGAGAGTAACAATACAAGTTTGTGGAAGGCCTATTTCAAAATCCTGTGGAAAAAGGAAAATAGAGCCCAAGAGTCAAAACACAATTATGAGGTTTTTTCCATTTCTTTTGTCAAACTGAACAATACTAACATTAGGAATTAACTAAAGAGATTCTGCTGACACAAGACTGTTCTTCCCTCTAGAGTGACAGTACAGAACAAGTTGTTTGCACTGCTCTTCTACCTGGATTTGCCACATGTCAAAACAATGTACTAGGAAAGCTCAGACTCACAGTGCCTTGAAGTTCCTGTGTTATAAATCCAATTTATTATAGCTAACTACACCAGTATGGGTCTTCAAAGACTGAAGAACCTGATTCCGTATCAAGTGGATAGGACAAGATTAAAGAAAAATCAGCATTATTCATACACCTCTTGAACAGTGCAGCTTCTAATCAATAGGTATCTTGAAACAATGTAGAAGAATTTGGATGCATGACTTGCACTTGGGAAAAATCATCTCAGTTACATTGTAGCACCTCCTTACTGTATCTGAAGAGATGTTGAATTGAAGCAACATTAAGAAATTTAAATGAAGACTCATGAGATTAATGACTCCTCAGCTTTCTAATCAGAAATACATGTAGCCAAAGAAAGGTCAGAAATTGTAATAAGCAAAGAAACAAAAAAAAGAAAAACTATATTAGAAGGGGTAAACATGATACTGAAGTTACAGCAAGTGAGAAATTCTATAGTTTGAAAGATTTTTTCATAACACTTCTCTGAACAATTGAGAGGAACAACACTGTACATATTTTGTGTTTACTTAAACTCATATCTCTGCAAAAATGCCAGTGTCCATCCAACAAGTTCACCTCCTCAAGTCACTGCTCAGTGCCAGTCTCTTCACTTCTTTCTTTTGGAACAGCAGTGAAAACTGATTCTGTTGTCAGTACTCCAAACATTCCACTATAACCCACAACTCTACACAGGAATGAGCAGTTGGAGCATCAATAACCCAACACCACAAAAGCCTGGGAGTGACACTTGTCAAACCTTGTCTGGCTCCAAGCTGTAAACTGCCAACACACAGTCTGAGAATCAGCAACTGCATCCAGAAGAGTCTGCCAAGTGCTTTCACCCTCCATGGAGGCCAGTTTTAAAAGAAGAAAGCAACTGATTCTTGGCACAGCCTTGTCACAAAACAGTGAGATATGATGAATGTGCAATTTTCCTAATTTCATCATCTAAGAAATTACTTTCTATAAATAATCACCAAAGATGAGACTTTTCAGTCAACTCTGACCTGGGTTGCACTGATTTCCAGCTCAGGAGTTACAGAGTCTCTTATTTTGCCAAATTCAGCCTCTATCTTACATTTCACATGGCTGTGGCTTTCATCTAAAGCCTGACTGGACTTAGCATTGTGACCTTAAACACCACTTTAAGGTGTTTTCTATAGACCTACTCCATGTATTATTACACTGAATGTATTTTTTACAATAAAGCTTCTATTTTATTTTGTTCACAATACCTAGAAGAAAACTGGAATTAGGTCAAGAGAATACTGGCTAATGTTGGATAACTGAATTACTGCTATTTACTGTCATTATCTAGTGTTTCTTTTCCAAGTCAAGCCTCAGTTTGATTGAAATTGTTTTTCATCAATATTTTTCATCATGCTTTTGTAACTTCAGAATCATTTATTTACCTACTTTTTTTTACAGACAGACCTAAGATTTTTGCTGATGCTTTCAGAAGTACAACACACTTTCTGGCATAAAGCAAATTTAGAAGCACTGAAAAACATTAAATCTATAATTCACAGAGAACTAGGTCTAAGACAACAAATGTATCTGTTTAAGAAGTCGATATATAAACAAACAACGCAGGGACAAGTAAAAAAGGAAAATATTAAAATACTAACCATGGTTTATCTCATTTTCCTCTTCATCCATTGGATTGATATGTGTTCTAGGCCAATACTCCAGAAGTGCTTGCAGCAGAAGCCCTCCAAGGTTCACTGTCAAGACACAGGAAGGCACAACTTCAATCACACAAAAAACCATGGCCAACATAATAATGTCCATTTGATCCACAGCTGAATATTCCCCAAGAGTTTGAACAGTTCTGTTCCCAAAGCAAACTATTTATGGGCACAGAAATCTGCTTGTCACAGTCTGAGAGCTGCATGCTACAATCTCTCAGGAAAAGCTGATTTTAGAATCCCTGCTGTTGGATCACTCATGTGCTTTAACATTCTCTACATTAGGTTATAATTACTTTTTCCCTTTTGCATCTTGAAGGTTTAAAACAAGTGTAAACCCTGAACATGACTGTTTCAGAGAAAAAAGAAATACTTTGGAGACTATGCTACAGAATTTAGTATTAAGAGAATAAGCCCCAAAATCCAATCAGATACTGGCATATGTGGCACTGGAATACTTCAAAACATATATACTGGAATTTATTCTGATTTCTTTGTTAAAATAAGCACTAATATTAGTTAAAACTTACATTTTGGATCAGACCCATCAGGACTGCTAAATCCAGCATCCTTTGCTGAAACCCAGGCTGCAAAGCAGTCACTTTCATCCAAAGTAATTGTCAACATCTGTTGGCAAAAGACCACGAGGAATGTAATAGTTGTTTGGGATTAAATAAGTCTATAAATTTTTAATTTTGCTCCTACTTAGCTGGGAATACAAACCAAAGAATTTCTGAAAGCATGACAGCACACTTTGGTTACCAAACTCTAATAATTCATAATTGGTATTGGTGGATTATATCACAAGCAAATTTAATTTAAAAATCTGTTATTCAGATTATTAAGAAGAGGTAAAATTTGCTATTTTACTTGAAAATAAATTTACTCCATAAGATAAGCAATGAATGTTCTTCTAAAGTCAACAAACTAAAACCTCTTTGAACAAACAATATATGAAAAAATGTGAAATATGACATTAAAACAACAGATTTAGGAGCTGTATCTCACCCCAGTTTTCAAGTCCACTGAGAACCAGTTTGGCACATAAACCATTTTAAATCTCTTCTTAATTTCTTCTTCAAAATCTACTTTCCCAAGGTCTTCCACTTTACATGCCTGTTCACCAAAAGAAATGTACAAAAGTACTGAGACATATCAACACCTCAAGCCTTTTCTTTGATTTTCATATACACTTGGAATGATTGTGACTTATGATCTCTCCCTGAGCACTGCAGTCCAAAACCACACAAGTTAAGTGTTAAATCTTTTCTAAAGTGTCAACCAAAAATTTATATGGTAAGTAATTTTTATTCCTCATTTATCTCTGATGTACTGGCATCAAGGCAGTAGAGAGGTGTGGAAATATTACTTCAAATTACTAGAAAATATTTTCCCTAAACTGAGTTGACTGCTGTCTTCTAATATCCTTTGTCATTTTTCTCCACATCAATACCAATATTTCAGTGCTCCATCAAACACCAATATTTCCTGCACAGCAAGCAACAAACTCAGCTCAACTACTGCAATGGGAACAGCAGTGAATGAATTTCTGTGCAGATGCTTTATGTCTGTTCTTTTCATACTTTTACTTTAAAAGTCCTGTAAGTAGTTCTGTTAAAATCCAGATTATTATAATCCACTTGCAGAGTCGCCCTGAAATACTTGTTTTTAGGGCAAACACTAAGGACTGCAACCTTGGAATTTATTCCCTCAAAATCCAGGAAAAGCTACAGGAAGCAAAGACTGAAGGGTACAGTTACAGGTAGGAAAACCTTCCTCCCTTCTTCCAGCATCCTCAATAAAGTCTCAGCTTTTGAGTGCAGGGAGCAACACTCTGACCTGGCAAATAATCTCATCTCTACAGTGAATATGTATTTAAACATGTATCAAGTGACACTTCTCACAGCCTTACTAAGAAAAAAACCCTGAATGAAAGTAAAAATCAACATTAGCATTTGACTTTGGTCCTGAGATCTAACACTGCACACCTAAATACACACTGAAATAAAGAAAACTTTTCCAAATATAATCTAGATTATATTTGTTAAAATAAACCCTAATTTAGTATAAATAACCCAGATTTAGTATAAATCTGTATCCTCCAACTTAATTTCTTTTTCACTTCAGTCAACAACTCAGTAAGTTGGCTGAGCATGCTTTACCTCATTACTGATCCTGGCTGCATAGTTCAAGAAGAAAATATTTAGCATTTAAACAGGCTTTTGCCACAGAAGAAATTGCTGACCATCTCACTGTTGTGGGATTTGAGTCCTTTCTCTCTGCACTCTTTCCCCTCTCCTCTGACCAATCACTGGGTAAAGCAACACAAAGAAATGTCACACCAAGCCTCCCCAGGCAACACCAAGTAGGAGCAAGGCTTCCTTCTGTTCATTTTCCTGCCTTCCTGCCTTACCAGCAAACACAGACCCTCTTTGGAACAAACCCCCATCAAAACAGACATTACTATTTCCTGGAAAGAATTCAAGGGTCTGAATTTCAGGAGAATGCAGATGTCAATAGTGGATTGAATTCAGGTGAATGCAGACATCAGCCTCACACCAGGGAAAGCTACAAAAAAATCAGAAACACCCCCTCCTTTTTCAAAATGCAAACTTATCTTGAGACAGAAAGAGGATCATAGAAATCTCAAACACTTTATATATATATATAAGTGGCACAAAATAATTAACCATCCAACATAGAAAATCTGAAAACTACATCCTTACCTTCAAGACATCCCAGTATGCCACATTATTGTTTGTGTCTTTGGTTAATATGTGCCTCTTGTCATTAAGAATGTGGCACTGAATAATACTAGCACCCCCTGGCAAACAAACAAGAATTAAGGTTACTACTGTCATTATTTTTTTCTAATATCACATTAAATTAAATTGCATAACATGACACATGCTGTTATTTGGTTTCATTTTTTGTGCAAACCTTGGATGTCACCAAGGTTAAAACATGATTTTAACTGTAACCAACACTGGATAGACAATAACCACATTGTTCTGGTTGAAATCAAAATATCAAGTTTTTAAAAAACTGAGTCAATCTTAAAGCTCTATCACTTGTGCTAAAGATAAGAGATTTTACAAGGTCCTCTGTAAAACAGCTGTTTACCTTTTATAACTTGGTCAGGCTGTGTACACAGGGGTGGTATGGGATTGGTACAATCATTATCATAATCTCCTGATGCTCTAAAATTATGGATTCCCTTCAAAGTCTAAAGAAAGAAAGAAAATAACGACACATTCATAATCATCTATAAACTCTGCTTTTATCTGTAACAACTGCCAGTTCATGCTGCTATTTAATGCTAACTATTCACTTCCAAGACATAATTTATTTCTCAAAGCATCATAAATAGAGATCAAAGAAAAGTAATTCAAAGCTTCATACCTTTTGAGCAATTTCAATATTAGTATTTTATGATTTATTTTAAAGAAAGCTTACAAAACAGACTGCAAATCCCAAGACTACTCAATTGCATTCACAGACTGTAAAATTTATCACTTACCCATTTATTCACAGAGGATTTAGTTGTTGCAACCCAAAGTGCTGGAGGAGGATCAGCTGATCTATCCAGTTCCATCTAAATAATGAAATAAACTTTGTCATGCTTAACTTAATTTCCCTTTAATAATTACTACTGTCTAGTGTAGACCCACTTCTATAATTGAAAGTGTATCAGAAACAGCATTATTTTCAGTTTACTGCAGAAATACAAATTTTAAATGAAAAGTAGCTAAGATTAAACTTCTTAAAATCCAGAGGAATTGTTACAAACAGCCAACAAATGAATTGTAGACAGGGGCAATAACAGCTGCAACGTGTATCAACACAGAGTAGTTAAAGTTACTTCCAGCACAATGCAACATTGTCTAAGGGACAGTTTGCTAAGTACAGTATTTTCTCAGTTACTTTGAATTCAGACACTTCATACGGTTAAAATGAGAATGCAAGTTTGTATACTAATGAAAAAGCAGAATTTTATACACTTGATTCTGATGTTACATTTCTCAGATTAATGAATCACTGTAGCCAAGGTTAGAGAGAGGCCCCATCTGACCTCTGTACAGCTGATCAGCACTTTCATTTTCCTTTTTGAACTGAAGTTTCTCACATTCTGACTTTTCCAGAACTAAATTAGCATGATCTTATCTTAACACACTAAGCTAGAGTTCACTACCAAAGAAAGCCAGGCTGCTTATATTCATTAGTATCTGTTTCAGTTGCACACTCCCTATACACTGGCAGGTTCCAAGGTCATGTCACTGAAGTTAGAAACAGCAAAAAAATCCAAAAAAACTGTCTCTTTGAAAGATTCAGACTTGTGCATGCAAATATCATGTTTAGGTGTTCAAAAAACCCACAAACAACTTTACTCCTGGTTCCCATGAGTATGTAACAGATTCTAAAACAGTCCAGTGCACATATGCTGCTGCTAAGAAAAATCCACTTTTGTACAAAACCTTGGCAATGCCAGCTCAGTTTCTTAAAATTGTACTAGAGCCTGATAAACCAAACTTCTCGTGTGTGAAGCATATTCAATTTCAGTAATATCCAAATTTGCATATTTTCAGTAGCTGCCAGGCATCCATCTTCTTCAGGCAATTAAACTTCAGATGCAATTTAGGAGACAGACCCAATCTGCTGAAGATGTGTAGTAAATGCTTGTTAGCCAGCGTGAATTCTTTAATCAATTTGTACCTCAAGCCACTGTTTCATGAGAAAAC
The DNA here is from genome assembly GCA_037834095.1 of Argya squamiceps. Classification (NCBI taxonomy): domain Eukaryota; kingdom Metazoa; phylum Chordata; class Aves; order Passeriformes; family Leiothrichidae; genus Argya; species Argya squamiceps. The sequence continues at coordinate 5,198,633 of JBBMKD010000102.1, forward strand.
ATGCAATTACCCTTTTATACTGTGAGGGTGACAGAACACTGACACATGTTGTGAATTCTCCATTCTTGGAGATACTCAAAATCCATCTTGATGTGGTTCCAGTGCTCTTGAGCAGGGGAGAGGAGTGGACCAGATGATCTTCAGACATCACTTTTAACCTCAGACATTCTATAGTTCTCCAAATTAAACTCGATTACCTTAAGAACTGGAGCCTTTTCTTCACAGATCAGCACCCGGATATCAGGATTTCGTAAATCTGTACAGTAAATCTTCCTGTCTCTCCCTCCTGAGTAGACATGAGTGAAGGCTTCATTGACCTGCAGAGCCCAAACACCCTCATCATGGACTCTGTACGTGGCAATGCACCTCTGCTGCCCCAGGGACCACAGGCGGATCGTCCCGTCAGAGCTGCCTGAAAGACACTGAGCAACAACCAGCACATTTCAATCCAACTGCTATTGCAGGATTGCAAAATATTCTCTCCCCCCCCAAAAAAGATTTGGTAATTCATAGAGTTGTATTTTTCCACTAAAATGGGGTTAAACAGGTAACAATTCTAGTCGTGATTTCCAGTATTTTATGTAAACAACCCACTCCACACCCAGATAAATATGTAGTAAAAATAACTTTCACCCATCAGCCTCTCCCCCTTAAACACTAAATATCTGTAATCTATAACATTAAATAATTACATTAAAATGGGCTAATGACATTCCTGCTCTCTGTGAAATGTCTCTGTCTCAGGTAAAAGCACATACCTGTGTGCCATCTCTGTTCAACAACAAAGCTTTGACATTGTCTGTGTGCCCTTTAAGTTTCATTAACTTTGCACAAGTCCTTGGATCCCACACCCTTAGAACCTATGGAAACAGACATTGGACAAATGACATTAACACCATTCTTCCCACCAATGTGTTACCTCTGCAGAAATTAAGCCTTTCCAAATGAATCCACCCTTATTCTGACTATGTGAACATCCATCACTGAAAATACATGTTAGACAAGACAGACATGACTATATGTTATGCAGCTCTAATAATCAGATGTGATCTTCCTCTGATTTTAATTTATTTTCTTCTGGCTTCTTCTGTCTTAAAGAAATTAAAGAATGGAAATGACTGGAAAGAGGACAGCATGTTATGGGCAAAAAATGTGCTTCTGACAATCCTCTCAGATGCTTCACTGGTGTATCCTATTTTCATTTTTATATTTCCTTAGAAATAAAATTCTCTCAAGGTTAGATTAGGTAAAAAAAAATACAACTCAGAGACTTAAGCCTGTTTCACCTTCCTTTACAACAAAGAGCAAGGGCTGTCTCTTGGGAGCACTTGAGCTTCATTAGCTCACTTCATTTCCCACCTCCTGCAGGGATCTTGCAAACTGCTGGCACCTTCTCTCCTACCTGCAGCAACTGCTTCAGTCTTGATAATCATCTGAGTCATGAGCCCTCAAAATCAGAGCTCTTGTGGGGAAATGTAATGATCTCTGACAAAGAGGGTTACACAAGATGATCTGATTGTCTCCCCTATGTGTTAAAGCTCTATGGATACATCACATCAGACTGAGGCAGGATTTGTATCCTACACTTGCACTCCCACTTAAGTGTCTGCCCTCACTATTGAAAACACAAAAGCTGCTACAGACATGACATTGAGAATGAATAAAATTGTCTCTTTATACTGAAATCAAACTGCAGTGAAATGAACCTCAGCAAATTTTGCTTACCTTTTCAGTGGACCCTGATACAATAACTGTTCCCATTTGATTCATTGCAAGGCTGTAGATTGAGTCTTTGTTCCCACTCAGGGAAGAAGCTATTTCAAAATAAAATTCACATTTTCAGTTTTAATGCTGTTATTTGAAAAACACACTTATTCACTCAAAACTGGTATTTTAATACTTTTTGACTCATGAAAATAGTGCTATTCTGCCCCATATATAGAGTTGCTTTCAGAAAAACAATAGTGCTGGGAAAAACCCATTCCAATTCTTAATCTACTACTGCATAAAAACAAAGTAAACCCTCAGAATTATGGTTATTACAACCTTGGTGACCTTTTGGCACCACAGTTCTGTGCCAGGGCCATCAAGCTATTCTTGCTCAACCATGTTATTGGAATATGACACTCCTTTGTGATCCTGTAACACACATTATTTGGATTTAAGTGCAGAGATTTTTTTTTCCAAGCAAGTAACAGTAAAATTCTACATTTTGTATTCAAGGCTCTCCTCCTAGATCAGCAGAAATGCAGAGAAGGTACACTGCAGCACTGAAATGTGTTATTTGAGCAGGGATGCTACCTCTGCATTTGTGAAAACCATATGGCAGCTCCTTAGCACCACACCTACCATCAGAGCTGAGCAATTCTGTACCAACCAGCCTAACCCACTTTTGGAGATTAAAGTACCAGTCCCTCAACTCTGAAAAGCACAGACACAGCAAATGAAAATCATCTATTTCAAGAGCATCATCAGGCATTTCATCAAGCCTCAAATCCATACCATCAGTATGCCAAAAAGGCTGAGAACAGCATCAAACTGCATGGCCAGCAAAAATGTAAACCTTCACACAATGATTTATTTAGATGATGGAGCTGAGTTTCCAACACAAGATTTGTAACCTAATATCAAAATGGAATATCACACTTTGTCACAGTGGAGAAAGCTGTGTCAGGGGAGGTTTAGGCTCGAAATCATGAAGAGGTTCTTCCCCCAGAGGGTGGTGGGCACTGAACAGGCTCCCCAGGGAATGGGCACAGCTCCAAGGTTGTCAGAGCCCCAGGAGCATTTGGACACTGCTCTCAGGCACGGGGTGAGATTTTTGGGGCTGTCCCATACAACACCAGGAACTGGACTCAATCCTTGAGGGTTCTTTACAAGTCAGGATATTTTATAAGCCTATGAAAAATTATGCAGCTTTATTCTGAGTCCTCTTAAGCCACTGGTTATAACATCCAAATGCAAACTGTCAAATGAAATCTATTATTTGGTGCTAAAATAAAATGAGAGTTTTCCACTGTCCCCAGTGAACAGCTAAAAGCAAAACATAGAACTGCAAACTCTTGAAGGTTAGCACACTGTTCAACAATCATAATAATTTAGAAAAGGATAACAAAGTTATCAAAAGCTGGAGAGCAGGAATAGGAGAATCTTAAATGTACAGTAGCAGAATTTATGCCAGAACAAAAGCAAAGCTCAACTCCACTCTCTTCTGGAAGGGACTACCTCAAAAGCTAAGTCTCTCCACTTAATACCATTTGAATTATAGCTCTGCTGACTGAGAGACTCTTTAAAAACAGGCTTCCTCTTAATGCTGGTTTGTGTACACTGCTTCCAGGTAATAAGATAGAAAACTAAGCACAAGAACAATTTTCATTTGTACTCTGAAAAAATCCACAGTGCTCGAAAGGACTCAGGAAAACAGGTTCTGTGAGGACATACACTGTGTTCTTTCCAACAGAAACACTTACTGGGGAGCACTAAAATGAAAGAAAAACTCCTCTCCTTCCTCTTCCTTATGAAATATTTGTGTTCCTACTCCAGAAATGCAAATTTCTCCCTGTCACCTTAGAGGTAATGTCTCCACTTCTATTTGATCCTGGGTTCAAAACAAGCACCAGCTCCTCAGGACTCCCCATCTCCCATTTCTGATTCACTTGAATCATTTAGGTTCTGTATCACTGTTACAGTGTACAAGAAATGTTTTTATGTTTCTTTATTACCCCTCAACTGAGTTTTCCTGTGAGCTCACAAATAAATTCTTCCTTCAAAAACTATTTGTTCAAGCAGAAGACAGCAAAACTTACAGTTATCAGCAAGGTTTGGCTATAAATAATTCTACTTTCAGTTAAAAAAAAAGAGAAGAAATGGAAGGATTTTATATTTCTGGGAAATATAAAGTAAATTTCTTTAGTCATGTGCCATCCCAACAGCATTCTGCAGTGCAACAGGGCTCTCTAAAGCCATGTCTGTTCCAAAAGCTACTCACACATGTCAGCAAAAGACTATACTTGCATTAAAAAGTTCTTTAGACAATAAATGAAAAACTGACAGCTCTGCCCAGGAGATGTACCTCTGGTTTTAGAAGCTACCAAATGTATAAAATTAAACACACCTGTTGAAATCAGCTCAATACAGTAAATAAAAACCCCCACACCAACAAAACTACATGCCTGCCTCTTACAGAATCACATGAAATGTCTTAGGAATATGTTGTGTCAGTTCCAAATTTTAGTTTTGCAGATTTTCCTTGAGTCATTCCTAACCTATGAGCAACCAGGCTTATTCAGAAAATTAATGTGTGGCAGTGTGAAAGATGGTTCTGTTCTTTCCCAATGCACATGTGAGACTGTTATTGTTTCAATATCCATCAAACTAGATAAAAAATGAAAGATCAATCACTGGGAACACAACTTTTCCAACCTACCTAAGAACCAGCAAGGTACACTGTGGTCACACTAGACTGTCCTCAAAAAAACTAACTGTAAAACAGCCAATACAAACCAGGATGCCATGACCCAGATCTGTGTTATCCACTTAAATCCAACTGAACCTAAAGACTGGTGTGACACTTCCCAGAAGAGCAACTTAACCAGCTCTACCCTGACCATCCTAAAAAAAGCAGTCTTGGAATTTCTGTTAAAAGGAAAGAGCTCACAATTTATATGATGCCTTTCTGGGAGAGAGAAGCAGGACAGGTGACTTCCTAAAAGATGATGGTGACATTGAGAATTAACCCTGATGAAGGGAATCTACAGTTTCCCCTTGCCTTCCAATCTCTAGAGACATTAGATCTCACCAGTATATTATCTTTATATGTAATTAGTGTTTTGTGTTACTCTGAGTGGGTTTTGGTCTAGTTTATCTGGTAACTATTCTTCTGACAGAAATTTGACAAATATATCACATCCTGCTTTAGGAGCTGTACTGTTTTATCAGGATCTATACAAACATAAAACCAACCCCAAATTATAAAACACAAAAAATGTAGGAACAAATAAGCTAAGAGAACATTTCTCTAAAACACTGGTTGAGAGGTTAAAAGCTTCCCAAATTAAAGCTCTACCAAACTTCAGAGAAACCAGCATGTCACAGTTCAGGAGAAACAGTTCAAAGAGACTTGTCCTCTATTCCAAATGCCATGACTGTTGGCTGCTCTAGATTTCCAGCTATTACATAACACCACAAATGGACTGAATGCATACAAACCCCACCTTCAAATTTCTTGTCCATTTTTTATGTACAGATAGAAAAAGGCATCCTCAGTTTTAAACTGACCTCACAGATGATGCAACTCAATAAAATGCATTGCATTTGCCTCCCCTCCCCAGGTACCTACTTGTGACAGTATTATTTGAGGCAGTCAGTGCTGTGAGAGTATTTACATCCCAGAGGAATATTTGTCTGTCCAGCCCAGCAGATGCTACCAGCTCCTTATCTTTTGCATATGCTAAAGCTTTCACATAGTCCTACAATAAAAATAAATGTAACAATATGAATCAATGTTATCCTTTTGAAGCCTCCATCTTAACAATTGTAAGAATGGCAGTGATCACACACAGTATTTACAGATAATGTTTTTCACCTTATGCGTCCTTAGTGTTGACATGCAAAATCCCTTATGTGCATTCCACACTTTAACAGTAGTATCTGAAGAAGCAGATATCACTAAATTGGAAAGAATAAAGACTAAATTTTAATGGCTTATATATTACTTTAGAGCATATTCCTACTACTCTAATTTGTTTTGCAAAAGAGATTAAAACAATCATTTATATACACAATTCAGTTTTCATTAAAACAGCTGCTTATGCTATTTACCAAAACTACAATATACATCACAAATCAATTTTACATACTAAGAAAACATGGAAAATAATTAAAGCAGTAGATAATTTACTTGTACACAGTTTCTGAATACTGCAGTTCTTTTAAGTACTTACATGTTTTGCCATTGCAGCAGAGCACAATGTCATTTACCCAATCTGTGTGATGTTCCATAGATGCTATATAAGGGTCTTGCTGCAAATTAAGAAAAAATAAGCTCATCACCAATGGAGAAAATTGTGACTATCATATCCTGTTGTGGAATCTTCTTCAACCTGCATATATATCAAAAGTTTTCTAGTGCAGAGTTGTTTGAAATCACTCTCCCAGAACATTGCTGTGAGAACCACACAGTTATGTAAGATACCACAATACAAGCAATATCAAAAGGATTCTGTGATCACAATAACGGGCAGCTGTTAAAAAACAGCATCAGGTACAGCCCTGTAGGCAGCTGACCAGCAGGATAACTTGGAAAAAAGCAGGTTTAGACCCAGGAAGGCTGTCCTGACTGACCTTGTGCTGATTGACACTCCATATCCTGATGATGGAGTCCCGGCCTGCCGTGAAGAGTCTGTTCAGGGCTGGGTCCAGCTGAAGCGCGTTCACCCCGTTCCGGTTGTACTTCTCTACTTCGTCTCTAATCACATAGGAAACCTGAAACACACGTGCACAGATCCAATCATGGTATTGGGATAGTGAGCTGGACATAAAATCTGACACCTAATTTCATCCTTGTAAGGTTTTGGAGTAGAAAGTATGAAGAGTTTTACAAGTGTTGTCTGTCAGTTTGAGAGTTAGCAGCACCACCAAAGGAATTTGTCCCCAGAAATGGGGAAGGGTGAGAGGGAAGATTCAGCAGTCACAGAACTGGAGCCCAAAAGATTCTTTTAATCATTACAACTCAAGCTTAGTTAGACCCAGAGGAACCCTCAGCTCAATTCCCTGCTGTGTGTGCATATTCTGGGTGATCTTAGACAACCCCCTGAGTCTGTGTCTCACTTCCCAAGTGGGTTCCACAGTTTCTGTAGGTGCAATGCCAGTATTTCCCAGCCCCACAAAGGAGAGGATATGGTCACCATGGCTTACAAAGCACTGCAAAACTGCAGATACAAATTCAATAGGTGTCACTATTATTTTTAAACCAATTTTTAAGACCTACCCACCTGCCAATATAATAAGAAACTCAAACTCTTAGTGCTCTTTCAGATAAATTAATCCATTAGTTTCTTTCCTTCCATGTTTGACAGTACTGTGTAAAGGTTATTTCATGGCTTTGTTCAGAAAAACTAAAAGGAAATTTCAGGAGACCCTGAAAGGTCACAGCAGTCTCCATTTATGAGTGTTCAGTAAATACAATTCTAAGACACTGCAGTTTCCTCAGAGCTACTGCACTCACTTTCCTGATCCCTGGGTTTACACACTACTCTGAGGAAAGCCCTCGTACTGAGGGAAAAGGAGGGGAAGATGACAGTTATGCATCTTCCCAGATTCTACAAAATATAATCAGAACAAGGAAAAATTTCATGCTTGGTATAATCAAACCTGCTCAAAGCAGGAATCCTCTGGATACACAACCACCAGTGTTTTGAAAATGCTTATAAGGAGTAACCTTGGGCTAGAGAGCTGAAAGCAATTTCTCATTTTAATAACTGTGTTAAAGTAGTATAAAGAGAATGTTTTTCAGACCAGGACAGTGACACAAAATAAATCAAACAAATTAAGATGTTCAGTGGTCCTTATCACAGAAGTAGTGCTGTATAGCAGCTCAGATTCTGTACCATGAGAGCAGACAGGTCCATTTGCTGAATGTGGGAAACACCTCCACCAGATTACCCCATCCTCAGGCAGCACAGCCAGAGCACTGAGGCCTCCAGAAAACACATCCAGTGCCATTCTCTGTTTGAGACACAGCTGCAGCAGCTCTACAGACCAACACTGAAGGATCAAAATTAAGGGCCTCCTGATTCCTTGTGCCTCAACACTCTCCACTGCCATTCCACAAATCCTTCACTACACTTACTAATTTAGTGTAGATAATAGTATATGTATAATACATGTACATAATTGTATTATTATGTCCCAATGCTCTTAAGGACCTTCTGTCAGCCCCTCTCAGCATCACAGCTCCTCCTCCCACTTTTAGATTGTGTCCTCATTTCCAGCACTTTCAGCTTCTCTCACCCATTCCAGACTCATCCATAGCACTCTCACTATCCATACTCAAGTTTCCACCCACACAGCTCCAGAGACTCTGCTGAAAGAAGACACCACCAACCACACAGAAGTGTTATGTTAGAACACTTCAAGCACTTGGGGTATTATTTCTTTGTGAGATGCAGGGAGCAAGATGTATGTGCCACTCCTCATCTGGGCCTAATCATACAATGTCTGTATTGCTAAAAGACCCACACAGATTATGGGGTACAAAATAATATCTGAGTCCAAGTCAAGGTTTAACATGATACAAACACGAGGCAAAGGGATGCCCATCAAATTCATGCTGCTGTCAAACTCCTTGAATAAAAAACAATGAAAACACTCAGTTAAAAATACAAATGTGAGCAGCAAAGACACAAACCTAGAGGTCAGTAGATTAAATTCAATGTTATTTAGAACAATATTTTCCTGACGCAGTGTTAGGCTCAAGGTCAGCAGGGCCCTTCACCTCTTGTTCTCCCAAATGCCAGCAGGATATTCTTTGAGAAATCCTCAATTTCTGGATTTGCTCCTCCTCTGTCAGTCACCTCCTATCTTTGTTATATTTTCAGGTATAATTTAAGAGCTCTTCATTCTACTCATAAGTTAGACTGTCAAACTAAGTTAGTCACCTAAGCATGATAATGCTGATGCTTTTTGCATATAACAATGTTACTCTTTTTAATTTAAAGGAGCTCAAGAAAAACACAGCCATAAATATTTAAAAATGCAAAAAAACCACCCAAATGCTGGCTTATTTTAGTAAATAAGGTACTTTTCATATATGCTTAAAACTTCCACAGGACTCTGGAAATTGAGTCATATTTCTACATGAATCTTGACAAAATTAAAGTCAGCTCAACCAAATGCTTTTTTCCCCCTCACACAAAGACACGATCAGAGGAGACTGACAACCATTTCTCATTACCACCAGTACTGAAAAACTCAAAGTTATTTTGCCCTCTTTTGCCTTCAATGACTTCCACATATTAATTTAGTCAAACATCTCTTGGCAAGTATTGTTTTTATTTTAAAAACTGGGATAAAAGAGAGGGGTTATATTGTTTCAGTGTTATTGTTCCCTGGTAGATCTGAGCTGGATCTCAGCAGAAGTTGAGCAGGAAATCCAACATCATCTTTCTTTCTCCCTGAGAAACTTGAGAAAATAACTTTGCTGTAACAACTGAATTAAACAAGATTAAAATATTGTGTTCCCTTTTTTTTGGTGTAAATACAAGAGATCTTTGATGTAAAAAAATGTGGCAAAGCAACAAAAGAGCTTGATACAGAATTCCCCATCAGTGACTGCTGAATTCTGTGCACAGAATTCAATTAGGTATTTTTGTCTCCTCACATTTAGAAACTGTTTAGAAATTTTACAAAGTGTTATTTACTATCCACAGAAGAAATAGTATACTTGTCCTGATAAAATGTCTTAAAAATTGAAGGAATAATGGTAAGAAGAAAAAGAAATCCCTGTTTTATTAGGTAATGATAACTTCCTCCAAGTCAGGGGGAGAAATCCTGACATATTTTTAAATCACAGAAGTAACTTTAATCCAAATTAAACAGGGACTCCTTATTTATTTTTTTTAATACTACAAGGAAAAACAAAGAAAATTGAGAGAAAATGATTCTGTGGCCAGCAAGTTGATGGGACACCACACCAACATGTCAAATGATCACTGCAATTGGAGCAGCTGGCTAAGGACAAGGCAAACCATTTGTCCTGAACACAGTATGACCTGAAAAGGCCTACAGCAAAAAATGGGCTCATTTTGGAGACCTAATGATACCTGAGTAACTGTCAGTTGTTTACACTGAAAATACTTAAATATTTTAAAATAAAATAAATTAAAATATTTTGAAATAAAATTATTTGTTCATCCAAAATAAAAAATATTGAATGGTCTACTCCTGCTAACCAGTCACACAGGCTGAAATAAACACCTTGTATATTAACAAAACTTGAACAAGACACACAGCAAATGTGGCTGAACTGAAAATAAGCCCATGAGACATTTGTTGCACACCACATGAACAAGTGGAAAGGGAGATATAACACCAGAAACACCCAGGCTTGTACTTAAATACATCAGTTCCCTATTAACATATTAATTCCATAATAAGAGGGAAAAATTAAGGGTTCCAGAAAATCTGTTGAAATGCACAAGGAATTTAAGATGCATCAACAAAAGCAACAGCAAGTTGACTAAAAGAGCTGATACCTGTGTAAGGGTGGTGGACATGGAGCCAAGTCCACAAAATCAAAACATTCACAAATAAGAACAGAGGCAGATTGCTGATAACCCACATGTGGTTCTCCATTATGTTCTTATTTGGAGGGAAAAGAAGGTGAGAAAGTGCTTTTTTTGTTTGTTTGGGCTTTTAAGTGTCACTTAGCATAGAATTAAAAAAGATTAGTAGATTTAGTAAGTATACAAAACAAACACAAAAACATAATATATATATAGAGTATAGTACATATATATATATATTATATTTTTTCAAACCTGAGTGTACACAAACATATCTAAACAACATAAATGCAGCAAAGTTCTGGTTGAGAAGAAACTGCTGTGATAAAATCCACCTGTGCTCCTGCAGCACACAGATCTCATCACTGAAGGTAAAGGATTCTGCCTGGAGAGGGGTGTGGAGACTGCCAGGAAATGAGGGCTCAGATCTCAGTGGTCTTTGCTGCACTCAGGACAGGCTGGAGCACATCCCTGCTGGGCCCCTTCCATCAGAGCCAGGAGCAAACACAATAACTGGGATATAGATCACCATGGCTCTACTGCCACCATTGCCTGGGATGGGAAATATTTCACCAACAACCAAAGCTTTGACATCAGCACTGCTGCAGCTTTTATAAGCTCCCACAACGAGCAAGAATCTTCCACAGCAGCAGCTCACAAACATCACAAACATCTACTCGTTATAAAGAGTTTATGGGATTCAGGACCCTAAATGGATCAGGATTAATCATTTTAATGACTACCTAAGAGCTCCAGAGATAAAGCCACTGCCAAGAGATACATTTTGGCACACAAAGCCAAATGAATTCCTTGCAGGACTTACAAGTGTTTCCTGCATGGATAAGTACATCAGCTGATGGTTACTCCTGTTACATTACGTGAATCATAACAGACTTTATCTTCACAGATGGGTAAAATCTGCTTTAAAACAACCCACCAAACCATGTGAAGGAAATAGGAACCAGCTGAGCTCTGAGGACACTCATTCCTTGTTTCTAAGTGAGCAATAAAGCAAAATGGTATTTCTCAAAATCATGGGAGGGATCCATGAGATCTGAATTGCATCAAGAATGAGATAAGCAGCAGTGAAGTACCAAGGAAAAAAAAAACAACACTGCTTTACTGTCTTGGTGGAGCATATGTATCCCTAAAAATATGGCTTTTAGCTAAGGAGACTATCTGAATATTTATCCAGGCTCCAGAATAAAAGTAATGGAAAGCATTAAGAAGCTCACTTTACCCTTTTACAATGGAATCATCATACTGGCTATTTGTTTGCTAAAGCATTATATATGAAATATATTTGTAATTATTTTTATATTTATTATATATAAAATATAAAAATAACACATCTAGATATTACAACTAGTAAGCTGCAGCATTAGTGCACAAATATGACAAAATCAATTCAAAAAGATCACAATGGTTTGGGTTGGAAGGGACCTTAAAGACCATCTCATTCCAACCACTGCCACAGGCAGGGACACCTCCTACAAGACCATTTTGCTCAAACCCCCATCCAGCCTGGACTTGAACACTCCCAGGGATGGATAATGAGATTTTCTTATTCTGTACAAGACTTCAAGATAAAAAGTGCTTAAAATTCATGCAATAATATTATACAGATGCTGATCTTTATATGGCAAAATTCTCATGTGCTGCCAACAGGTTGAGTGTGGGGGTAAATTTATCCTGGTCAGGGAGCAAGTTCGGGAGAGCAGTTACAATGTAACACCCCCAGGGCAGCTCCTTCAAGGCACCTGCTGAGAAATAGCTTCACCTTGACGGCCAGGGTGACCTCTGAAAGACAGAGCTCATGGCCAACAGCAGAGTCTGACACCCCTGCTTCCTCCCTCCCTTCCCAAATCAGGGTCTGACACCCCCCTGGATCCCCCCTTCCTCCCCAAATCAGTGTCTGACACACCCCTGCCTCCTCCCTCCCCTCCCAAATCAGGGTCTGACCCACTCCTGCCTCCTCCCTCCCTCCCCAAATCAGGGTCTGACACACCCCTGCCTCCTCCCTCCCAAATCCCTCAACCTCACTCCTTCAGGAAGGCAGGGCTAAGTTTCACCTGCCACTGGACATTTCAAAGCCTGACTCCCATTTGAAGAGTTAAACTTCTTTCTTTTTTCTATGCATGGAACTTATTTTGAGGCCTAAAACATCCACTCTGATTAAACCATTAGAAACTACAATTACATGCAGAAACACCCTAAATTGACTATTTTGGATGGCTTTGGGTACCAGCAGAACAGGTGCATCCAAGCTAATAATAGTTCTGATTTCCATAAACTTCAACCAGCTCTCCTGCCATGGAAGGAATCAAGTTCCTCCATGCCTGAAAGGTGTCTTTTACAAAGCCTCTCAGGTTTGGGACAAATTTCTCCAGTTCTCTCTCTTAAAAACTCTATGTAGAAGCATCCTAAATGCTCAGCCATTGGGAATTAAAACAAATCATGAGTGGTTTTATTTTTCCATTAGCAGCTAACAGATAAAACAGCCACTTAAAACTTCTTTACTGGAACAAAGTCCTGTCACTAACCAAGCAAGTGAAATAATAAGAAAAAAAATCCAGCCTCTAGTCAAGCTCTATAAATGTTTATTATGGGATGGTTTGGGTTGGAAGGGACTTTATAGATGCTCTCATTCCACTCCCTGCAATGGACAGGGATACTTTCCACTATCCCAAATTGCTCCAAACCCCATCCAGCCTGGTCTTGAACACTTCCAGGGCTGGGAAGCTTCTCTGGGAAACACAACCAATCTGGATCTAAACTTACAGTGCACTGCTGGGCCACTGATCAGTGTCATGTACATCAAGTGTCATTGGCACATGGTGAAAAAATACCACACAGCACAATGAGAACAGACAAAACATCACAAACCAGCACAAAACTACCTGTAAAATCCAGCTTTTGTGCTAAGCAATGCTTGGAGAACAAAAGTAGTAGTAAAAAAAAAGGAAACACTGAGCTCTTGGATGCAAGCTGCTGTCAGGGAAGTACTTCATAAATAGGAGTGCATCAAACAAATATCAAGGTATAAGAAAATCCCCCTCCTTAGGGGTGTAAACTGCAAAAATTTGTTTACAGCACAGGCATTCTTTATATTTTAAAGCATGTCCAGTTTTTTTTCTGATAAGGTAAGGGAATTCTTTATATAGAATTGACAGAGTGCTTCCCTTAACCACAGAAAGCACTAAATGCTCTGAAGAGATGCCCATCTCCTCTGTGTGATAAATGATGTGTCCAAAAACCAAACCCACCTCTGTTTTGAAAGCTCCTAATGCTATTTTAAGACTAATCAATATTTCATTTGATCACGCTGGATAGGTACAGCTGAAACTGGCACTTGCCACTAGGCAGCTTTGCACACTGATAAAGCATTAAATCCTTTCCACAGTGAAAGCTGTAAAAACATCTAAAGGGCTGGCAGCATCACAAACAAGAACAAAAGCATTGAGAACCATAAAATAAAACTATTTTACTGTTAAAGAGTCTTGATTTTTTATACACACGTTGTTAATTCCAGTCTCCACCAAGGCTACAACAATCTTCTCGTAGCTACACGTGAGCCCAAACCACAGGGTTTAATTCTTCCTCACGTGTGCTGAGAATGTCTACACCCACCTGACTGCCTGTGCCACGGGTTTCCTTCAACAAACGCTGCCTGGAGCTAGCAAGGAATACTTCTGAAATGTGAGAAGAAAAAACCCTGTTCCTTGCTCATGTGTGCAGAGATACAGAGTGTTTTACAGAAGCTAAGCAGAAATAGAATGCAAAGCAGATCAGAGCATCGTGGAATAGTTTGGGTTGGAAAGGACCTTGAAGATCACTCAGTTCCAACTTGGAACTGAGGAACATACCCCTGCGGTATGTTCCTGCCCTGGGCAGGGACAGTTTTCTCTAGGTCAGGTTGCTCAAAGCCCCGTCCAACCCGGCCTTGAAAAATCCCAAGGATGGGGTATCCACAGTTTCACTAGGCAAACTATTTCAGTGTCTCACCCCGCTCGCAGTAAAGAATTTCTTCCTAATATCTAATCTAAACCTACTCTGGCACCGGACACAGCCGAGACATCCGCGGCAGGAATGTGCAGCTCTGTCGCTGCTGAGAATTCACCAAACCAGGTCTGGGGGGCACCGTTCTCTCGGTCTCAACTTACCTCCCCCCGTGCTCTGCCGCTTTTGATCTGAGCTGCTTCAGCTCTGCCTCCTGCGGGCTGCAGAACCCGACCCCGGTGGGGGACGAGCGGCAGCTCAGCCCCCGCGGTGCCTCAGGCGGCCGCTCGCCCCCGCCACGGC
>JBBMKD010000102.1:5213317-5224227 GCA_037834095.1 Argya squamiceps
AGCGCTCTTGTGGGAGAGAGGGACGACTGCGCTGCCATAGAAACCCCCGAGGCCTGACATCCTGCAGCCGCCGGCGTGGCCCGCGATGCTCCGGGCTCCCTTGGAGCCGTGCCGACCCCGCCGCGCCCTCACCTGCACTTTCCGCCGCCCCGCCGTGTTCTGCCGGTGATGCGCCGCCATCTTGCATGTTGACACTGTGGCGTCATGTCCGACCGGAAGTGCCGGCCCCCTCACCCGGCCCGCGCGAGGCTTTTATACGCGAGCTGCATGTGTGGGCGTGGCCAGGGGGGCGTGGCCCGTGGGGGCGTGTCCAGCGCCCCCGCCCTGACGCGGTGCCCGCCATGTTGCCGCCTCATGAGGCGCCGCCTCAGCCCGGCCCCAGGGCGGGTCGGGTTTGTCCCCTTCCTGGCCCCGCTGTTCTTGTTTGGTCCCCATCCACCCCTCAGTGCCCCTGCGGGGTGTTCGTCCCGCTTTGCTTCGTCTCGAGTGGCGACGAAAGGCCTGTGTTAAAATAAGAAAGAGCCGACTCGAAAAAACAAAATCAGCGGTTTTAGCTGTCAGTAATAATCAGGCGGTCTTTTATCAGTAGTTTTGTACTTCATTAATTATAGCCAGAGATTTCTCAGTGGGGGATATTCTTGTCGATTAAGAAGTAGGGATGTTGGTTAGAGCACGGTGCTGATAACTCTGGGGTCATGGGTTTGATCCCTGGATGGGGTGCTCTCTTAAAAGTTGGACTCCATCATCCTTGTGGGTCCCTTCCAACTGAGAATATTTTGTATCTCTTTATCTTCTGAGCGAGGAGCTGTATGAAGTTGTGTGCAAGACTCTGTTCTTGGCACACCATTTGTTAGACTGGTTACTTCTTTGTGGTATATCAGTAAAGGCGCTAATAGTTAATCAGTGGGAAAAAATACTGTGAGAGATAAAATATAAGGGGTTAGGAATGAAATCATGTATTCAGGTATTCCTCTTCTTGTTCAATGCTGGCTGCAAGGCTAAGTGGAAGAGAAGAATATTTAGTGCTTCTGCTGATTTAAACTTTGCTTGTTTTGATACAGATCACTGTTTCTAGCAGTGCAGGGTGCAGTGTCCTCATGGCAGTTGCAGGTGGAGTGTGTGGTTGTGAAATGAGATCTACCTTGGCCCAAGTCCTTCCTTTAATGCAGTGTTTCACAGAATCGTGGAATGGTTTGGGTTGGAAAAGCCCTTCAAGCTCATCCAGTGCCATCCCAGGCTGCTCTACTATCCCAGGTTGCTCCAAGCCCTGACCTTGGACAATTCCAGGGATCCAGGGGCAGCCCCAGCATCTCTGGGCACCCTGTGCCTGGGCCTCACCATCCTCACAGTGAAGAATTTATTCCTAATAGCTGAACTAGAATCCAGTATTTACTGGTTAGATTAAGCAAATTTAAGATAAAGTTAATGCCACAATAGCAATTTCTCTCCTTTAATCCAGCAGCAAGAGTTGCAGTTACGGGCACAGCACTTCCAGAGAACCACTGCAAAGACTGGGCTCATTGTACATTATTTATGTGAATGTATTTTAGTGGCTTTTACAGCAGATTTTGGACATGATGGAGTCTAAAACTGTGGGTTGTTTTATTTGAATGCCTTGCTTATGCAGACGTAGAATATGGTATCTCAGGAGATTTTAGTCACTTGAAACATTTAAATCATATTTTAGATCACCAAGTTTCACATCCCATAAAGTACAGTCTAAATACAGTATTTTCAAACAGTTGCATCTGAGTCATGCCCATAAATTATATATAGCCTACAACACTTTTGGTTTCAAGCTATGTAGAATCTACCATGTCCTTTGGGTATTTTTCCATGATTATCTGATCTTAAAATGCTTGTCTTTATATCTTAAATTTTTGTAGCTCTTATCCCAAGTAGAGAACCTATTACAGCTTCTCCTGGAGGATTAGAGAGACTTTTTTCTATGCAAAACATTTTCTACTTGTAGTTGTATAATTATATCTTTTAAAAGTGGAGTTGAGAGTGATGTCCTAAAGCCAATTAGTTCATTTATACCAAAACAGCATCAACTCCACTGCTGTAATTTCTGGAGATATCTGTTTAGTCCCTAGTTGCAGCAGATGGTGATTCCTTCATCTGCAACATATTCTACTGTGTCACTGTTCTCACTGCCTGAAAAGGGTTTTCTTGTGCTTCATCTGAATTTCCTGAGCTGCAGTCTCAGCCTGTTACTTCTTGGTCCACTCCTCGTGGACATGAAGATGAGTTTGTTCCACATTTCTTCTTAAAACTATTTGTCCTGCTGTCACGTTTCCTTCCCTCTTCTCTCCTCTGGACAAAATCATATTTCTCAGGCTCCAAATCATTCTTACAGTGTATTTCTAAAATCTTTTAACATTTTAATTCTGTGACTGTCAAGCCTTACAAGAGAGAATGCAGCAGCACACAGAGGAAGTTGGGAAATCCCACAGCGTTCTAAAAGTCACTGTTATTAAGGAAATATAATCTTTATACTCTTACTTCCATGACTTACTCTTCATTACAATATTTATTCACTCTGTGCTTACATTCTGGGCATTTTCATTCTTCCTTCTCTGCCTATCTCAACATCCTGGCTTCACTCCTGAGGCCTGTTTGGTTTTCCACCATTTCCTTTTTGGCTCAGCAGCAGTTTGCTCACTGCAGTGTTCTCAGAAATTCACAATCTAGCCTAAGAAGATCAGGTTTTCATTGAAATTGAAAAATAATCCCTAGACTCAAATAAACATCATATTCTTCCAAAACCTAAAGCAAACAGCTAATGTTATAGACCAGCTCATATTACCACTTTCTACTAGGAAATGACACAAACAGGATGAAAGGCTGGAAGGTTTCCTGCAAAACAAAGAAAACATTACCTACCATGTTTTTTATGTAATATTGCCTTTAGTTCAGGCTTGGTAAGCATACACACAGAAGCCAGAAAATTATCACTATTATGATACTCACATTTTTAGCAGCCCTCAGTCAATGTGGTCTTTGTTGGACCAGGCAATCTCCAGAGATCTCTTCCGACCACAGTGGTTCTGTGATACAAAGGCATCACTGTACATTTTTTTCACCTTAAATTTAATGACCTGACAGGTTGAACAAACACTCCATTATATACACTAATAGCAGCCACAATGTACTTAAAGTTCTTTGATGTATTTAAAAAAGAAAAAGAGGAAACCCCATTTTTAAATTGCATAGAAATGTAAAAAGCAAATCTTCTCTGTCTATAAACAAAGTCAGTTTCAAATCAAATGTACCAAAGATGCTGACTGCTCTTAACGACACAGTATTATCTTTATTAAATGAACAATCCATTGGTGATTATGGATAATGAAGTGATGGTTGGGGTTTATGAATGAAATTAATATTTCATTTTATCAAAGAATAACACAGAACTAATACCAGGATTTCACTGCCTCTAAGACAAGACAAGAACTCACTTAAGTGTATGTATCAAAGTGACTGTTACAAAAAGGAGTCATCAGCTTCTTAATGGATTAATGTATAGTGAAATGTAGTCAGGCACTTTGCTCAGTATATACTTACAGAGAAAACTTCACTTTGCCTCATTCTTTTCCAACACTGAATCCAATAAATCTCCATACTTTGTGCATGACAGCATCTGAAACACTTCAACAACTACCATTAGCCTGAAGCCAGCACGTGACTAAACTGAACAAAGCAAGCCTTCATTTTATATTAAAAAAATAATAAACACATTTCAAATTTGTCTTAGGAGAGAGATACCTTAAATCATAATCTTCCCACTGCTGTAACAAAAATGCTTCCCAGTGTGAGTAACAATCAGGTTCAGGACACCTGAATGTACATCAGTCTATGGGACCTGATGAGATACATCCCAATCCCAAAGGATTTGTCTGACGTAGTTGCCAAGCCTCTCTCTAAGGTATTTGAAAAGTCCTGGCAGTCAGGTGAACTCCCAGGTAACTGGGAAAAGGGAAACATTTTGTGCCTGTCATTAAAGAGGGTAGAAAGGTGAATGCTGGAACTGCCACCCTGTCAGCCTTCCCTCTGTGCCTGGGGAGATCACAGATCCTCCTGGGAGCTGTAAGGAGGCACACAGAGGACAGGGAGGTGACTCAGGAGGGAGGTGACTCAGGACAGCCAGCATGGCTTCACCAAGAGCAAGTCCTACCTGACCACCCCAGGGGACTTCTGTGATGGAGGGACCACATTAGTGGACAAGGGAAGGGCTTGGATGCTGTTTCTATAAAGCCCTTGACACGATCCCCCACAACATCCTTCTCTCTGAACTGGAGAGAGATGGATTCAGTGGGTGGAGTGTTTGGTGAATAAGGAATTGTTGTGGTTTCACCCCAGCCAACAGCCAAAGCCCCTCAGAGCCACTTGTTCACTCCCCCACCAGCAGCATCAGGGAGAGGATCAGAAAGGCAAAAGCTGGAAAACTGGTGGGTTAAGTTAAAGACAGTCTAATAGGGAAAGCAAAAGCCATGCATACAAGCAAGGAAAACCAAAGCATTAATTCTCTGCTTCCCATGGCTGGGCAGGTGTTCAGCCATCTCCAAGAGAGAGGGGCCCCATCATGTGGAACAGTGACTTGTGGAGACAAATGGCAACACTCCAGATGTTCCCCACTTCCTCCTCCTTCCCTCCAGTTTTTCCTGAGCAAGATGTCACATGCTCTGGAGTATCCTTTGTGTTGCAATAGGACACGAAATAAAGATGCTTGACTCCAGTCAGAAGGCAGTAGAAATCAGAAGGGTTTATTTACAATTCATTCAGCCCTTTTATAACATGTTTTGCTAAGAAACATGTTGTTGGTCCATAGGACTGACACCTCTCCCATTGGCCAAGTAACAGAAACAGCAAACAACACCTATTGTTATGGGAAAGGAATATTGTTTACACAAGGTTGTTTGGTGAAAAAGAAAACTGTTGAAAAGTTTCCCTTGAGAAGAGCTAGCTAGCTAGCTCTTCTCAAGCTCAGAAAATATGGAGCTTACACCTTTGGTCAGTTTGGGTCACCTGTCCTGGCTGTGTCTCCTCCTGTGCACCCCCAGCCTCCTTTGCCAGTGTGGCAGCAGGAAAAGCAGGCTCTGTGTAAGCCTTGCACAGCATTAACCAAAACATCTCCATATTAGTTTTTTTATGAGTTGCACTCTTGACATGTTGAAGTTTAGACTTCAATCATACAGGGAGGTAGAGTAAGAAATAGGTGTGAAACCTCACATATCTCAACCTTTGCTAGGACTCTTGGTGTTTCTCATTTCATGGTTGTGTTTGGAGGCCTTTGCAATAAAAGGTGAGACTTCATAAACTGTGTTAACGAGACTGCATCAGAAATGCTGGAAATCTTTCAGAGGTTATAACATTTGCTCTTAGCATTTGACTCTGGAGAAATGTAAAATGCTTCAAAGATACTAATACTGTTTTTCAGAACACTGAGAAGAAACAGATGGAATAACTTGAAGTTCAGGCACTGAGATAATTTTCAGACTTCTTCAGTGTACATTAGGTCATTAGGCAGAAAGCTACTTTGTGTAACAGTGCGTTTAATGTGTACTTACCATAAAAGCTATTTCCTGTTGTTCTGTAAAGTCAATTAGCTATTTACCAAATACCAAATTTCATGTCTGTCGATTTCTTATTTCATTGTGCAGCATGAAAAAAGGCAAATGGCAATCATGCAAATTATTGTCTTGATAAATACAGCATGTCCTTTACACTCTTAGAATCTTTTCTAAGGGAGATTGAGTTGCACATTTTGTTTATCTCACAGATAATTGGCCAAAGCCCCTCATTTTTTTCTGGACTCATGCCTTTGGAGATTTTTGTATATTACTTTCTCTGTGTATTGTTTTGGTTTAACTGTATATGTAATATTTAGTTATTCTGTGTTCCACATGTAATAAAGCAGATGTATTTCTGTATTTCCCCACTTCTTTTTTTTCCTGATGTCCCCTATTACTTCTGTTCTTGTTCCAGGGCTATGATATTTTATAAGACATTCCTGGAATCTCATCTATGCCTTGAAATTAGCCACTCTCAAAAGTAAGGGGAATCCTGAAGCTTTTGGCCAGCAGCTGAATTAGTTCAGCCCATGAAGGATGCATTTGAGTTTGCATTGTAATAAATGTGTGTGCATAACTTAGAGATCACTCTTAATGTGATATTCCAGAGGTTATAGTGCCTCCCAAATTGTGGGCATGCACTCCCTGTATGGCAATTTAGGTTGCAGACAGGAAGGAGGATTGCAAATTCTCTGAAGTTGCAGCCAGAGTAAACAGAAATCTCTGCAAATAATTTTCTTTGCAAGTGTCTCCAATGTAAATCCTTGAATTACCAAGGAGTATGAAATTTTATTGTGAGCAGTGAAGTACCTTTTTAGCATAAATTTGTAAGAAATATCATTTATGAGCTGTCAGCATCAGAATTAGCAACTGTAACTCTGCTCAAGATCTGTGTGATAACGAATTATTGCCCTCCAAAAATCTGCTGTGAATTCCTTGTGTACATAAAGCAAGGCAGGGATACAAAAACAAAGGTCTGCTGACACTATCAGACACTAATGATTTTGAATGTTTGAGAAGGCCACAAGTTCTCACAAGTTGTTTCGGTAGGAAATTGTCCATCCTGTTAAACACTGGTGCCATTTTATTGGTCTACATTTGACTAATTTTAACTTCAGCTTGAAGAGCCATCCAGTATCAAAGCTGTCATTCATCTGCAAGTCTTTATGATTTTCTGTTGAGAAATTCTGTCTGTCACACAATCACTTGTTCAGGTTTACAACATTTTAACAGTTCTTCCTCATTAATGGAACTTTCTGATTTTTACCTGTAAAGTCACTTGGAAAACTTTTTTCCTTGCATATTGTAAGAAGACAAAAGTAACATCTGATTTATGTTAATAAAAGCTTTTTGCTTTGATTATGGTTGGTGTTTATTTTCATTAAGCCCAAAAGGGACAACCTCTATTCCTGTGTTGCAGTTATCTTTAACAAAGCTCAAAATCTCCCTGTGCTCCTTCTGACATGATTTCCATTCCCTGCTCTCCAGAGTCTGAAATTTTGCTTTCAGAAGAGTATTTTGTTGTCTGTGTTCATACCTCTTTGCTGCTATGTGCACAGCTGAATTTTCTGTGTTTTGTGGCTTTTCTGTGTGAAGAGCAATTTGCATTTGCTGATTCTAATGGAGGATCAATGCCATGGCTGTGTTTGCCTCAGACTCACTTGTGGTTGGTGCTGTCTAATAGACAGTGAACCAAAACAATAAACTCTGTAATTAACAGTCATGATTTGTCTCTATGAGAATCTTGACCTAAATTAAAACACTCAAAAAGATGTTTTATATCAAATTCAACAGCATTCTTTGTCAGTGGTGACATGATCTAGTTATGGATTTTATTTCCCAGGAGCCATTTCTTGAAAATATGAAATATCTTTCTCAGGCTCAAGTAATTTTCCTTTCAATGGTCAAAGTTACAGGATGTTTTTTAGCCTGTAAGTAAAGTGATGTCAATTTTTCCACTAAATTTTTGATAAATGTATTTATTTTGTAAAACACTTCTTTACTCAAACTTTCTGTGCTTTTATGAATCATACAAAGAGACTATTGGAGAGGTCAGTATGCAAATTTCAGGATTAGATTTACAGATACATCAACTGATGGCAATGACTTGTTTGTTTGAAATTCTTGCTCCATTCCCTCTTGTGTCCATCTGGGAACTTGTGTCCAGCTTGTAATTTTAGACAAAAATACTGTAATTTGTAATTACAGTATCTTAATAATACAGTAATAATACAGAGACACAGTATCTTAATTATACAAGATGCATCTTGGAGGATAATGCTGTGAGAAAGAGATTTTTGATGATCTTAATTTCAGGTGTCCTGCAGCAGGGCTTCCATGGTTGGTGAGTTATTCAGGGAAAGTCTCAGTCAGACAGGAAAAGGAGGTAAATCATGCTGAATTCATTAGGAACTTAAAGACCTGTCCCATTCCTATAAATGGGAAAAATAGGAAGAGGGACCTTGCATGAATCCTTCTCCCTCTGAGACAGAGGCATGGGCAGTGTGTCTGCTGTCCCACTGAACAGCAGACAGATTTCTGGGATTGAGCCACGGAGCATTTCTCAGTAGGTGGAAGCTGGTGGAGGAGGTGGCTGGAGGGAATCTGAGGATAAGAGGGTCAGACAGTGGGCATGAGTTGTCAGATGCCTTGATATCCTTCATGAGATCATAGCTGCATTTTTGATCCGTAATTTAAAGTGGCAGCTAATGTTTAGAGTTATGGAACAGTTACAAGATACATTTAATTATGCAAAAACCTGGTTTATTCTGCTCTTGACATTTGTACACTCTTAGTCATTAAACTAATGGTGGTGTGCTAATGCTACCAGCAAGAAATATTTGCCTTGTGCTCTGGCAATAAAAAGGAAAAAGAAAAGTGCTGTACTTTGCAGTTAATGGAGGAAATAGATCCATGTCAAGAGCGTGGTGGACAAGTTAACAGTAATTTCTGTAATGAATTTAATTTTAGTAATTTATATAACGAATATTATCTTTTTGTTATTAAACATCAGCTTTTTTATTTCCTTAATTTTCCTCCTCCTATTTCCACAGGAATAATGAATGAAAAAGGGAAGAAGAGAGTGTTGTTACTCTGAGGCTGGTTTTCTGCCCTCTCCCCACTGTAAGAGATTGCCTTCCTAATGGGAGCATGGAAATTTTCCACTGCAGCACAAGAAATGTAACTTGTCTAAGTGTTTTGTGGTTAGCTACGAGTCCTGAACTGCTGAAGAGAAAAAATCCTGTTCTCTGAGCTCTGGCTTTTTGGATTTTAAACATTGCAGTGTACAGACTGAGTGCAATTCTTCTTGCTGTGTTGAGGTCTGTGTTCATCCCCTGTGCCCCATTTTGTACAGGGACAGATGGATGGAGAAGATACAGCAGAATAAATACATGCAGGTAGGGATCTTTATTGCATTTAGTGGTATTAGGTGGTGCAGCATTGTAAATGTAGCAGTTATAGTGCCTTTATAGAGTGATGCTTGAGTGATCTTTAAAATTCTGCTCTCTTAATTGAACTTGTCTTGCTTTCTAGAAAAATAACTTATACTGAAACTTCAAATTTCCTGTTGCTGCTTGCACCACAGAACACTTAGAGTTTTATTTCTTTTAAAACCATCTGCAGTTGTAGCTATCCAAAAAAAAGTGTTTAATCACTGTTTATTTCTTTGTGTGCATTAGTGCTGCCTGGCTGTTAAAGACAGCTTAGTTCCTTCAGTAGAATTCTTCCAGCAAAACCCAGAGTAACTCTCTCATCATCAGGAAAGATGACAGGAAAGATTTATATTCTACTTAATAAAGAAGAAAAGGAATTTCAGACAGTAATGGGTTCTGTTGATGTAATTAAGAGAAATAACTGTACTTAGCATTAGAACTTAGCATGAATGTGGGTGTGTTGCTGTCCTATACCTGTTGCTAGCAGGCTTTATACATCACTTTTTAAAAAGTAAATATTAGTCATTTCAGATATGAGGATAAATGCTGTGATTTTCATTTTGCTCAAACAAGGTTTGTATGTTTTAATGGAAGTTATGGCATGTGCTATTGAATGTATTTTGGGCTCTGGTCTTGTGTATAACAGATAGTATATTTGAATTTCAGATTTTGTCTGTATAAGATATAATGAACATACCTCAGAGCCTGGGAATAATAAAAGCAGAAATTAACAAATGAAAAACAGTAATATATACTCTAATTTCTCACCAAAGGCTTTTAACAAAAGACAAATTTTGTGCCAATATTTAATGCATGTCTACATGGTTAAAAGCTTGGAATGAAATGTGAAATAGGAAACCTTTTGCTTTCTTACCGTTTTACACATATATTTCCAATGGAACAAAAATCCATCTTGGCTTTTAATCAATGTAGCTATGATTTCAGCAGAAAGAAAATAATTGATTAATATTTAGGGGAGTCTTCTTTAAAAGTATCACCCAAGAACTCTTCCCCTTCTTACAGTGTTGTCAATGAGAGCAGAAAATTTCGTTTACTGTTTTCAGAAAAGCAACAAAGCTCCTCCCTCCATCCCTCCCACGGGCATCCCACAGGCATCCCACCACAAAGAAAACTTTCTGCATGGGAGCTGGCTCAGGAGAAATGATGTTGTTGGAAATGGAAAGGTGAAGGTGAGAAAACCAAGAATTTTTGTCTCTTTGGACAAAACAGCCAGCCAACATTACCTTCAGGAATCAGTGTGAAGGCTTTTTAGTTTGAAAGGGATATTGTAAGTATTTTGGTTTTGTTAAATATTTGTATGCTCTGAGAAAATTCAATTGCTGATTATCTTATTTTAATTCTATGTCTGTTTGATTCAAATATTTGGGGATATATGTATCAAATGTGTGTGTCTGTATATAAATAAAATATGTGCAGACATGTTTTCAAGTGTTAGATATGGTTTTATTTTAGGTACAGGGAGCATCTGTGTAAGAAAATCTGTCATTAATTAAAACCACTACATTGCTGTAAACATGTAGCTCTTCCTATAATTTACATGTGTCAGTGAATCATTTTGCTGAACATTGATATATTTGTCATATTAATTACTATTAATTATTGTCATATTAATTATTATCATATTAATTACTGACTGCTCTGTTTTGTTATATATCCTCATGCAGAGTATTCCTCAAATTTTCTTTAGTATTATCTAATCTTAGTTACACTGAACTTGACATACTAAAATTTCTTTATCTACACAAGTCTGGAATGTTTTTCTCACAAAAATACAGGTGAGTGATTTTTTTTCAGGATGTTTAAGTAATGCACAGTCTAGCCCATTGCATAGATTCCTGATTTTGCAAGTAATGAGTGAGTTATATTAGTTTCTGCTAGAGTTCGT
>JBBMKD010000102.1:5224327-5309021 GCA_037834095.1 Argya squamiceps
TATATTATATTATATTATATTATATTATATTATATTATATTATATTATATTATATTATATTATATTATATTTAATATTGATATTGTGAATAACTTTATCTATTATATGTGTTAAAACAATCAAACCAAACAACACAAAAAACCTCCAAATAAACAAACAAACAAACCAACCAACCAAACAACAAAAAAACCCCACTGAAAACTGCACTGGTAGATATTTATCCACCCCATCCAAACACAAATTTTTCCTTGAGATGGGACGATGAGTGAGAAGTGGAGAGTGGGGGACAAAGTGCTGGGTGGAAGAAAAAGCCTTGTACTTTAGAAACAGCAATAGTCTTCTAAATTGCCCAAGTTGGATTTTACTAAGGACTCAAGTCTGTTAGATCTGTCCACCATCACTGGCAGTTAAATAGAAGAAAATGGTGATCAGAAGCAAAAATCTTTTTCTGCTTATTGTAACTGAGTAGGTGATAGCAGAAATTTTTGGCAAGGTACAGAACAGAAAACAGGGAATTCCTGTCCTGTTTTGTAAGGTGTTGCTGTGAGCTGCACTGCACAATTCTCATTTTTTTCTTATTTCAGATGAAGAAGTGAACACATCTTTATTCTTTATTCCCGTGTGAAAGACTATACTAAATGCACACTAAAACCAAACTAGCAGTTAGTTTACCCTTTATTTTTTTCCAGATCCAGGTGTTCACAGGAAATATTCAATGGGTGGCCTTTGACAAGGGAGCTGATAGAAGTAATTTGGCATTCAGAATTGGTTATAATCCATGCTAAAACTAGATTGAAACACAAATAAGGACATTTTTATATTTATGTTCCTACTAAATTCCTGTTTTGAGAAACATCTCATAAATGCCCCTTACTGACTTTGATGGTATTTTACTGAGCAGTTTTATCAGTTTCAGTTCTATTTTTGTGGATTGTTGGATATCTTACGGTCTATAGTTTGATGGTTATTTCCTTGCTGCATTTAAAAGGGACTCTGTGCTTTTAGGGAGCTGAAAAGAGTTCTGAAATTTATACAAATGCAGCCAAATCAAGGAGTTGTATATAAGGCTTGAATTTGTATTTTGTTTTTCAATCTAAAAGTTGAAATTTGTTAGTTGTCATCTCTATTGATTAGACAGTGCCCCAGCAAGCATTTTGTAATTCATATCTCTGAAACATTGTATTAATAGACTCATTTTTGGCATTGCTTTGCTATTCCAGAAAATTGTCTGAAAACCCTTTATCTTAAGAAATTTTAGTAGCAAATTGTAGTTTAGTAGTGCCTAGTGTCTGTTTCACTTAATGACATTCTGTTCATCCCTTTCAGGTATTATATAATAAATTACCTTTGCAGGTAATTTGTTTAGCAAATTTCATCAGTATATCTGGAATTCCTTGGGTTTTGACATAAAAATATTCTTTGTCAACTTTGCAGTACCCTTAAGCCAGAGAGACTAATCTTAAACAATGACTAGCTTTGTACACTGAATACATTTCCTCTCAAGATGAGAAAACTAAGTAATTTCCACTTTAATTTAAAAGAAAAAGTTGAATTTGAAGGTGTATTTATGCAACCCTGATCCTGTAGAAAATGGTACTTTAGTAACTAAAGTAACCACTGCATTTGTGTCTGTTACTGATGGATCAGTCTCTACTACAGGACCAGAGATACCAAAACCTGTTGTAGGATTTTCAACTCTTAATTTAACTTAAATGCAAATTTCTTTCATTTGCTGTAGTGGAAATTAACAGGTCTGAACTGTAGTCTTGCATCTACCTCAACAACATATTGACACAGTACATATTGACCTACAATCTCTTTGCACTAAGTTGTAGTCACACACCCAAGTTTCCTCCCTCAGTTTCTAGAATAAATCTCGTGCTTAGGCTGCTACGAAGAGAACTTGTTCTGTATCTTCCCTCCCAGAATCAGTTACTGGGGAAACTTTTGTGTCCCATGCAAAAATTGAAATTTTTTCTCAGAGTAACACTTCACCTCAGTGTCTTGTCATCAATATATGGTGAGGTGGCTGAGTTTAGCTGAGCTTCAGGAATTCCAAGTAGTCATTCTGTCTTTTTAATATAATTTTAGTCCTTTGTATTGGAAGGATTTTTCTGTCTCATCTTCTTAGCTTCCTTTTTCCCAAGTCACAATCTCTAAATACTTGGCAGTTGATCAAAGGCCAAGAAGTCTGTTGTTCCATGTGAGCACAAGTATGTTTCTGGTACAGGTCTGCTGAAGAAATCCTCTCATGAATGTTTGCCCAATTTTGACTTCTGGTCACAGTTGCTGAAGGGAATGTGTTGCATCTTTTTACTCTTGATCAATGCTTTTGTCTCATTTTTTTTTAAATTTAGCTCTGAAATCCTTAATACTAAAATGTTTGTATTTGCTAAAACCTTTTTCTTTGCTTCATTTATTTCAGCTGATGTAGTTCCCTAAAAGCTGAGTTTCTCTGTTGTCCTTAGAACTGCTTTGAAGATAGAAATGATCTTCTTAGAATTACAAAAAATTTGAAAAAAAATAACATCTTGATCCTCGGTTTAACTTTTGAGCTTTCAATTGGAAATGGTCTGTGTGGTTTAGCAAAGTAACAGTTCTTTGGTTATACACTTCCATTTTGTTACCATGGTAAGTTCTGATCTCTGAGTTGTGGTTCCTGGTCAGATCTCAACATGCTTGGAAAGTCCCAGAGGAGGAAAAAAACCCCTCCCAAGTCCCATAAAGCCCAACAAAATCATTGCACAACCACTCTTGCTTGCATATCCTTTTAAAATAAATATATCTGCATCTAAAGAAGAGAGCTGTAATTGCAAGAGAGTATTGATTCTCTAATATGGTCCAAGAAGTAGCAGCACAGCTGGACCTCAGCAATCTAAAATGCAGAGTGTTTTACAGACTTGGCAGCGACCAAAAGTGTTTATTAAGTGGAAGTAATCAGTTTTGACGTGAGTCACAGAGGACAAATCACCCTGTAATGGATCAAAATCTTCTGTGGATGAGAACTGGTGTCATGTAAATTGCTGTCATCTACGGTAGTGTGGTAAATTCGGGCATTAGTAACTGAATACTTACAGTGATTTGCCTTGTCACCTCAGTACTTCTCATTTCCACCCTTTCCCTTTGTCAGGGATTTAAGCCCCAAGCAGAATAATTGAAAATGCAACTGGACAAAGCCTTGAGCCAAATTTGGTGTTGGCCTTGCTCTGTGGAAGAGATGGATCTGATGAGCCTTAGAGTTGGGATATGTGGAAATAATTCTGTTTTCAGGAAATACAGAGGAGCAGTAACTGAGGTGCAAAGCTGCTGCTACTTTAATCTACAATTAAAGATTAAAGTGAGAAACAATTAGATGATTGTCAGAGTTGTGACAGAGATGTGATTTTGATGCTTCCATGCTGGAAAGGCAAAGGAAAAAAGTATCTCTTCTGTAACCTGAATCGCACAGGGTAGATCCAGATTAAGTAATTGATCTTTATTGGGTCTGTATTTCATTACTCATTCTTCTAAATCAATGTACTTTTAGTTAGTTTTGCCTTATATCCTGGGTGCCTCAAGCACAGCAGGACCAGCTGGTCAGAGGAGGTGATTGTCCTGCTGTGTCCAGTGTTGGTGTGGCCTCATCTAGAGCACTTTGGGCAGTTCTGGGTCCTGCAGTTTAGGAAGGATGGGAAGGTCCTTGAGTGTGTCCAGAGGAAAGCACCAAAGCTGGTGAAAGGGCTGGAAGGAATTCCCTGAGAGGAGCTGCTGAGGGCTTTGGGCTTGTCTGCTTTGGGGAAAAGGAGGCTGAGGGCTGACCTCATCACTCTCTACAGCTTCCTGAGGAGGGGAAGTGGAGAATGAGGTGCTGAGCTCTTCTCCCTGGGATCCAGTGACAGGACGTGTGGGAATGGTCCAAAGCCACCCTGCAGGGGGTTTACATGGGACATGAGAAAGCATTTCTTTGCCAGAAGGGTGGTCAAACACTGGAACAGGCTTCCTACATGGATGGTTGATGCACCAGGCTTGTCAGTGTTTAAGAGGTACTTCGGTAGTACCCAAGGCCTTACAATGGTCACCCCTGAACTGGTCAGGCAGTTGGGCTGGATGGTTATTGTGGAGTCTTTTCAATTGAAATAGTCTATTCATATTCTACTCTATTTTATTCTATTTTATTCTGTTTTGACACAGAGTTTTAGAGAAGTAAAACTAATAGAAATTAAAAATGTGTGTTATTTCTTTTATTTTCTAATTGTCAAGAACTTTCTTTCTTTAGTTACCTCTAATACTAGAAACAAACACTCAGAAGGAAAAATGGATCCCTCGTTTTGGGCGTCAGAAACGAACAATTTTCGACGATTCACCCCTGAGTCCTTGGCAGCAATCGAGGAAAGGATTGCCAACAAAAAAAAGGAGCAAGTCAAAGTTAAAGGGAAGAATAAGGATGAAGAAGCTGAAAAAGATAAACTCACTCCTCAGCTTGACCTGAAAATCTGCAAAACATTGCCATCTCTGTATGGGGACATTCCTCCAGAGCTGGTTGGGGAACCCCTGGAGGATTTTGATCCGTACTACAGTGATCACAAGGTTAAAAAGTTCCCAAAGCTTTTTTATTATTATTTTTGCCTGCTGAACTCTTAAGGGATAGTAAAAACTCTAATCAGGAGGTGCTGGGGTTTGATTGTTCTGTAGACAGACCTTTGAACATTACTGACAACTTTTGGGGGAGAGTTCTAAGGTATGCTCTGCATTATGGAATTAAGAGGTATTTTAAGTTCCAGTCAAGAATCAAAATTAATTATGAAAACGTGATATGTGATTGGTGCACTTTAATAGTAAATATATTCTGGGATTAGTGATGCTTTGTTTTCCAGAGCAGTTTGTCTGATTCCTGTGGGGCTGAACTCCCTGTTGTATAAACAGTGCCTTTCTAACAGTCAGTCACGCTGGAATTGCAGATGCTTTCACTGAATTACAAATACTATACAAATTAAAGGAGGCCCATTTGAGATCTTTCCATTACTCTGTGTAGCAAATCCATATATTTTCATTGTCTTAAATTAATTTTCTGTAACTTTATGTCTTGCTGGCTTTGTTTATTGTTCCATATTTATATTGCACATACTCCATGCTATTCCATGGTGGTTGGTGATGCTGACTATAACAGTGCATAAAGTAGATAGTCTAGGAATCCCTTCTAAATTAAATACTTAAATTAATTATTACTGCTGTCAAGGAAGACTTGATCTGAAGAGCAAAAGGTTACATCCAGTCCTAGTTGCTGTTTCAATGTATGCCAGCAAAGTATTGGAGTGTAATGATTTTTTCAGAGAACATGCTGTAGACTTTGATCTTCCAGATACTTTTTTTCTCAAAGTAATCAGTGATACTATTGAGGAAGAGGAACTGAGGTTGATTGAGTTGAATAAATTTATATTAAAATTAGGAAACTGTGTTTTTCATTCAGAAGACTTCATTTTTACTATATGGCAAAAGTGCTGAGCTGCATGGACCTTAAGGTAGCTTAGAGGGAATTTACAGTGTTATGTGACAATACAGAGATATTTCAAACCTAAAATTTTTGCTTTGACTGTCCAGGATTTTGGCAGTGCTGCACAATGTGTATCTTGTAAACAATCTCTTGTAGCCTATAAAACTGTCCAAGAGTAAGGTATTAAGACCATTTTTATAGTCCCCGAGTAGTAATTTAATTACTTTGACCAAGTGAATATGATTACTTACTTTTCATATTCATTCCCATTATGGTTTCTTCCTCTCAGGCAATAATGAGAGACAACAGCTATAGAGCTGCAGTCTTTCCTTCAAAATGTGTGTAACCAGGTCGCAGCTCCAAGCAAGAATAGAGGAAAACTGTACTCCTAACTGCAGTTAGATATAACTCTAGATGCAGACTTGAAAAACTGAACATGTAATTTTTGCAGAATTTTTTAATTCATTTAAATGTTTCATATACTATGAATCCTTTTTTTTTTAATAGACTTTTATGGTGCTAAATAAAAGGAGGACTATTTTCCGGTTTACTGCCACATCTGCATTGTTTATATTTGGTCCTTTTAATCCAGTCAGAAAAACAGCAATTAAAATTCTGATCCATTCATATCCTTTCATTGGTTTCCCTGATTTGAATCTTAAAATATTCTGTGCCATTTTCTGTCATTCTGCTCCTCTGTTTCTGCTTTTTCTGCTTTAATTTGGAATGATTAATTAGTGGAAATAGGTCTTTTTAGGTGAACATGTCTGAACATGTCAAACATACTGTGTCCCACTAGTGTCCTAACTTCCAAAACCATCTCCACATGCAGATAATTCATTTTTATATTTAAAACATGAATTTTACCCAGGTGAGAAGATTTGAGTTTAGTTGGGGGTTCTTGGGATGGTACTGTGCAAGGATAGGAACTGGATTTCAGTGATCCTTGCAGGTCCCTTCCAACTCAGGATAATTTGTGATTCTGTTAAAAGTTTCTTTGGAAAACACATGACAAGTTTTGAGCATATCCAAATGGAAGGTAATTATCTGAATGCTTGTGTGGTTTTTGTGTGTGGAAATCAGCAACTTGCATGAACTTTATTTTTTGCAATGTAGTGGTTTTTTTCCTTAACTTACCATTCACATTTTTTCTTTGCATTATTACATGCACTGTGTTACTCAATTGTATGGCCATGACTATCCCTCACCTTCTTGTAGAAGCCTACTGGACTGAGTAAGTACCTCAGTGGTCATGTGCTCACTATTTTGCCAAGGATACTAACATACAGGACTGCAAAATTTAAATGATGTGGTGATCTAATTCTGGGGCTTGAAAATTCTCAGATGGACCTCTGAGGAAGGCTGAGGATTGTTATTATATCACACAGCCTTTTGTGGAGCTTCAGTGCCTTTTCTTAGAGGCTCTCACCATATGCCTTTTTATCTGCGTTGCCTAATTTTGCCATCTGGTGTACCATGGGAGGTTGGCCCATTTTTCCTTTTGAGGAATAAATCTTTTTGAGAGACTGTGCAGTAGGATTTTAACTTAATATCTCTCATTCTACAGCAATAACCTGAAAGTCTGTTCTAGTCGCTTCATGCAAAAACTATAAAGGAATAAATATTCTTTCTATTCTTTCCTCTGTTTCCTGGTGACTTCTAAATCAGTTGTTCCCACTACGAAGCCATTTATTTGTAATGTCTTGCTTCCTTTTGTACTAGTGCACTGTATCCAGTGTAACTTCAGCTAATGTTCCAGAATTAAATCTGGAAAATGTGCCTGGACCCTCAGAAGTTCTGTAATTTTATTTTGGGATAAGCATGGTGATGACTTAAGTTTCTGTAGCATTCCTTTCAGTTAGAGTGTATTTGTCAGAATAAATATGTAAAATGTAAATATGTAAATATGTGCAAACATTACAGGCTGAAATAATTCTTTGTTGTTATTGTTCTGCCAGAATGGTGAGGCTTTGAAATTTTCCAGCCTGCTTTAGAATATAAACACAGTCTTAAAAATGTTTCCTAAGGAAATGTGAGCTATCTATCATCCAGAAATAGCATCATATGCTTATGTGAATGTTTATATGTGTAGATTTACATGGAAAATTTACTAAAATTCAGAAAGACATCTTGTACCCATGATTTTTCTGAAAGTAATGCAACCTGTCCTATTTTGCTTCGCATTTTCTACCTTAATCTCCATGCAGGGATTAAATCAGAGAAAAGATAGAAATGTGTCTGAATGTATGTCAGTCTCATTAGTATTTTTATTTCTCCAACTTTAATGTACACTTTCCTCCCCAGACATGTTTTCACTGCCATATATTCTATTGAAATATTGATTAAAATAGTAGCAAGAGGATTTGTTTGGAATGAGTTTACTTTTCTGCGAGATCCATGGAATTGCTTGGATTTTTCTATTATTATTGTAATGTAAGTAAAACTCAGTTTTTCTTTTACACTCAGGGGATAAAAACAGAGAAAATACCATTTGGAGTTGCTGGAATTCCTTACAGTTGTTGGCATCCTCCCTGCTAAACTGTGCTTGAATCAAAATTTGCACGTCTGCAATGAGAAAAATAGGCTTTAAAGTAAGAACTAAATAAAAAGCTCATCTTAGAACTGTGTGATTGTTCTCAGTTTAGTCTATATTTGAATTTTGTCAAGAGGTAATTGCATAAACAGCCCAAACCAAGCCTGGCTCTTTATGTTGTTTTAGCTGTACTCTGGATCAGATGAAACTCATTCGAGAAGGGTCCAAAATGGGTCACAAGGTGTTGAATGACTTGGTGGTTAATAACAGATGAAATCCCAGAGTGAAGTGATGCTGAAGGAAGAACACACCTTGCTTTACATACAAATTCATGGCCTCTAAAATAGCTGTCACTTGTTGGGAGGATGATGGTGGAGTTTAAACTGACAGTTTTGTAAAAGCACCACTCCAGCATCCAGTCATGGTCAGAGAAGGAGGTAGAAAATGAAGACATCGTGGGTAGGAAGTAAAGAAGCAGAACACACGTTATTTCTCTGTGTGGCCTGTATTTTAATTCAGGACTTTGTGTAGTTTTGCTCCTCACATGTCAAAGGTTGTCAGAATTAAAAAAAGATGTAGTGAATATGTGTATCTGTAATTCCACATACCAGAAAACTAAATAGAGTAAAACTCGCATGAAAAAAACAATGGCAGAGCAGAACACAGTTGAAGTGTATGGCACAGAGACAAAAAGAGAATAAAGAATATTTTTTTTCCTACAATGAGAGCTAAAGGCACCAAATGAAGTTGTCAGGTGGCAGAATAAAAAAGAAGGGAGTAGTTTGTAACACTACATGTAGGTTTTTCCTCATTTGTAAATCATAGGTCATATGTACACAAGTGTTATCACACACATCTACATGTATATGAATAATTATTCTTATGGGTAATAATGAACTGCTAAGGAACTTGAATATTGTTGATCATCAGCATCTATCACTAGATAGTTACTGATAGTTACAGCTATCACAAGACAGTCCAACAGCTGAATGAAAAATTAAATTTATGGTCCTTTTTCCCTACTTGCACCCCTAATTAATTAGTTTTCAACTTTACAATATAGTGCCTCCACCTATTTTTTTCCATGTCTCATAGTACAAAAAAGAAAACTATTTGGAAATTAGCTCAACTGCTAGCTCAAGTATAATTATTGCTTAATTATTCAATCTTACAGACGAGGCAATGCCAATGTGCTGCTGACAAATTCTCATTTGCTTTGAGGGGGAGGTTGCCTTTCTGACATGAAGGAAGTCTTAGAAAATTTGGGGCAACCTGTTACAGTGGTGTTTAGAATATGCAATACTTTAAAATAGTGATTTGATGAAATTTCATAGTTGTTGAAATGTTAAAATTGAAACAAGTTGCAATACTCAAGTTCTCACTGACTGTTAAATGTTAGAAAGACCCACGTGGTACAGAATAAACACATTATAAATCTGCTCTTGCTCAACTTCCTTCTCCTGAAGTGTATTTTGTTTTGAGATAGCTGCAACATGTACTTTCATGAGAGAAGCCTCAGTGTAAGAGTGTGGTCATGACATTGACAGTTTTGTATTTATTTGACATTTTGATGGATAAAGTCTTCCAAAGTTAAAGCATCCAAATCCACACTAAGTAAGAACTTACTGTCTTTCTTTTCAGAGGCACTGCTCCAAAGCCCCATTACTTCATATCCCGGCCCAGAAATGGACTTAGATTCCTAATTTTAGGCATATATCTTAGGACATATTTGACCTGTTTATTTTCTGCAGTGTATTCCTTACTGCCTGCTCCATAAGCAAATGCTTTGAAAAGCTCCATCTTTGTGATTCAGCTGAGTGTGGGTTAATTTTACAGGTACATTACAGCATTTCAGAGTTTTGGCAATGTTTCGATTCTTCGAACTTTCAGAGTACTGAGGACTTTGAAAGCTATTTCAGTAATACCAGGTAAGGAACAACACATCTTACTGATTTTCTCTCTGCCTCACCAGGATGCAAATTCTAATTCCACTGCTGTTCTTGTCTTCCAGTTCTCTGGTCATATGTTGTGACCCCAAGGAATCCCAAGGTGTGACTGTTTTGCACCTTCAGCAACACCCTAACACAATTTTTTAAATCCTCTTTCCTTCAAATGGTTTTGACAAAAGCAAATTTTATTCTGTACTTTTTTTATCCCATCACTGATGTACATTTTTATTTACCCCAGTACCTTTGTCTCTTTAATTTGTGTTTCTGGAGCAGCCCACCATATGTAATATGTTCTCTTAACATAATATATCTGAACCACCATATTTCAGGTTTCATGTTTTCCCTCATTAGCCTTCTCTGGTTTATTTCCTAGAACGCTGATTTTGCAATTTGAGAGATTTTCATTTGTTTCCTAATTGACCACAGCCACTGTCTGGATTATGTGTAATACTTTGAACAGTATGTTGCACGTGCCATCCTGATATTCAATATTTTTGTGTTGTGTGCTTAATTAGAGTACCAAAAAATTAATTCAGAGTCCAGCTGCAAAAATTCACTTGAAAGTCTGTAAATTACTGTATATCTCATGGTCATAATATATATTAACTTTATCATTTCCATGTAATTGAAAATATATTTTTGATTTTTCTATGAAATTATAGCAGGAATGAAACACTGAAGGTGTTTAATTTTAGTAAGCTACACATCAATACTTTTCCTTTGTCTTTAACGAACTTACAGCTGTTGTGTCTTATCATATAGGAGCATCATTGCATTCCTTTTCTCACTTTCCATGTTATTGCATCTTATTTTCCCAGGTCTGAAAGTCATTGTAAATTCACTTGTTGAGTCTGTTAAGAAGCTTGTGGATGTGATGATCCTGACTGTATTTTGCTTGAGTGTATTTGCACTAATAGGCCTCCAGCTTTTCATGGGCAATTTAAAATCCAAATGTGTCCTCAATAAAACTCTTTACAATGACTCATTATGTAAGGATCCCAAGATATATATACCAGGTGATGAAGGTAAATGTTTTTCTTTTCTCCCTTTACATAATCTCTGTATCTTCCTATTTATGTATTGATTTTTCACAGAGATTTTAAAATATAGTTGCATGTATTTCTGCCAAGAAAGTTTGTCCTTCCATTTGCACAAGTAGTAGTATGAAGTCTCTGGGACAACTGAATATGAGATTAGTGAATCTTGGATTGGAGAAAGATCAGCAGTCTGTGGGATAGAAGGGACTGAAGTTTCTGTAAGCATTTTCTTCTTGATCTGTGCATTGCACAAGGATCTTAATTTTAGGGGTACTTCACAGAGAATGATTTTTTTCCATCACTTACTCTGTATTTCATGGATTTTGTCTATTTCATGAATTTTGTCTGTTTCTCATAGAAATTCTTTTTTTTTTTACCAAAGATCAAATAAAATCTTACATTGTTAGTTGTGCAGAAATTGTTACTATTTATTTTAAATTGTCAGAGAGATGGATCTGCTGAGAACCAGTCCCGTGTGCCCTTTGTTGGGAAAGGATCTTTCACAGAGGTTTGATCCATCTGAGTGTTTATAAAGTGCGGTAATGTTTGGTTTACTGTCAGAAAGCTGTAGAAACTGAAAACTTCTGGTTTTATGATTCCTTGATTTTTTTTTTGTTAGATCTCTGCTTCAGATTGGAAGACTCTTCTGAAATATTGCTCTGTGGGTACAGTGCAGAACCCGAGTAAGTGAACAAAGCAGTTTTTGTACTTTCTTATTTTTTTTCTCCAGATGAACTGTGGTTTTACTTTTGGTTAAAAGGAATGGTGATGATTTTTCAGGAGGAAGAAATGGATCAGTAGGTGTGTTATTAAATTAAAAACCAGATGTTTCACACCAGAAAAAGAATGAAGTACAAGGATGCAGCCAATTTTATATGTACTTTGTTGCTAACCACTGGGAGAATAATGGTAACATAGAATGATACAAATGAGAGGGGAAGCAGATCAGTAAAGACTTCTTAGATATTAATAAATTCTCCTCTCCTCATCTTAGTGAATTATTTAAAAGTAAAGATATTTCCATTTCCCCCCTCTCTGTGTATTTGTTTGGACATACCTACATCAGTGAGAGTTTTTGTTAGTCCCAAACTAAGGTTTCTGTCTAGTTTTCTTTACTAGACAAATGGCTTTCTGGGATGGTCAGGTATAAATCAGCCCTTTCTGGCAGGAATATTTTGGGGAATAACGAAACCTCATTTCAGACAAACTGAACAAATCTTTATTTGTCGCTGTGTATTGGATGCTTTCAGGTTCAATTGAATCTCCACATAAATGTTGTTTAACATTTCTTTTGTGTTTAGTGATGAGTGTCCAGGAAACTACACCTGTGAGAAGATTGGGAGCAATCCTGACTTTGGTTATACAAGTTTTGACCATTTTGGCTGGGCCTTCCTCTCCGTGTTCCGTCTGATGACCCAGGACTTGTGGGAGCGTCTCTACAGACAAGTGGGTACTTTTTTTACCTGCTGGAATGACTTTAGATGTGCAATTCAGAGCTTTATATCCACTAAAAAAGTCTGTATTGGTTTCAACATTACTGACACCAATTTTCTTTTAAAATCAATGCAAGTATTAAGGAAGTAGAGTCAAGTGACTGAGCTGTAACACCTTCTGGAGGTGACATCAGATGGGAGCAATCCTGCTGTAAATGCTCCTATTTGTTGGAGAACATGCTCAAGTCAGTGGTTAAGAGCTAAATAAGAGTTAAATATTTATATGTAACCACATAAGGATTGGGATATGGAGCAGATCCAGCCAGACAGCTCCCTGCTACTGCAGGGAATGTGAGGATTTGTCACATTCTCTGTTGATCTTCCTTTTAAGTGCTGACTCCTCACCAAACCTTTTGGCTCAACATACACACTTTCATTTTTGACAACATGGTACTAAAAATAATTGGAGCTTTTCTGTTTTGATTCTGAGAGTTGAATGTAACATCTCAATTCTGTGGGGTTTTTTGAAAAAATGATGTAAAACTACCTGTAGAAAACTTCCTGGATCCCTTAGCTCTATACAGTGCCTTTGCCAGACAGGAACAACTCTCTCTGCCTTGTTCTATACCTTTCATATTGGTCCATTTTAACTCTTTTTTTCCATCAGCCTTTATTAACTGGGACTTTTTTAAATGGATGTAACGTCATTTGCCATTTGAAGGTCATGTGATTTTTAGTTTTTAATGTCTCAGAGCTTAATTTTGAACCATCTCCTCTGCTACCATTAAAAAAAAAGTAAGAATAAGGTAATCAGTTTAAATATTGCCTCTGATGCTGTAACTAAAACGTCTTTCATTATTGTATAGATGATCCTAGCTTTCATCTTTATTACTGAGTTTCATTAATTTCTTCCACAGTCACCTGTTTATGTCTTTACAGATGAAGTTGTCTTCTCATAGCTTAAACTCTGATGATCATTTGCCTGATTTGTTGGAAGATATTAGATTTAATTTTAAGAATGGGATTTGTTCTTTTCTGCAGTATGTGACATTTTTATGTATAACTTAGTCCAGCAGCAGATGCTACTGTTGTTTACTGAAAACACTGCAGTTCATTAACCTTTTGTATTTTCATAGGGAAAAGAAATTGTTTAAAGTTATTTTGAAATTGCTTTGTAAATGTTAGTTTGTTAAGAATTTATTACCACCTTTTCCTTTTCCTCACAGACCATCCGTACATCTGGAGTGTCCTGCATCTTTTTTTTTATGGCAGTCATCTTCTTCTGCTCGTTTTATCTCTTCAATCTGATCTTGGCTGTGGTAACTATGGCATATGAAGAGGAAAATAGAGCTACTCGTGCTGAAACAGAGGCAAAGGAAAAACTGCTTCAGGATGCCAGACAAATTATAGAGAAGGAACAGGTTTGTAAATTAACATATATAATCTGTAGTTCTTTTTGTTTTCTTCTGTTTGTGAATTAGGGAAATAATGTTTTGAATTAAACATGGGCTTCTTACAATATTTTCTGACACTTCATTTCTCTTTATGTCTTCACAAATGCATATATGCATGTATATATATGTTTAAATACATAAACATTCATGTGATACAAAAACCCATCATGAATTCAAGTTAAAACATACTAAGTTTTAGGATTTGCAGACCTGACATTGTATAGGAATGGGTTTCTGGCAAGAAAGTAACTTTCCTGGCATTGCATGAGTGCTACACTCCATAGTTTGCCCTGTTCTTGTAGAGTACCATTATTGCTGTGCCTAAAAATTCCTTTCTCTGGGTATCCCTTCCTGATATTACTGCAGGAAGGAAGCATGAGTGGATGCTTTTTTTTTTCTACCTTAAATAAAAGATATCCCTGATTTACTGCTAGCAGTCAGAAAAGTCAGACACATAATAGGACAAACAAATATTCTCCAGCAACTATCAAATTTCATCATGAAAGTGTAAGGCATCACTATTTTACCAAGTTCCTCCTCTACAGTTGTTGACAGCTCTGTAATGTTTCTCTGCCTGACAGGCTTTCCTTAGGTTTTTCTTCCTTCTGTTTTTCTTTTTTCTTCCTACTGTTTTTCTTTCAACGGGTTTAGGATTTAGAAAAATTTAACATCTTAGGATTTAGTTTGAGCCCTTAGCCTTCTGCTGTCTTGGACTCAAGGTCCTCTTGGACTCAAGGTCCTTTTCAAAGCAAGAAAATGAACGTAAAAGGATAAGCCATAATACTTTGTAAATCTGATAAAAAAATACAATATTTAAAGTGACAAGGGCAGACTAATTACAGTAGCTCACAGATAACCCTGCTTTGTCTTTTAGAACTGTGAATAGCATTTTGTACTCATATCTTTTTATGTTAGTTTAACATTTGAAACCTAGGAATTGTCAGTGCAAATAATTCAGGTAGCATAAAAATGAGATGTATGACATAATATGACATAATATGTTCCTAGTCCATGCACTGGTATTTGTCTTGAATTAACAGACAGATGTTTTGCTTTTCCTGTTACAGATGTTGGCTGTGGAAGAAAGCAGTAAGGCTTTGCATGCTGGATCTGAAATGTCAGTTGCTGACTTGAGAAATTCAGAAGAAAAAGAGAGTAATAAAGAAACACCTACTTCAAGGCAAAACTTAATTTTAGATGACCAGGAAAATGAGGAGCACATTTTTCGTTCACAGCCTGGTCGCTGCCACAAGAAGCTTGTAAGTGTTTGAAATAGAAAATACATTCATCAGATTTGCATGTGATATGACAATTCAAGGATGAGATTTTGGGACCAGAGGGAGCCAGCACTACCTGCACCTGAAAGGGAAGTTGGAAGTGGCTGTCAGTGGTACAGTGATGGCACATCATAGACCTGTGCTCTGACAGCTGTGGTAAGATCTGTCAACCTGTCTGTTTGTGCTGCAGAAATAAATGTATAAAATTCTTAAGTTTTAGAGTTTCCCTAAACACCTAACTATTTTTTTAAAATTTTATTTTCAAATTAATATTAATTTTTACAGACTATTCTTTTCTAATTCTATGAGCTAAATATTTAGGATAGGGTTTAGTTCAGTATGAAGACTTCTGATCTTAGGGGTGTGATTCATTTGCTTTAAGCATCTGGTGCCAGTTTAGATTCTTTTGCATATGTTGGATGTTCTAGATATCTCTGATATCTGTGGCACATCTTCCAGCACTTTGTGGGTAGCTCATAAACATTACAGCATCTCAAACGTTGGTATATTCCTAGATTTAGGCAATTGGATTATTTCCAGAGCTTGAATTTTTTGAGGTTTTTAGGGTCGTACGTGTGTTTTAGGTTCTAAACTCCCAGAGTGAAGTGGAGATTTAATTTTTAGATCACAAATTGATATCTAGTGGCATTAGAGCTTTTCTAGTGTTTTGGCTTTCACCTCCTCTCTGGAAGGGCGCAGATGTTATGTGCCATGTCTGCTCCTGTGGATGTCTCAACCATCAAATGTTACAATAGACCATCTCAAATGGCTTCAGAAACATTTATTTATGTGAACCAAACTTATCAGAAACATATGTGTCTCATGTACTGGGATTTTAAATGCATTGCACACATGGATATGTTAAACGTGGATGTCTAAATATTAGGCTGAATCTCACACATATTGTTTCACATCTTGTGTACAGCAGTGGTTTCTGGCTCATCTGCTGACCACTCATTTTTATGTCCAGTAAGAAACTTCTATTAAGACTTGTTTTTCTTCCTTTGCTTAGTTTTGGAGATTTTTTTCCACAGTACCTTTGCCACTGACAAAATACTGTATCTTCTAGAAGACCATCCCAACTTTAATCTTTGTCCAGCTCTTTGTAAACATTTTCATTTGGATACCTATATTTAGATATTTTAATCTTGAGCTGAATCTTTCAAAATAATTCTCAGGCAATTATCCATATAACTGAATTATTTTCAACAATATCTAAAAAGAAAACTTCTAATGCCCTTATAGTGGTTTCATCTCATGACAGATTCTCTTTTGCTTGTGAGAGAACATCAGAATTGTTCCACCCATTTCAGTGAAAATGGAAATTTTCACATAGCAGAGTTAAGAGAAATAATATTCCAACTTCTGTCTGTTTGAAAAGTATCCTTGAAGGGGAGTCTTTCTCAGCCATATAATCCTAGCTGAAATTGATTAAATTCTTATTCTGACAGTCATCATGGTCAGAATTTCTTCTAAATTCCATTATCCTAGCCATAATAAATTATATACTTGAGCTGAAGGAATCCATATCATCCACTTGGCAACAACTACCACCTGTCATCTCCTTTAGTAAAGCATTTGCTTCTTGTAGTGTCATTAATGTTTCCCCTGCTGTGTTAAGAATATAATTCAATTTTGTGACCTAGTTTGGTTCTGCTGCACTTAAAGGAAGTGCTGTGTCACAGCCCATGGTAGTGTTTTATTGTACCTATTCAGAAAAAAATGTCTTTTCATAATAGGTGTCATATCTTCTGTAAGTATAAAAATCTTCTTTTATGGCTGGTTATTCCTATTTAACTTTATTCTTCTAAGTCTGTGACTGTGTGGCAGGAGATGTCTGAGACAGGAAATAAATTTGGATTGTTTCCTAGACCTTACTTCTGCAAGGCTACAAAGTCTGCACAGATGGATGCCAAATGTAATCTGGATTTTTATATCTCAGAAATAACATCTTCAGACCTTTCCAAGGTCCCTTCCTCTCTCTTTGTCCAGGGAATGACAAAATTCTGAATATCTCTAGGAAGACCTAAACATGATCCAAGCAGCATGAGCTGCTCCAATGTAGATTTTTACCTTTAGTCAAATAAGTATAATCTGAAACAAAGCTGGCAGTTTATTTCATGTTATGACAACCACTGGTAGTACAAGCTCTGCTGCAACTAAGGACTCCTCAAACAATGTCTTCTCAACTTTCATCATAAAAAGAAGCTAAAGATGCTAAGTCAGAGAAAAAAGCATATTGGGTAGAAGCTTTTTGGTAGGACAGAATGACTTCATAAACATTATTTCTCGAGTGCACATCCCTATTTTAAATCCCAGTTTGTCAGAGGACTTCTCATCCCTGGTGATTTCCTTCAGCTAAAGATCAGTGAGCAGCAGTGACCAGTTCAGTGAGGGTGAATGTCCTTGTCCATTCCAAAACCACAACTCTGAAAGTTCCTTAACAGCTGTGAATTTCAACAAGAAGACTGAGAAATTC
This sequence comes from Argya squamiceps, assembly GCA_037834095.1. Taxonomy (NCBI): domain Eukaryota; kingdom Metazoa; phylum Chordata; class Aves; order Passeriformes; family Leiothrichidae; genus Argya; species Argya squamiceps. Next base: position 5,241,960 of record JBBMKD010000102.1, read on the forward strand.
AGTCAGGCTGGCACATAGATTATTCTGGGTTTCTGTTTTCTGAGACACCAAATCTTAGAGAAAAGAATGAAAGGAGAACTTGCACTGGCCATGATTAGAATAATCTAGCTGAGCCTTTTGGATTAAAAAAAAACAGAAGGGGAAATGAGCATTTCAGCACTGTATTATAAATTCATGTATTAGGTCTGTTCTCTGACAGTTTTATCACCTAAGGTTTGCTTAGATTTTCATTAAAATATGAGTGTAACAAAGAGAAATAATTATTATTAAATCTTTAAGGCCAAGGATATCAGTTTCATTCCCTGAATAAAAGTTTTACAGGATATGTTAATAAAAGTCATAATATCATAAGAGTTTGAGGTAGTACTATGACATATTTTTATTCATTTATCCTTCCCTAAAAAGAAAATTATGCAAATCCAGTTGTGCTGAGCGGGAATACTAAGGTACAGTGCATTGTGATGTGGTCAATCTGCCCAGTCCCAGTCTGTCAGGTTCCTTGTCATCTGGTACTTTTAATAAAAACAAAAGTAGTCCCATTCCTGGTTTTAGGCAGTTCAATATTAGTTAGATCTTGATAGGTTTGATAGGGCCAAAGACTCAAAAATTTGTATTAACTATATGACTGTTTTTCACATTAATACATGATTATTTATAAATAATCAGTAACTCACCGTTAAATAGCCAATAGTTTATTCAAACTGATGCTCAGTGTTCTTTTTGTCTGTTGTTTTTATTATTAACAGGAAAGACAGATTGATTCTTTTCCCTTGCCCCCTGTTAATATTTCTATACTTCTTTTATAATGGCATTATAAATGCTAATTAAATATCTTCAGAAAGAAAAAATGTCTTGAAATATTGCTCTGGTTTTGATGAAATGTCTGTTGTCTTCAAACACCTGATATTGTTGCAATTTTTGTTTTGTTTTGTTTTATATTCTTTCAGCAAGTTAAAGCTTCACTATAATGTGTATTTAAAAAGGCATATTTATCTCATGCTGGATATAATTTTTGTATAGCAATTTGTATTGTGATATTTGTATTATAATTATTATATCCCCATGTTCCCTTGTTATTTTATCTTCTGCTGTCTGTCCTAACCAAAGAGGCAGATCCTGCTGTCCTATGAGGTGTCAATGGATGCTATCAATGATCCTGTCCGAAGACAGAGGTTAATGAGTGCAGCCACAATTCTGACAGATAATTCAAGTAAGTCATTCTTTCCACTTTTTCCTGTGGTAACTCGACCTGAGAGATCAAACTGTCACAAACAGCATTATTTTAAAATAATAATAATTTCTACTAGGGGAAATTATGCTGTCAAATGTAAATTTCAGTAAAATAAATATTCTCATATCTCATGTAACTCGCAATTACCAAGGGTAAATTTTACCTGACCTTTATTAGTCTGTGATTAGTTTAGCAGAATGAGCTAAAAATTTTTTTTCAGTGATGCCATTCTGCTCATGTGAGACTGACTTCTCTTTTCAACCTTTTCAATGAATGAATGTTTTTTTTCTTCATTCCGTGACATTCTACAAAGGATTATTCATATGTCACTCTTTGTCTGCCAGAGTCAAAAGTGAATTGTCCTACATTTTGGAAAAATTTGCCTCAAAAGTATCTAATTTGGAATTGTTGTCCATTCTGGAGAGCAGTCAAAGAGAAGATGAAATTGGTAATTTTGAATCCTTTTGTTGATCTCCTAATCATGGTTTGCATTATCTTGAATACCTTATTCCTGGCTATGGAGTACCCTGGCATGAGAACAGATTACCAACAACTGATTTCTCTAAGTGACAAGGTAAGTTAGGTCTATGTTAGAGTGAAAATGGAGTTAGAACCCTGTATTTATACTGGGACACTCCCATAAGGAGACAGACTTTTTCAGTGACTTTTTTTTCTGAATTTCATTTTTGTCGTTCCAGGTCTTCACCCTGGTTTTTACCGTAGAAATGATCTTGAAAATCATTGCTCTAGATCCTTACTACTATTTCCAAGAAAAATGGAATGTTTTTGATAGCTTGGTTGTTTTGATTGGCCTAGCGAGCTTTGGAACAAATCTGTCACCTTTCAGGCTGGTAATTATTTATTTTAAAAAATATATCTTTTTTTCAAAGTACATGTATAGTGAAATGCCATCATATTATTTTACTGATGAATATGTTAAATCTGTTTCCTTTATTGCTAAGTAGTGAGACAACATGAGCTTTTAATTGGAGTGATTTTAATTGCATCAAAAAAAAAATTAAAAGGCTCTCTTTGGGGAAAAAATAGTGATACTACTGCAGTGCAGACATCATGGTAAACACCAGGTCTGGCTTTCATGTGTGCTGTGCTATCTAGGCTGTTTTTAACTTTTTTTTTTTTCCCCTTGTGTTTTATTTACAGCTCAGGATCTTCAAATTGGCAAAGTCTTGGCCAGCCTTAAATACTCTTATGAGAATAATTCTAAACTCATTTGGTGCGCTGAGTAACCTCACTCTGGTTTTGGCCATCTCTGTATTTATTTTTGCTGTAGTAGGAATGCAGCTTTTGGGCAGTGATTATGCCTCAAGATCTTGCAAAATAAGCTCCAGTGGCAAACTACGCTGGCATATGATAGATTTTAGTCATTCAGTCCTGATTATATTCCGAATATTATGTGGAGAATGGATTGAAACTATGTGGGAATGCATGGAAGTGGCTGGAAAAAGGAAATGTCTCACCATTTTCTTGCTTGTCCTGGTACTAGGAAACCTGGTGGTGAGTTTCAAATCAATTTTCACTCCCTACTGAATGCATCCAGTTACTTTTTTCTTTGGGGGCAAACTCTACTGTTTGAAAAGTATTCACTTTATCCTCTTTTCTGAGTGTCACTTGACATACAGTTTTTTCTGTCTCCCTTTTTCCCTTTTCCCCTTTCTTTCTCTTTCTCACACAAGACATAGAAGCAAAATAAAATTGTTCCTTCTAACCAGAGTATAGAAGAGTATAGTGTTTATCATAATTTGGTGTCAGATGTCTTCATCTTTTGTGTTGATGGGACCAAATAACCAAACTGCTGAGTGCTTTTAATGCTTAACAAGTTGCCCTTATGTTAACAGAAGTTTACAGAACGCAGATTTTTAGGTTTAGACTAGATCTAATGTAAATTTACTGGCAGACAAAATCTTTTTCATCTGCTTGGTTTGTTGGTCTATACCAGATCCTATTTGATGGTGATATAATTAAAATTCATCTTTGTCTGTTGTTTTTCTATGTCTGACTCCTCATACACTGTGGACACACATCAAAGCATGTGAAAATATATTTGATATACCCAAACTCTCACTTCCCTCCTTTGTTCTCCTGCCATTCCTTCCAGAAGGAGCCATATCATGCTATAACAATATTCCAGCATAATAATAAATAATTTCATTGTAGTGGTTAATGAAAGTGAGTTTGAGGCTCTCTGAATTGTCTTTCCTGTTAGCAATAGTGTCTCCAACTTACTTTATTTTAAGGTGCTCAACCTGTTCATTGCTTTGCTGCTGAGTTCATTCAACACTGACAGCCCAGAGGGACAAGAGGAGCCCAGAGAAGGGACTAAATACCAGATTGCCATTGCACAGATCCACAAGAGCCTGAAGGCAGTGAAAGAGAGAGTTTGGGATCACTGCTGCAAAAGAATGAGAGGAAGCCTCAGAAGAGCAGACAAAAAGAAGACTTTGGCAGAAGTTTCTGGCAAAGGCATAGAGGTTACAAATTATGCCATGACAGATGTCAGAAAATACATAGACAACAGCTGCTTTGACATGGAGCGTTGCCATATGGAAGAGAGTTCTTCACTAGCAAGGAAATATGAAGAAATTTTGAGCAGCCACAGTACCTGTGTTCCCATTACAGCAGCAGAGCCTTACACCAGTGAAGGTGATGATGGGCACATTTTGCACACAGCTGTACAATACAGAAAACAGGTAAGGAATGTTGATATTTGAAAAATTATTGACTTGCATCTGTAAATACAATCTCAAAGACTCAACTACAAATATTATGCTTTCTGTCATTTCTGCAACTTTACTTTCTTTGTTCTTCTAGTACAAGGGCTACCAAATAGTCTTGGTTATTCAATGATCTATTGAATATTCACTTTTTCATCATTCTCCTCAATGACAGCCAGAATTCTGCTTTTGACTGTTTTGTTTCCATTTATTACTGTCAATTGATAAACAAAATTTGATCAAGACATTTGATACTTTCTTTTTGTCTCCTTTTCCTTACACCTGGATTTTTTGGCAGGCAGGCCTCTTGTGTTGATTAAATGTTGCTTCTTAGTTGCATGGAATCCAAAAGGAATGCAAACAAAAGCCACACCTTGAAAAATAGATTCTTAGTATATTTTTTTAATCACTTGTTCACCTCCATGGTACATTTGACTGACTTTTATATCTCTATATTTCGTTGTGTAGGGCAGGATAGAGCTCAAGTCTTTCTGCATGTGAGTGAGACATTTTTGCTGCCATGACAGCTGTACAGAGGCATTTAGGTGTCTGTCACATCCACATAGGGTTGTCAAATATAGCACAGGAGATATAGGAACTCTTTTCACAGAATCACAGAATTGTTAGAGTTGGAGGGATCTCTCTTTGGATGGATTAGCACATGGTCAGTGTCTAGGTGGACTGCCAGGTATTGGTCCTATGAGGAAGCATTATCAGAGCAATATCTTGGGATAAATTCTCAAAGAAGCAAAAATTGCTGACCACCTTAGAATCATCTGTGTCTGTTTCAAATATCTTGTCCATAAGCATTTTATGTCAGAAATTCATTCCCTGCTGCAGTGGAATCTGGCATTTCTTGGAATTAGTAGTGTCAAAAAGACTGAGGACTGATTCTGATCGCTTAGGTCTTCTGCCTATAACTGGAAGCATAATTCTTTTACAAGTATTTTAGGAAAACCATTTAATTATTTATAAAAAGGAAAACTTGCTAGTGAAAGATTCCCTGCCCATGACAGAGGGGCTGAACTTGCATGATCTTTAAGGCCCCTTCCAACTCAAACACCCAAATCATTCTGTGATTATGAGTCTAAACTTCATGGATGTTTTACATTCTGTTAAATAATTTTATCTTTCAAGAATGACTGTCAGGAAAAAAAAAAAAAAGTGGAAAATCAACTGATTTGCATCATTCCATGCAGGGAGACAGATTAAGGCGCAGAGAACAGTGGCAGAGTTCAAACAGCTTCAGTCAGAATACTGGGACTTCTGAAACTGTAAATGTTTTCACAGTAACACCCTCAAAGAAAGAGCAACTAGAGGTAATTATAACTTTTATAATTTTGTGGAATATGCTGTGCCTTCCCCTCTTCAAGCCTTTTGAGACATGATTTTTTATCTCTAAAAATGGATTGGCTTGAAGAAATCAGAGTTTTCTCTAAAATTGTAGTATAATATAGTCTTTTCTAAACATTTCCCTTCCTGAAAGTCCACTGCAGATGACTAAAAGAAACCAAGAAACTTGTTAAAATAAAGTTATGAAAAAAAAAGTAAGGATTGGCTTTTTCTGTCCTATTATTTATAACTTGTTTTGGTAGTTCAGCAACATTAAGATAATTTAAAGACTACCAATCTCTTTTGGGGAAGGGAGAGGAGATGATAATTTTCATTTATTTTAGGTTTGTTAACCATATTAATGAGAAGCAAATAAATTCTTTTCTTACTCCTTCTCCTCTCCAGAAATGTCATGTTGTTCGCAGCTTTTCTGAAGCCAGCACTGTGGACCCAGTTGTTCTTCTGGAGATGTTTTCCCAGAGTAAAAACTCCCAGCTGCCCAAGGACTGCTTTGTAGAAAGTAGGAATTTGTTTTGTTTTGTTTTGTTTTGTTTTGTTTTGCACTAATACCAAATGAACCAGTGTTCAGAAATATCAATTTTGAGCATGTCCAGATCAGCAGGAACTGTTTCCCTGCTCATCCCAGTGTGGATATCTGCCTTTGATCACCTGAGCCTTTCCTTAGACTCTGGTGACTTTCATGTTTCAATCCTGCTGCCTTTACAGATTAATGAAGAGTGTTTCTGGTGCAGGGCAGTGAACAGAGTCCACATGTAATGTCTCTGCAGTGCAATAAAGTAAAATTATCAGTAAGAATTATAATTTACTGACCTGCTAGTAAGGTAATGTCTCTTTTCAAAATAAAAAAGAGAAAAAAATGCAGAAAATAAACACATTTTTAGATAGAAGTAAAGGCTTCTTCTCTGCCCACAAGCCTTTCTGCAGGACACAAAAAGATGCCTGTTATTCCACACGTGTTGCTTTATGAAAAGGGAATATTTTGGCATAAAAATTTTGTCTTTTCTTTAGCTTCAGATCATTTCAGAAATAGCATCACCTCATAGATAAAAGACCACATTCGTCCTATAATATGTAAAAGCCCTTTTTTAGGTGTTTTATACTTTTAAAATCCATATCTCAACATTTTTTCATTGAACCAATATGCTGTTCTCTCTCTTTCCAGGCTGTGTTGAGTGTCTCCCATGTTGTGTAGTGGATATCACGAAGTTTCCAGGCAAAACTTGGTGGAACTTAAGAAAAACCTGCTACAGAATCGTTAACCATAGCGGGTTTGAATATTTTATGGTTTTTATGATTGTACTGAGCAGTGCAGCACTGGTAAATGTCATTTAATTTCTCCACTTTTGAATTAATTGTTGTCAGTAAAGGAATAATATTGAATTGATTTCTTCTACTATGACGTTCCTTTCCCCAGGGAGAGACAAGAGTGTTATAAATGTAACCCTTAGAAGTTATAATGCTTTCCTCAACTTGGATAAGATATGTAAATAGATTTAAATATATGGAATCTTAGTTCTTCATTGAACATAGCTCTTTATACTTTTGTGTTAATAACAAGGATAAACCTTGTAATTTCAGTGTCTGAAATTACTTAGGAAAGCTTGAAAAAAAATAATAGCACTTCTAAATTTGTAAAGCAAACTAACTACTCAGTAAAAAAGTAGATTGAAAATCATCCAAACATTGTGATCAGAAGCTAAAAGTGAAGGTGGCTGTAAATTGGTAGGTGAGATAATGTTTCATTGCTATTCTGATCAGATTCATTTCTAGTGAAGAATAAGGGAATAATTATTTTATTTGAAAATATATTTGCTGTCTACTGAAAGCAACTTGTTAATTAAAATGTAATATAATGCAGAAAAAACATAACCAAATATTCTGAAGGTGATCTATGTGGTAGATGTCAGAATTTCCAACTGAAGTCAGTTCTGTGTACATTACATTCAGGTTGTTCCTTGAACCCTGTCTGTTTTAAAATTCTCCCGACAAAACCTCCAGGGGAACTCCCTGGAATTCTAGTGAGGGCTGCTCTGTGTTCATGGGGAACCAAACTGAAGTAAGGAAGGAAACTGAGTTATTTTTAATGTCCTGTTGAACAAAAAGTTTGTTGGTAGCCAGGTGCAAAATCACAAAACAATAAAAATTTCTTGTCTTCAAAGATGTTTTGCAGTGTTGAGAACTTTCCCATTTTTAGGATACACTTGTCCTCCTGCAAAAAGGGACTTGCCCATTTTTTGCTTGTTTATAAAGTTTACTGATACGAAATTTTCTGAATGAGTATGAATGAGCACCAGAGCACCACACATGTCCACGGCTTGTGTGAAATTAAATGAGTGCCCATGGTAGTGTGAAATTAAATGAAATTGTGGTCATGGAAAGAGTGCTCAGAAAAGTAGGGGAGAAGTGGATGAAAGGAAAATTACAGACTTTGTGAAAAGCTTAGTGAGGGAATAATGGAAGATGTTGAAAGGAATTGGGAATGGATTGGTGATATAAAAATTTTAAAATAAATTAGCAAGACAGCAAATACTTTAAACATGAGCAAACACTGCTGTGAATGACAGTAATCAGCGAAACATTTTCATAAAACCTCAAGGTCAAGGTTTAGGTGAAAAAACGTGAAACTTTGGGAGTGAGCAGTTCCAGATGAGGTGTTTGTCACATTTTTCCATGTCTGTATTACAACTCTGCAGGATGACTCAAGATGACTCATTTGGAAGGTCAGAGCTTGACAGATACTGGTTAATGAATTCAATTCAGGCTTTTTTGTGAAAAATTTTAGACCAACCCCTTCAAAATTATTGACTACTTTGGGAAGCCAAAACTTTTTAACCACAATTGGCCCTCATCAGACATTTTTTGAAGTATTGAACATAAAAACCTGGAAGTATGGGATTTTTCAATCAATATGAAAATGAGATTGTACTTATTTTAAAATTTAGGGTTTTACTTTTAAATATAAAAATAAGTGGTGGTTGTCCATAATTTAATATGGAATGGTTATAATCGGCTAAACTCTGTATTCTTGTGCAATTCAAAAATAATCTTCCATAAAACTATTGACCTGTTTTAAAACTGAATTCTGAAATTCCAGACACTTGAAGATATTCACCTGCAGAAGAGGCAAAAAGTGAAAATTATCCTAGATTATGCTGATAAAATATTTACCTACACCTTTTTTACGGAGATGCTTCTGAAATGGGTGGCTTTTGGTTTCCACAGTTATTTCACAAATTCTTGGTGTTTGCTTGACTTCATTATTGTGTGTGTAAGTATTATACTCATCTTGTCATGCATTTTAATTTTTGATATTTTCTATCTAGAGAACTACCTGTAGATTCTGATTGTGAATCAATACAAGTGTTAAAGGCAGTCTCCAAAAGCTGTAAAACCTTCAATCCAAAAGAGGCTTTAGGACTTTAAATGGAAATTGTCAGCAATAATCAAGAAGTTGCTGAAGAAAATTTTATTAGGTATCACCATCACTGAGGACCATGATGGCTCTGAAAACATTTTCAGTTGTAGAGAGAGAGTTCAATTAGTGATCAGAAATAAAATAAATTAAGACAGTAGAAAATGTGAAGCTACTGACAGTTCTGAACTAAATGATATTAAAGACTCCTTCCAACCCAAACCAAATCTGTGATTTTGGCATTTAAAAACAGAAGAAAAGAAAAAGTTCCTTCCTTGAAGGACAAGAAATTTAGATGACAAACCAGTTGAAAAGCATGGTTGGAAAAATCATTTACCAGGGAATTAAAGACAGGGAAGTATCTTTTGCTTTGCACAGCCCTAAAGAGAAATGCTGGAATCACCAAGAGTGAGATAAATGTAGTGTTCAATACATATATACTTGCTCTGAATGGAAAAAATGTCAAATATTGTAATCTTGCTGTATAAAAATGAAACATTTTTGTCAACATCACACTGGGACTGTTCTGAAGTTAAATATTTTAAAATAAGGATGTCTAAACTGCTGACTTGTAACATCAGAGAAGCTTTTGATAGACTCAGGATAATCAGCATTGAAAGTGTTAAAGTATTAGGAAATTTCAACAGAAAGATCCACTATTATGACTATTTGTAAAGAATTCTCGAGCAGTTACAGTTTTCTAAGGCAAATAGCAGACCAAAACAGAGGATAAGCATGGAAATATCCAATGGCTGAACAATGAGGCAACAAATTCAAATGGGAAGGAAGAGACAAATCATGAACAGTGACAAATCCTAATTATTGAAATGATTTTTAATGTATTCATTTCTCACTTAGAAATATCTAAAATGAACCAGATATCTTTAAAAAAAGAAAAAGTTGTTTTCCCATCCCTATCCTCACTTATGATAACAAATTCCTGTGTCCACTTTGAGAATAAATGTGTAGACAATGGGAGTATTTTATCTGAATAAACCTTTCTGGTCTGGTAGTGTATGGAAGTATCATAGTTACCAATTTGATTGTTATACTAATATTAAACAAAATTACACGAATGGTTTAAAAAAAACCAAATTAAAAGTAATTCCTTTTTTTTCATATGTTAGAAAAGAATGAAGTGAAATTATATTGTGATAACTTTGAATGTGTGTTTTCTTAATTTTGACTTAGTGGTGAAATAAACTGCAACATTCATCTTAAGATTGTCTACTAATATAAATAAAATAAAATTTTGTATGCCATTTAATGATCCCAGTTCCAATTCAATGAACACAGCTGTCCTTTGTTTCCTGGGGACGAAATTCTGTTTCTGAAGATTCATCACCTTGTTCCTCTGGGACCAGCCTGAAATCTCTCAGGACTTTCAGAGCACTGAGACCTCTACGAGCTTTGTCAAGATTTGAAGGGATAAAGGTAAAGATATTGGGGGTCTGGGTTTTTATATGCATGAAAATTTTCAATAGATACAGAAGAAGAAAAAATTAGTGGCTTTCTGAGGAAAGTGATCTATTGATTGCAAATAATTAATTCTTTTCATCCATTTCATTCAGGTTGTTGTGAATGCACTCTTTGGAGCCATCCCCTCAATCTTCAACGTTCTGCTCGTCTGTGTTGTCTTTTGGCTCCTCTTCAACGTTCTAGGAGTAAAATGGCTTGGAAGCAGATTTTGGAAATGCACACTCAAAAAAGAAAGTGTTGATCTCATTAATGACAGAAATGATTGCATGTCCTACAATGGGACATGGACAAATAGTGCTGTAAATTTTGACAATGTTGGCATGGGATACTTGGCTCTTCTCCAAGTGGTAAGTTCTATAGAAATATACTCATTTTTGTTTTCCTCAGGGAATGGTTTGAACAGCCCAACCAAGGCACACCATTATGCTTCTGTTTATCTCATTGAAACTGGGGACTTTTTAGCTTCCATGAATATTTTCCTTATTTATGAGCTGCTCACTTCCTCCTAAAGAACACTTGGGCACATGCAGCCTTTTGTTAAAATCAAGAACTCTCTCACACCTTTTCAATTTTGTTTTAAATTTCAATTCTGTTTTAATTTTGATTAACAAACTAAGCCTGAAATAGTCTGCCTGTTAGTGTATTTAAAGTTATTTTTATCTTCTGCAGTTCAGAGTAGATAAGAAAGAAAACTCATGGACCAATTTATTTAGAATTCTGTGTCTTCTTTTGTTGTAAAAGTCCTAAGTGTTGGGGTGCTAATTCACTGACCTCCCTAAGGCCACAACAAAGGAGACAAAGGCATTTTTAAAAAGTCTGTGTTATCCCTGTGTCTTTTCTAGATTAAGTTCTTTGGTCTGGATCCTCCAAAATGTTCTATGATTGATAAAAATTGCAGGATGGAACCATCTGCTGTTTTGCTAGAAATTGTTTTTATCCTTTTAAGTTATTTTTGCTAGTTAAGCTGAAACTTTCAGTGTTCTTTTGTTTTTATAAAAACTTCAATTTAACAAGAGTTAGCATTAAAGCACATTTGACATGAATCATGGCTTTTCTTCTGTTTTCTTTTTAGCATATTTTTTTCTCTGTATTAAACTCCAGTGAATCATACTTCCAAGTGTTTCTTAGAATTGCTGCATATTTTTTTATAGCACACTTCTCATTTTTTTCCACAACTATTAACACATTTCTATTAGCAATAGCGCTTTTTTTCATAGTTATAATAAAAAATTCATTTTCTTTCAGGCAACTTTTAAAGGTTGGATGGATATTATGTATGCAGCAGTGGATTCACGTGAGGTGTGTCACTGAAATGAAATTTTAGTTATTTTCCCTTTCCTTCTTCCCTTTTCTATTCATACAATTAATTTTTCAGCTTTGTTTGCAACATCAGGTCGAAATACAAGTGGATGAGTGCATTCAGCTACACAGTGAAACAATAATCCTTGGAGTCCCAAATATCTGAAACTTCGATAAAAGAAACTGGTCACAATAGAGTGATACCACACAAAAAGAGGGCAAGATAATATAAAATTATGTACAAGTCTGATTTGGAAACAGAGCATGACTGTGCCTCTGAAGCAAATTTTCCTCCTTTTTAAACATGTGCAGTAGAACTGACACAGCCTGCAGCTTTATCAGTTATTTGGGAAGGTTTTCTTCCCTACATTTGACATCCTCACTGTTTCTTCCCCATCTGCGTGTCCTGTTTCTCACTCTCATACTAGCACAGTGTGTTTTAACTTTTCTATACTTAGTTGACTTAGCATTTTTTCTTGCTTATTTCATCACTGTACTCTTGCCTGTAGTTAAATAGCTGCTAAATAACAATATTGTTCCTTGTATGGTTGGTTTAAATTGCTTCTTGCCTGAGATAGCATCCCAAAGGATGGAATTCACCATTCATTAGGTTTAATCTGAGCTGTTTTTCTAATCAGGGCATTCACAGGATCCCTTCTGATTGGAACTGTTTATTTATTACTAAAAACTTTGCTAGAGCAGGATTTGGCTTTGTTTGTAATTATCTTTATAAACAGTAACAAGATAGAGCAGGACAGTTGTTCTGTTTGTACATCTAGATAAAGGTTTAAATGCATAGAAATAATTTATCCCTCATGACAATAAAAAGATCTGCTATAATAAATTGGAAATGATAAAGCTGAGATTATCTCATTTTTGCCAATATTATTTTTCGGGTTTGATTTTTTTTTTAACAGATCAATCAACAGCCAAAATTTGAAGCACGCTTTCGCATGTATGCCTTCTTTGTGGTTTTCATTATTTTTGGATCCTTCTTCATGCTGAACCTTTTCATTGGAGTGGTTATCAGCAATTTTAACCAGCAAAGAAAAAAGATAAGTACTACATGAGCTAACCAATGGTTTCCTATAATCCAAATTTGATTAAGTGTATTCTGGTTTGACATCTAGAGGTCTAACATTTTGAAATAAGTATAGATAAATCTAAAATAATAACATTTCAAACCAAGTTTTGAAAACAGGAATGCCCTCTTCTCCAAGGCTTTTACCTTTTAATTCTATTTTCCTGCTAAGTCCTGAATTTGTTCTAAGTAGAGGACAAGGAGGAAGGAGTGAGTAGCTTTAGAAATGAGAAGTCAAAAAAGTTGCCCAGACTTTGCTACAGGAGAGTGGAATTCTTTTCTTCAGCTTTGAGGATTTGCTTTGGGCAGCAGAACAACCCTTTTTGCTGAGAGTAAACACCTCACAAATGTGAGCAGGGTAATCAGTCATGGAAGAAACAGTCATGGAAGGAGTAACCTCTGCTTTCCTGGTAAAGAACCTTGAAAAGGTCTTGTCAATCAGAACTTCTAAAACTAGCTACACTTCAAAAAGTCATTTGTCTACAAAATAACATACAGATTTATTTAGTGAGGTTTTTTAAAAATTCTGCATTGGGATCCAAGCCACAACCCCAGTGGGAGGCTGTGTAGAAATTTAAAGGCTGCTTAAATGAAGCATGAAGCAATGACTGCTTCCACTTTTCTCCTCCACTTATATTCCCTGTTCTTGTTATTCAGTAAGAAATGGAAGGCAAAATTTTAGAATGGAAAATGCAGCAAAGAAAAGCAACAGCCATCCCTCCCTGGAATACTTCACCTTCCTTGTGCCAGGGTTATTTATCATTTGAGTTCTGTCCTGACTTATTTAAGGGCTTAAAGTATCCAGAATATCACGGGAAATTGTGTGAATTAATCTACTTGGAAGTTTTACAACAAATAAGTATCTTGCTCATGGAAAAAATACCAGAAAAGCAGACCTCAACAGGAGGTTCACAATTTCAAGGTTCCCATTTGGAAGACAGAATCTCTACTGGAATCATTTATTATTCCCACAGGCTGATTTATACACCAAGTGTCAAAGTATTACTGCCTTTGGTAGAGAAAGACAAAAATAAAACCCACAAGATATTCTTCTGTTCTCTGAATTTGGACAGAGAAAGGATGTGTAGGGATTGAGGAACAGCAGTGCAATCTCACTGTAAGAATTTCCTTTTATAACAAAGTCCCAGTTACAATAATCCCAATAGATAAAAAGGTTAAGTAGTTTATAGGCTTGAGCATTTGCTAAAGTTATGTGGATGTAACACTTTTTTCTTTTCTTAGTACATGCTGTAACTGACATTTTTTTATTTTTCATTTTTCTCTTTCTTTTCTTTTCCGCTTCTTTGGGCTTTTCATGGAGATTCCATGTAGTGAAGTTAAGCAGAATTTTCAGAGGTTTTGCTGGAGTGATTCCAATTGCAGATGCCCTGCTGAACGTTGTTATGTGTTTGTTGCACAAAATGCTGATCACTCAATGCTTTTATGATGAGTGATTTCTGATTACTGGTTTCCAAGTGAGTGCTCAGTAATACAGGTGGTTTGGGGGGTAACAAGAAATTCATTGCCAGGAACCCCCCATAGAACTTGGTCCCAAAATGCTTATTGTCCTCTATTTACTTGCTAATCCAGCAATGTATTTCTGTTTCTACCTCTCCCAAAAATATAAAATATTCTATTTCTTGATGAATCTTGTGTAATTTTGAAAATAGAAAATAGATTTACAAAACTTCAGAAAAGCTCTCACACTTGAGGGAACTGACTTGGGATCACTGCCCGGACTTGACTTTCATGATCAACCCAGATTAGATCAAAGATCAAAAGGAAAAGGAGAAATGGTGAAGACACATTTGGTCTCTGTGAGCTCTGAGGTCCCACTTGTTACAACTTGCAACTTACTGTTTTTAACATAAATTTGTTGGTATTTATTTGACTTCATCTGAACAACAATATTCTTCCTCTTTACTTAGGTGGAAAAGATCTATTTTTGACTGAGGAACAGAAGAAGTACTACAGTGCCCTAAAAAAACTTGGATCCAAGAAGCCCCAAAAACCCATCCCAAGACCAACGGTGAGACCACCTTAAGAAGAACATGACAGAGGATATAAAGATGATGATATTTAAACTCAGTAGCCAGGCATTGGGAAATAAACTTTGCATTAAAGCCCCTCATCTTCCTTAGTCAATGTATTATTTAGATTTTACTCCTTTTGTTTAAAAATTCCATCCAACACAGTCGTTTTTGAGGGTATAAATTAAGGAGATTTACAACCTATTTATTACCTACTCAAATGTACAAACTTTTAAAATCAGTTCATGTTAAATATTTGATATTCATAACATGATCTTGGTTATTTAAGTTGCATGATGTTGCTTCTGCAGCTAGATTGGATTATTGCAGGTGAGAATGAATAGAGAGCAGTACATGCCCCATGGCTGTTATTTGCTTTTAAATAATCTTATGCTTTATTTCTTACATTTTCTTAAATTTAATTCCAGGCCTGGCTTTGCACAGTAACTACACAGAGTTTTTCCTGCTTATGACATTTTAATTAGAATTGCTTATCCTAATGTATCTGCTTCAATAAGTATTTCTATTAAAAGAGCAATCACAATATACTCTGAATATTTTCCTGCAGTATATTTTTTTCTAAGCCAGAAAACTGTTAGTTTTCTTTGAGGGTCTAAAGAAATCACCTAAAAATTCTTCTAGTAGCTTGTTTTTAACTTAATTTATGTTATCTTAAACTCCTTTTCTAAGCACAAATTACTGATTAATATTTGAATGCAGGCTGGGTCTCAGAAGTGGCATTTAAGTAGTTCTCATTCTCTCCACAGAATGCTTTCCAAAGATTGCTGTTTGACATCGTGTCTCACAAAGCTTTTGACATCACCACTGTGATTTTCATCTGTCTAAATATGATCGTTATGATGGCAGAAAACAACCAGAAGGGCACCAAGGAGGTTCTTAATAAAATCAACTATTTTTTTGTGGCTGTATTCACTGCAGAATGTGTCATAAAAATACTGGCCCTAAGGCACTACTACTTTGCAAGTGGCTGGAATGTGTTTGATTTCAGTGTTGTGGTCCTTTCAATAGTGAGTAAGTATCAATCATTAGATCAGTTATGCCAATATTAAGCCAAAACCCACTTTGAAGTAACCACCTACATATGTTTGATAAACAAATTCCAGATCCATTGTATTTTTTCAAACTATCTGCCATGTGATTCTGTACATGATTCCTTCTAAAAGGATGTATTTCTTGTTTTCCCTTATATTTTTGCACAGTATGAAATGGGAAACGGAGTTTTCAATTTTTTTTTTATTTCTGATTTTTATTAAAGAATTAACAGAATATTAATTTAATTCAGTAACATCTTTTTAAAGCTATTGTACTTAACTGTTGTCTAACGTTTTATACTTTCAATTTACATGCTGTCACATTAGCTGTTGTTTCCACAGTAAAAGAAAATTCAGGTTAAAAATACATCAAATGCATCAAAAATGGGGATTAATTTAATACTTCCTCTTAGGAAGGCAGAGACCAGCTGCAAACTTGGAAAGCACAGGAAAATTTGGTTGCTCAATATCATTTTAAATCTGGACCACTATTTGTGACTGAAAAAAAATATTAAAACTGGCTTGTATTTTTTTTTTGGCTCTTTAAATAAGGCTAGATGCTGATCATTTACTCTGCAAAGGGTCATATACAGCTCTAGCTTCTCAAACAGTTTATTTTGTCTGTTTTTCCTACTCAGGCTCAGGTCATATCATATAATAAAGGATGGGAAAGATAAACTGCTCTGAGTTCTCTGCTTCTTGCCTAAACATGGGAGCCTTTTGCCATCCTGTACAACCCAGAAAAATTATGACTTCTTAACTCTTCTGTTTGCAATCATTTGCATTGCTACTGTGTCATTTCTGTGACAGTAGGGGCATAGAATGAGGTGTTATGGAGGATAAACTCTGAGAGACTATTTTCCTTTATTTTCTTCTTGCTTTTCTCTGATCTCGTTTGAGTGGCAAGCATTAGTCAAAGTCTCACATTTAGGCTTAGGCCTGCAGAAGAAACAGCACTCAGACAGTGGCTCAGAGACAGTCCCAGAGCTTCCAGCACAGCACTTGACTGGATTTAAAAGGATTTTTTAGATACTTGAGCAATGAATGCGTAAATTCACTCCCCAAATTAGAGAAACTTGGAAGAACGCAGCTTCCAAACTATGCAGAGATCTTGATGCCTCTTTAATATTGAAAGATATTACAATTTTTCTTTCTTTACCTAAGCTTTTATCTGAGCAGTTTCAGAATTAATGATGTTTATACCGAGAGCAGTGTCATATGATCAGTGTTACTTCCAACACCTAAAGCACAGACTATAACAAAACAGACATTTATTTGAATAACTTGACCTGACAATATTTTGTTTTCTTTTTCCTTTCAAAGGCCTTGGAGTTTCTGAAGTATTTCAATCTTTCTTCTCCCCTACGGTTTTGAGGACTCTTCGTTTGGCGCGAATTGGCCGAATCCTGAGAATCATTCGCAGAGCCAAAGGAATTCGAACTCTTCTTTTTGCATTGCTGATGTCTCTTCCTGCACTGGTCAACATTGGCCTTTTGCTTTTCTTGATTATGTTCATTTATGCCATTGTGGGCATGGCAAACTTTGCCTGTCTCCGATGGGAGGGTGGGATTGATAACATTTTCAACTTCCAAACGTTTTGTGGTAGCATTCTCTGCCTCTTCCAAATTACCACATCAGCTGGCTGGGATGGTCTTCTGAGCCCTGTGCTAAAAGCACCTGATACATGTGCTCCCCAATTAAATGTAACAGGCACAGAGAAAAATAGTTGCATAAATAAGGGCTTTGGTATTTTTTATTTTGTAAGCTATGTCATCATATCATTTCTCATTGTTGTAAATATGTACATAGCTGTCATTTTAGAGAACTTCAGTGTTGCCACTGAGGAAAGCACAGATCCTCTTTGTGAGGATGACTTTGATATGTTTTATGAGACATGGGGAAAGTTTGACCCTCTGGCAACACAGTTTATAGATTATTCTGCTCTTTCAGACTTTGCAGATGCACTGGAAGAACCCTTGCGCATCCCAAAGCCCAATAAAATCCAGCTCATATCCATGGACATCCCTATAGTCAGTGGGGACAAGATCCACTGCTTGGATATCTTGCTGGCTTTAACTAAAAGGGTCTTGGGAGAGTCTGGAGATTTGGAGACTCTCGAATTAAACATGGAAGATAAGATTGTAGCTAGCAATCCACCTAAAAGTTGTTACAGCCCAATTTCTTCTACCCTTAGAAGAAAACAAGAGGAAGTGTCAGCTGTTGTTATTCAAAGGGCCTTCAGGAGGTATTTGAGACAACGTTCTGTTGAAAATGTATCTTTATACAACTGTAAACATAACAGTGCTGTCTTTGAACGAGAAATACAGGACAAGCAAAGTCTTCTTGAATCACTGCTTAATGAAAATCATGGTAGGAGGACAGATAAATTACGTCCTGCTTCCTCCATATCCCTCCCTTTTTTTTATGGTGGCTTTGCTGAGACAGACAGCAATAAGCTTGACACATAAGGTTGTCCCTGGCTGCAGCATTTCCAATAAAACCAATGCCACTTATTTTCAGGTGGAGACCATATTTTGATCCCACAAATACTCTAAATTAAAATAATAATCACAGCCTTCAAGTATTGTAATTGTTCAGATTTGCAAATGCTCCTTAAAACAATTAAGATTTGAAGAACTATGTCATAAACACTAGAGGAAAATCAAACCATGGAACTTTTTTCCTGAAGTTGGTGAGGTTACTTTGTGGCTGTAAAAGATCAGTTGTAAGCACTTATTTATAAACACACAAGGATATAGAATAAGGTATATGTCTTTAGGGAGAACCAATTTTTCCAACAGGCTTTATTGTAGCAAAATTAAGTAATTACTGCACTTCTGTAAAAGAGCTCACTCATGACACTTGAGTATAATCAGCCTCTAATTCTGAAGTTTTTGGGACCATCCTCCCCCTCCTAATGTCTTTGAATGGATTTGTTTATGCCTAAGAATTTTTGAGGTGTCTTTACACAAACACCTAAAGGGTTTTAACAGACCATCCTCAGTTGCCTGTGCCTGAAAGTTGAACATAATTTTTTCTTTGTATCATTCAGTGTATGAAAATTGTCGTAATCATAGTCAAAATCCAAGAATGTTCTGCAAGACATATTGTTTCCAGAAAAGAATAATTGTACATAAAATTCCATCATTATACTTTATCCCTAGAAAGCACTTAGTAATCTGAAAAGAAGTTCATGGTGTATCTTGTAAGATAACATTTATTAAAGTTAGATAAAGCATTTATTTAACTAATTCTGAAAAGAAAAAGTGTGTGAATCATGTAATATTATTTTACTGATTTTTTTTCAGTTTGGAATATGACTGGTTGCGATTGTTCAATAAAGACTTCAGGTGCTTAACATGTTTTTTGTCTATTTTCTAAGAAGTATCTTCAATTTCATTTATTACAAAATATAATCTATTATTGAGGGGTAGGACAACAGTAATATAGTTTTCCCAAAGTTGCCACCTATTAGCCCAAGGAAACTGAAAATATTTTGCTATTCATGGGAAGTCAGAAAAGATTCAGCATTTTCAGGCCAAGAATATCAAGAACAATAAGGGAATGAATTTTTTACTGTCATTTACCTTGTTAATGACTCTTAAAATAGGACAGATTTAGTGAAAACTAAGCTATTTTCAGGAAAAATAAAGGCACAGAGAAGCCAGGAGTTAAAGAGCTTGGATACAGCATAGTTTGAGCTACATTTATTATGATCAAACACTGGAACAACTCCCCCAGGGAAGTGGTGGAGTCCCTGTCCCTGGAAATGATCAAAAAATTAGTGGATGTGGCACTTGGTGCTGTGGCTTAGTGGGTATGGAGGTGTTCAATCAAAGGGAGGACTTGATAATCTTGGAGGTCTTTTCCAAACTCAATGATTCTATGATTACTTTCAGAACCAGCTTCTGTTCATTAAAAAAGGGTCTGCAGAGCTCTGAGGATAACTCAGGGGTCAGCAGCCCTGGGCAGTGGGATGCAGAGATACCAGGTGGGTCTGTCTCCTGTCCAGCTTGGATTGTTTCATGCACGGTGATGTTGGTCAGGTGAGACTGTAAATTTTATTCAGTGTGAGCTGGAATGAGCTCTGGAATGAACCAACAGCTTTTGTTCAACGATCGGGCTCCATTAGATGGCAGCATTTACTGTGGTTTAGGATGTGGCCAGTTTTCAGTGACACAGGTGAAACTTGCACACTTCAGAATAGAGGTACTAAATTAATTCTAAATTGTTCAGAAGAAAAGTGTCAGAAGTCTCTTTTTTCCTGTCCTGGGCTTTAAAGTTAGCTGCAGGTCTCAGTAAGTGCTTGTTTGCTGTTCTGGTGTCTGATAGACCTTAATGGTTGTGAAAAAAAATTAAATTGTTCTCCTGTGCTTGCATTTTCTGGAAGGGTAGTTCAAGCATTTCTCTATAGCACTGTAAAAGGAAATGTTTCTTAGAGAAGAGGTTAGACTGCTTTGTTCTTGCATATTGGAAAAGAAGGAAAGATTGGAAAAGCCAGATAAGAGAACTTTTAACATTAATCACTCTGATCTTTGCAATTTAAAAATAGTTGTTTGAATGCAGCACCAGGTTCTCTGTCCATACCTAGAAATACTTCGAAGATTAACACTTTGTTTCTATTGCAGGGGCAGAAATTTGGACAAAATCACACCTGGCATGAACACATCCTTAGTGATTGTGTCACCTCAGCAACATACAAAACCACCTGAATTCACCACGGGGCTAATTTAAAAGTCTGATTAATTCTTTAGTATTGTTTAAGAATTAAAATTGCCTTAGCAGGCTCTTACAGGGTTGGGAGAGGAATGGTGATATCCAGCTGTTGCAGCTTCTTCCTGCTGGATTTGTCCAAAAGCCCGTTCAGCTCCTGAAGAAATGTAGAATTTCTTTAATAAGTCTGTAAATAGTGATGAGTTAAAGCAGGTGGGAGCTTTGAACAATTCTGTTAATCTGGAACTGTGAATTCCTCCAGGTAAAACTGCCTGGATTTATGTGAACTCCATGAGAAATTCAGGAATGCTTGGAACACAGAGGAAGAATATTCCTTTCTGTTTGTGAAGTTCAATATTTAAATCAGAGAACAGCAGAAACAAAGGGATATTTGATCCCTCCAGTCAGGAAGCACTGTGAATGTGGAGCTCCCAGGGAATTTCTGAGGGTCAGCAGTACAGTACAAACCAGCATTGCCTCCTTAGTGGTGGTGCAGATCTCTGTTTTACATTTCCATATGTCACTGTTCCTGAATAAAAATAGAATGAAACAGAAATAAGAAAATAAGAGTTTTTTCCTACTTTCGTGGTAGCACTGTATCCCTCAGAGCAGGCTCCCCAAAGGCTTTGTGGAAATTGTCCTTTTACTTTCTGGAGCTCCTCAGTTACTGCTCACCTTGCACTATTCACTATTTCCTCAGGACTCAAGAGAGACCCCATGTGTAAATAAGTTATTTGAAAAGAAATAACCTCTAGTGGAAGGTTCCCTGCCCATGGCAGGGAAGTGGGAACTAAATGATCTTTAAAGTCCCTTTCAACCCAAACCATTCTGTGATTGTATGAAAGGTACCAGAAAGAGAATCTCATCATTTCATCTTAGCCTTGACCCTACCAGAGGTTACTGTGCTTGACAAGTGTGTCGTCTGCAGTGTCACTGTCCAAAGCCATCAGTGAGCCATCACACTCTCTCTCAACATGAGAAATCCTCACAACTTAGGTGGTGCAGGAAGATATCCCAAAATATGCTTTTAATTCTTGTTTAGAGTGAATACTCCCATAAGAAGAGCACACCAAACAACCCAAGCAGCTTTAGGAAGAGATCAGGGTTGTGGCTAGAAGTGGTGGACAAGAGATCTGTTGTGCTGGAACCAAGTAGAACAAATTATTCAATATTTATTATAAAAGTTTCAAAGATGCAGGAACTGTGTTTAAATGCTTTCATTAGCTACCACCAGCTAAAAGCAAGCCACATGCTTTTCAAACTTAAATATTATGGCTAAATAGATACTTTAATCAACAACCTGGAAGTCTATCAATTGATACTATTTAGAACATGCACTTCTAGTCTCTAGTCTAGGGAAAAATTAACAAGACATTTCTCACCTGCCCACCTCTGGAAAATAAATTATGAGTCCTCTGTGACTTCTGAAACATCATGTCAGATTTCTTTCTGCAAGTTTCTTCAGTACCCTCATCCATTAAATATATCTGGATGAAGGTACTGAGCACTGTCAGAGCTGAATGTAGTGGCACAAATTTTGATTCTTTGCTCTGCCAGTTCCAGGGAAAATATGTGAAGGCATCAACTTAGTAAGTGGTTTTATTGATCTTCAGAGACTTTTGAAAGAGCAATAGAGATGTTTTGGCAACTCCTCAGGAAAGTATAGCTGTTTGGGCAAATCTGTTGCAGTTATCTGCTTTGTGATTCCATGGAGTTCAGGTAAGGCAGGCCAAGCTGATTTTAATGATAATCATTACCTTAATGCAGAGCTGTTCAAGTTCTGGGCAGACTGAGAGCAATTGAAGTTTCCTCTCCAGTTTCCAGAGGAGTTGGGTTTATGCAGGAGCATTGCAAAGTTAGATATCCATAGGATGGAGTTCAGACAACAACCACCCTACTTTGCTGCTCAAACATTGGGTAGAATTTGTCCCCAGGGACAATTTAAAGTGGTCACTGGAAAGAGCAGCTCTTTTCTAGGTTTTCTTTTATGTATTCATATCTTTCTTGAAATGAAGAGGGTAGAACTGGACGTAGTATTTTAGTAATGGTACCAGTCTCAGCAGTCTCTGCAGAATTTATGAGAAAAGATTTCATAGCCTTACTCCAATTACCTTTTTTTTGTGCTTGTGGCTGAAGTAATAACACAGACATGATGAGGCAAATAAGCCATCCTTGTGTTCTTCACTTGGCATGTTTTTTGCTGGTGCTACCAGTGAAGCCTGTAACTGCTGCAGCCAGAAATCTGTGTTTGCATGAGAAGACAGATTCTCCAACACCTGTGTACAGAAATTCACCAAAATATTTCCAGCTCTTTCTTCCCCCCGCCCCACCCCGACCCCCTCCTGAACAGAGTATATAGAAAATTTCTTCCCCTTTCAATGAAATAACAGTAAGCTTCAATAATAAGCTTCAATAATAAGCTTCAATAAAAACAGTAGCAACAGGTTCCACCACAGCATCTTTAGAGAACGACATTTCCTTCCTAAACCTACGTGGTGCCCATCACTCATTTATCAGGCTCTCTGACATCCCATTCAATAAAACACTTGTGCTTATGTCCATTATGTCCATTGCACTTATCTTCAGCTTCTTCCTATGAATTGTTTTGTCTGCCAGCCATGCATAAGATAGATGATCCCATGGCTACCAGAAGATCAAATATGATGGGTAGTAGTTAATGTCCCTTACTTTCCTAAATGGGAGGCTCACCCCTTAACAAACAGGTGATAATACAGACTCCCAAAAAATCCAGGTAGGAAAGAGAGAATTACTGCACAAGACTGGGTAAAATCAGTGCAAGCTGCACTTTGTAATACACCTGGGAATCCAACAGGAGGGTCGTGGAGCTCACACAGATATTGTGATTGAAATCTTATGTTGCTGTATTTTGCTAAGTGTAACCTTATATTTGTATTGTGATTTTGTCATAAATGAGAGTTTTAATTTGCTCACAGAATCACTGGCAAAAGCAGCTTCAATATGAAAGTGAAAGCACGATAAAGTTCATTAGCAAGGTTCACTCTACTACTTACTAGGTGGTTAAAGCACACAGACAAAAATCAGGCTAAAATCTAAAATAAATCAGTCTAAAACTAAAATCAACCTAAAATGAACTGTGTGGAGGCTGAGGATGGAAAAAGAGTAAGGCTGGGAAAGTATAAGATAAAAAGGAATAAGGGAAATCCTCCCATTGAGTCACAAGATTCATAGTGGATCATCCTGCCAAACTTAGCCCGGGCCCTGACCAACAGTTTAGGCCTAAAGGTTTTAACAATATTTGAATTTAGCAGGGTTTGTTGATAACCTAATTTAAACAATTTAACAAAAGACTCTACAGAATCTGCTCTAAGCACAGCAGTAACTCACTCATAGGACTATTCAGGACTCCAATGAATCCAAGAGAACATCATTCCTGGTACATTTGCTGTACAGTATTCACATTCACACACAAGAACCTAAAGGAGTCTGTACAAGCTGAAAACTTCCACTTGGGTTCAGTGAAGTGCTCAGAGCAGATGCCTTTGCATCTTCTCAGTGGATGAAATATTGAGCCTTGAGGAGTGGGAGTGTCAGCCCAGGCTCCATCATCAGCTTTAAGCAGCAATCCTCTGAGCACAACAACCACAAGAGTTCATGAGCCTGAGAGGCCCCACTCAGAGTGAGATTCTAGTCACAGCCCTCTGTGACCAGGAGAGCTCAAAGGGTCTCACTTTGGGCTGCTGCTTCTGGGGTTGCAAGAGGTTTGCCTTTAGTCATAATGGCTTTCTGGCCTGGACAAAATCTGGATTGGTAACTTTCTTTGAAAGTTCAATATGTTGTTCCACTTGGGCTGTTACCCAGGCAAGACAAATAAGTTTCCAAGGCTGTTGGTTAAAAAGCAGGAGCTCATTAGAAAGCCCAAGTTCCTGGGAGCCCGACAGTGTTCCTGATAAGCTCAGTCCAGGAGCTGTTCAAGGCTGAACCCTAATGAGCATTTCCGAGATCTCAGTGCAGCCTGAGGGAATGTGAAGGGGGCAATCCTACCACCACAGGTTCCAGCAGACTGTGTAGCATTCAGCTGAACCCAAATCCCATGTAAAATCAAATATATTGAAATAAAAAAATATGACATTTAACATCTCGTGCTCCGTGCTTGGAACAGCTGAAAGAATCCTCTTGGATTATTTGACTCTGAGAAGCAGGCATGGCTGCTCTTCTTTCTGAAATTATCCAGGGTCAAGAATACAAATGAGCAAACATTTAGAGAAAAGCTTTTCTACTTCTTAAAGACGGGGCAATTGTAACAGCAAAAATTATTATTTTAGAACCTATTTTCTCATCTCAATGCTTATAAAAACAGTGACAACAACCATCTTCACTTAAGGTTTTAAATTTTCCATGTTTCCCTATGTACACAGAAACAGGTATTTTAATTGCAGTGCAATTAAATTAACTCCATAATGTTTCATAGCACACCATGAATAATATATAAGGAGTAAATTGAAATCTGTCTCCATATTTCCAGGTTTGGTGATGTGAATTAATGGATTTGAATGCCCCACTCAGCTGTAGTAAAGGGAAAACAATGGGCTGGGTTGGCAGAGGCTTTCATTTCCAGGTGCCACCTCATTGCCTCACACACCTCATGCCAGTTTCCTCACTGGAAAATGCACATTTTCAAACCTCTGCTTCCACAGTCCCATCTCTCATGGATTAAAGTAGAGGATCACTGTAAATGGCTGAGGAGTAACAGCCATTTTCTCACAAAACACTCTGGTTTTCTGAAGGTGATTTAGTAAACCTGCTTCTCTCATAACCAAATGTTGTTCCATCCTGCTTGTAAGGCTTTTGTCTAATTCCATCTTTCTATGGTGTGGAAGAGCTTAGAGGAATTTACTGGATTTATAAGTCTGGTGGCCTTTTCC
The DNA here is from genome assembly GCA_037834095.1 of Argya squamiceps. Classification (NCBI taxonomy): domain Eukaryota; kingdom Metazoa; phylum Chordata; class Aves; order Passeriformes; family Leiothrichidae; genus Argya; species Argya squamiceps. The sequence continues at coordinate 5,267,246 of JBBMKD010000102.1, forward strand.
TGGTGTCAGTTCTGCTAAATTCAAAGTTGAATTTTCAAGCCCTTTATCCCAGTAGAGAGGAAAGGCTTTGACTGGCCTCAGATTCCAGGCAGCAGAGTAAACCCCCAGGTAAAGTCTACCCTTCTCAAATACTTGGGAATCACATGATGATAATATCATGTACCCCATGTACCTGTACCCCAAAAATGAGCAAAGAGTCCTAAAGCTGCCCAGTGCAGTAAGTGAAAAGTGGGAGCATGCTTGCATGTTCCCATAAATCCCAGTAATTTTGAGATTTTTAGATGTAATCAAGCCCAGCTATTAAGGCCATACCTTTAGCTTTTGCTTGAATTTTAAACCAAAGGTTACTGATGGCTCCAACATCTCACAAATAAAAGTTTTTATGTCCCAACAATGTACAAACATTGCTGTAAAGATTCCTATGGACCCTTTTTGTGTGTGTGTGAAAACCACCAGATTTTGCTACCTTAAAAACAAATCCCTGCTCCACCAGCTCTGGTATTATGAACTGATGATTTTTTTTTTTAAAGGAAAAGATCTTCTATGTCAAAAGTCAACCTCCCACCCAGAGAAAAAGAAACTGAATCCAGTTTCAGCAGAATGAGTATGCTCAGTAACTGAGTGGGATGTTGTATGAAGTTTGTGGATAAATACAAGCATTTCTTTCCCTTTCCCTTTCCCTTTCCCTTTCCCTTTCCTTTCCCTTTCCCTTTCCCTTTCCCTTTCCCTCTTTTCCATCTTTTTCCCTTTCCAACTTTAATTTCTTTATATTTTATGTGTTGAGAGAAACTGCATGATGAAAATCTGATGGACAAGACATGAGAATCAAACCAGCCTCTACAAATCTTTTGTTGAATGTGTTTCATGTCTGGCACCCAGCAAATAATAAGAAACCTATTTTTTAATCATTCTTGTAAGCATATAAGAATGAAAATGTTCATAACATAAAAGCGTGCCCCCAGCTACACGACCTTTGATTTATTTGACAAGAAAACACCCAGTTTTGGCATTTATAGCTGTAAATAGGCTTGTGTGTCTATAGTATGTTATGTCAGATATTGACAACAGGAGGCTTGAACTTTGTCTTCTGTAGGACAGTGAAACTCACATCTTGCAAGAAATATTAGGATGGCTTACACAGCTGAGACACTGATTTTATTTCAGATTATTACTTCCTCCTGCTTTTATATTATTTTGACACAAAAACACTTGTGGCAGGTGATTTGAACATTACACATTTCGTAGCAGGAGAAAATACCTTTGACTTTCCAGTTGTGTGTTCCTGTTGCTACAGATTTAAAGCTGCAGTTTTAGCTTGAAAAGGTGAGAGTGAGATGAGTGATGGAACAAATCCTAGACATTTTTTTCCCATTCTGTTTGCTGAATTTGATAGACTTTTAAAGCCTGGCTTCTGGGAGGCAATTTCAGACACTTCTCTTAGCATCATCCAATTATGCATTGGCTGCAGCTCACTGCATCTATCAAAGTGTCACGGATGCTTTCATGTAGGCAATATATTGCTTTTTCAGACCCAAGAGAAGGGAAAAATCAGGCACCCCAGCATCTTCTCCTTAAGTAGGTGTTGAGAAAATTAGCCCCATTACAATCCAGCATGCATTAGTCCATTAAAGAGCTGGAGGAAGATTCTTTTGTGTAAATGACTGGACGGTTTCACTGTATATTTGTATTAGTCATTTCCTGCTGTTCTTTAAAGAAAGTTCTTGATCACTGATGTTTTAAAGGTCTTAATTTCCACATAAATGTAACTTCCAAAAAAAAAAAAAAGGCAGGAAAGATTCTCATATATTTTTAAAGGTAATTAATTATTTTTTAATTTCATAAATTAAACCTTGTGGCTCAAAGGACGCAACGGTTTGCAAATACCCAGAGAGTTATCCCTTGATTAAGGTGGCTGCTTGTACACAAACCTTCTCTTCCTTTCCCAAACCATTTATGCTGCTGTTCCCAGATTTAATGGCAGACTATGCACAGCAGGTATTTGTGTTGTGCCCTCATTTAGAGGATTTACACATCCCACCTGGAAGAAACTTGCTGGGTTCAAATCAGCAAGACTGGCTGGGGCTCTTCAGCTGTTTTGACACACTGGATTGGAATGATTTGTGGTAATGAACTGGCCTTGGACATCAATTTGATCTCTTTTCTCCCTCCAGTTACACAAGAAATTTAAAGACCAACTGAAAATATAAAAAAATTGGGGAAAAAAAACCTTTAAAAAATATATACGCTCACGTCTGTTGTACCACAGACTGCAAGAGCCAGAAGGTCACCACTGGAGAGGAAACCACAAAACCAGAGGTGGACATGCTGAAAAAAAGACCTCACAGAAACACATCCTAGGTGCAGAATTATGATATCAAGATTACTAAGGAAAAAGTGAAAATTCCTGCAGAAAATTGTTGAAAAGAGCAGGCAGTGAGAATCTCCTCTGTTCCAGGTAAGGAGGAAAAAATAAAGGGTGTGGTTCCCAGTGCATCACCTGGCACACAGATCTGTTGGGGAATGTGCAGCTTAGATCTTCCTGTACAATTATTTTGTGTTGTAAAAGAGGACCTCACTTTCTAGACAGTGCCTGACACTCAGGTTTTTTTCAGCTCTTCCTGTCTGATAAATAATACAGTCTCTAAATAACCACACTCTGCCAAACAGATGCTTTAGTCAATCATCTTATTATGTATTAAATAGCTCATCCACTGTACTCTGTGTTTAGGTCCTTGAAATCTGAAGGCTGTGGTTTATTCTGACCCATCTGGACCTTAATTCCAGGGCCTGATAGCTTCAAGCACCTAAAGCTGCCTCTGGTTTACCTCAAATAATCAAACTTCGGTGTTTTGCTTCTTCATAAAAATAAAGATATATTGGATTTAAAAAAAAAAAAAAAAAAAAAAGGTTTTTCAACATGTAAATATCCTGTGTCTGGAACAGTGGGGAAAATTTCTAGATACACCTAATGCTCCTTAATGAAGCAATATTAGGAATACTAATATTGCAACTTTATTTCCTTCACTGCTCTAATTCTCTTAGTATTATTCTGATAGGCCACTGAGGAGAGAGAGAAGAACAATCCATATTTTTCCATTTGAGTAGGTGATAAGCAAATTTTCCTGATGGAAATGTGCATCGGACCATTTAGCAAGCTGGAGATTACTGTATGTAACAGAATGATTTTAATACATACTTACAGAGAAAGCAATTTCCTGTTACTCTGTAATAACAATTATCCATTCAAAAGTGTCTGAATTTTACATCATCATGATTTTTTTAAAATATAATTTCATTCTCTGATAAAAAGAAATGAGGTTCCTTTATCCTAGGTCTTTTATTTTGACAAAAATGCCAATTAGCTATTTTATGCCATTTAAGACTTCACTATTATGAGGGTCACAAAATGGCTTCAGCTATTCTTTTAAAGCAAAGTAGCAATGTAATATGTGATAAAAGCTATTCTAATCTCTGTGCAGTAAACAGCCTTCATAAATCACTGGAAGTTCTCTGCAGTATCATCACCTCAGTTTCACACTGGGCCACAAATCCCACATATGTTGATACTCATCCCATAAACAGCAATTTATGAGGATTTCCCCTCTTGGCCAGGAGGGGGAAGTTTCTTTTGTGTTATAACACTGAAAAGCTTCCATAAGCACAGGTGAACATAACTCCTGGGCTGACAGGCAGCATTTGAGAGGTGAGTTTTCATACCGTAATTTCCTTAACCAAATAAAATCAACAATACATCTCCAAAAAAAAGGGAAATTTATTATATAAACCTCATCCTAGTGAGGGGAAAAAAAGCATAAGGTGAGCATAAGATTCTTTATCTTATCTGTGTAAAACTGTGTCAGCTAAGCAATTCTAAATTTACCATAACTTTTATACTGAAATATTACTTGCATCAAAGTTGCAAAATAATTTGTTCCAGTCTGTGCGGATTGGCATTAGAATTTACAATGCTTTCTGTTGAAAAGCCACAATTTATTATTTCAGTTAGAGGGGTGCTGTTCAGAATGTGTAAGATTCCTTTGGATTAAGGACTACATAATTCTGCACTGCATATCCCAGATAGTCAACAATCAAGGAAAGATATCACAGCACTGATATTTTTCCTTTTCCAGATGAAGAATTCAGATGTTTTTGCAAACTTTTACACTTCCTATTTGGTTTTCATCTCCTTTCTCCCACATCCTGCAGTTGAAATGGTTCTGATTGATGAATCCTTGTGCCATGAAAAATGAGGATCAGTTACCAAACAAAATCCCACACTGTATCCTCAAAAGAAGGGGATAGTGAAATGCAAAGGGATTTTACAGCTGAGATTTCCAAATAATATCTAACTTCTCAGGAAAAGCCAGAAGTTAATCTTTACCAAATCTGGGGGTGTTATGAAAGTTCAGAAATATATTAAAAGGGATTGCACTCATGAAACTCATCCTCTTTCTCCCAATTAAATCTGCCATTGTATTCACCATTGTTTCTGTTATTATAGTGATGAAATCTGTGTAGAAACCTGGAGAGATACTGGTTGCTGTATTTCATATATAATTTTTCACAATCTACTTTCCCATTCCTTACTTCCTAAATGTCCACAAAATAGCACCATTTATCATAACAGATGGGTCTGTACACACATATCAATTACAGCATCATCAGGAATCACACAGAAATAAGTTGGGTGTTATTTTTAGAAGAACCAAGAAATGAAATTATTTTGCATTGGTTTTAAATAACCATTCTCTACCTCAAAATTGTTGCTAAGTTGTGGAGGGTAAAACTGAAGGGAAATTACTTAAAGCTGACCAGCTTTATTTTAGGTTAAAGTGCTTTATACTTAATGAATATTCTTTTTTTTCTAATAGCAAACATACATCACATGAATGTTTCTCTTGTCTTTAAGTATTAATTTTTCTTACATTCACATATCCATTACTATCAGATATTTCCCTTCTTCCATTAAGCCATTTCTGTATCATTTGTGAATGCAGATATCTCTCAGCTCTTTAAATACCTCGCCATATTTTCACTCTAAACACCTTAATTTTTTATGGAATATTTCCATATTTGTTCTTTACAAATGGGAAATGCTTTTTGGTTTTCTTCTTCATTTAGCAAGGTTTAGGTTTTGTGATGACAGCATTTACATTTCTACTTTTTAAAGTTTCTTTTAGCTTGAGGTTTATTTCCCTCCAGCTGCTCTCTGGATTTGAATTTGCTGGGCATGGTGGAGATTCCTTACTTTTCCTTCTGATGGGGCAGAAAGGACTCAAACTGCTTTGCTGCGAGTCCTGTGGGAAAAAATAAGGATTTAATTTTGGACAGGGAAGGAAAATTCATTGCTAAAGTCTCCTTACCCTTCCCTGTCCAGCAGGGACACATCTATGTTCTCCCCACACATTTAAAAGATGGGACACATCTGAATTTCAGTTTATTCACCAGCACAGCCAGGGGAGCCCAGAATGCTGCTTCTCTCACCTTCAACTGAATTTTTTTCAGCTACTCCAATTCAACAATTCTGCATTTTTCATGCACTTGCTGCCTTTTGCAGGGAACTGTGACCCAAAGCTACTTTGCCTCACAGAGAACATGAAACACCTGCTTTTTCAGCAGCCACTGGGACAAACCAGGCTGGCTGACAGAAAGGATTTAGTGACCTCCTTACCACGAGCAGTCAGTGGGCTCAGATGGCTCAGTGCACACAAGGGTGTTCCTGGAAAGGAACCTGTAAAAGAAAATTCCCTTTGGAAACACCCTGGGATGTTTTAATCACTGAGAGTTAATCTTATCTCTGATTCAGTCTGGGTCATCTCAAGGTTAGCACAAGGACCTGGGGAAGCCAGGGATAACCGTGGGATGCCTTCCTGCTTTCTTCATCCATGGGTGACAATAATTATTATTTCTTGCCTCTGGAAAGTGCAGCTTCTATTCCCCCCTTAAGTACAGGAGAATAACTCATAGGGAGGAAGCCAAAGACCAGCTGCTGCTTCAAGTCTGCTTTTCATCTCTAACTCTGGATGAAATGTAAGGAACTTTGGGTGAAATCTCTAAATTTAGGTTGAATGTAATTTGAAATTAGCCCTCAAGATGGAAAGCTGTCTATGTAACTGGTGCTGGAGACCACTTATGGTGTCATTCTTAAGAGTGTTTAGGAGCTTAAATCCAATTGATTGCTATGCCATTCTCACTGAAAATCCTGTTTGGCATCTATGTATTTTTTGGGGGGCATAAATACATTTTAAAATCTACCCTTATTATTTTTTTTGGTTTTTTCCTATGAATGGAAGGTGCAGATATTTGTACAAAGGAGGTGAACTTTACCCACCTTCATTGATACCTAAGCTTCAAACATCTCACGCTTGATAAAATTAATGCCAGAAGGTTTAAAGTCTGTATTGCACCTATGACAGATAGTTCGGAGGGAACAAGAGATGATATGAATTGAATTTGTTCTGTACCTGATATTACTTTGAAGGGGGCTAGTGGTGACAATTCTGAAATCAGAAGGATTCATAAATCTTTGACCTCTTTAACCTACCATGAAATTTCCTAATTTCGTTTGTGGATAGTCTTTCACACCATCACACATGTGCATCTTCCAATGAAATCAAACTTTCTGTGCAGTGCCTTGTCCAAAGCCTCCAAGACAGAGTTTAACTTTCTATGGCAACACTCATTAAAATTAGAGCCTAATGAAGCAAAGCTCTGGACAAAAGCCAGCAATTTTCCACCAACACATCAAAGCCACAGATCTGGTGCTCCACCCTGAGTTCTTTCCCCCATTCCTCACAGCCCTGCATGTTTTGAAAGAAGGTAACTTCAAAGATAGGAGGAGATTGGCAACAAACTGAAATTCAACAGAAAATAAAATAGATTTTTTTTCTCAGGATATTGCAGGACTACTTCCCTTGAAAGTTTCTCCTCTACCTCAACCTCTACCTGAAAGCTGTGAAGAATTAAATAAGAAAGAATTAACAAATTATTTTATTGATCCTGCGAATCTTTGTTATAGGGAATGATCTTCTTTGCCAAAACTGTGCTCACATTTTTGTTGCATTCTCTTGCTGGAGAGGCACCATCTCAAATTCCACCCAGAGGTCAGCTGGCTTTCCTTGGATTCATCTCATTTTAACTAGTGCTGACATCCTGAAAGTGCAGTATTATCTGAAATGATTGTATAATTTTTAGCTTCTCTCTTTAGCATCTAATAATTAATCCTTTTTCTTGTGCAGCCAATGCTTAATGCAGAGACGACATCTTCTTTCTGTCTTAAAAGTTCATCAGCCGGGGGAGTTCAGAAATACTGATCCTCTGGACCAGACTAAACACAAGAACACACTCTGTCCTTAAGCAAACCACCTGGAGAAATGAGAAGAGAAACCTGGTTCCCCTGCAGGAGAGGAAGGATCCTCTAGAATTGCAGGAGCTCCTCCTTAGAGAGGTGGGCTCTTGCTTTCCCTCCCTGCTTTTGAAGGATAAGAAAACTTAGTTTTATGGGCAGAAGTTTACTATGCTTTAGCTTCAGGGCCAGGCTTGAACCCTGTCCCATTTTTCTAGGAGTGCAGACGCAGCTGCAAGGACAAAAATCTCTCCCATCTTACCCAACAGTGGCTTCAGCCAGGGAGGAGCTGCAGGTCTTAGAGTGAGTGAATTCTCCCAGGCTTCTGACCTGCTTCTTGTTTATATCATCATCAGTATAAAATTAATATAAATCTCAAAATCATAGAATGGTTTGGCTTGCAAGGGACCTGAGAGATCACTCAATTCCTCGCCCCTGCAGGGAGGGACACCTTCCACTAGAGCAGGCTGCTCAGAACCCCAAGAATGGGGCTTGAACACCTTGAACACTTCCAGGGATGGGGCAGCCACAGCTTCTCTGGATAATCTGTTCCAGTTGCTTATCACCCTCACAGTAAAGAATTTTATCCTAATATCTCACCTAAACCTGCCCCTTCTCAGTGTGGAACCATTTCCCCTTGTCCCATCTCTCCATGCCCTTGTCCCAAGCCCCTCTCCAGCCCTCTTTAAGCACTGGGAGAGGTTCTAAAGCTCCCTGGAGTCTTCTCCAGCCTGAGCAACCCAAATATATGAAACTTACACATACACTGACATTTTATCTATCTATCTATCTATCTATCTATCTGTTATATATATATATTATTTGTATATATAAATGTGCATGTTCATGCACACACACATTAATTTGCACACACACAGAGGTAAGAGCCACCAATTTTCCAATCTTCCATTCAGCCTCAGTCATAGTTTTTTTGTTCACTTTATAGATCCACCCTTGCTTTTTTTTTTTTTCTTTTTTTTTTTTTTTTTTTTTTTTTAATAGACAATCTGTTAGAGCACAGACATCTCCCACTGTGAGGTTGACAAACACATTTTCCTCTGTGTTTCCCATCCACTTCGCCCAGCCTCACCCCTGATTTTCTGTGAAAGACTCTCAGAAATCCAGGGATGAAACAAGATCAGGGAGAAAATGCTCAGCTTGGAGCCTCCCCAGCTGAGGTTTCTGTCTCTCCCAGGAGAGCCTGTGAAATCACTTCAGCTCCTTCCATGGCTCACACAGACACCTCCCTCAACACCCCCAGGTACAAATAGCTCAGTTCCTGGAGGAACAGCATCTCCAGAGTGGTGAGGGATTGCTGGAAGGGGACACAGAGATGATAAAGGCAGTGACGAGGTTTTTCCAACTATTTCTTGGGAGACAACTGGGCTGAGATAATGCTGCTCTTGCACAGAAAGAAGTGACTCCTTGAACCTTCACTTAGAGGGATGGAAAATAATGTAAGTCCTGTGGTTTACTGCACTTTCTCTGCTTAGGAAAAAAAAAGTGGTTTGTGGTAGACTCTTCTATAGGATTCAGTGACCTTTTATTTCCTAAAAATCATTAAAATACCTGAGCAGCAGATTTTTCTTCCTGAGTGGCATGAAAAAAGTGGAAGTGGGGAGGAGTGAGTATTTATTTATTCCTTTGCACAGGAGCTTCCCCAGTGTTTTTGACTTATTATTTTGCTGAAATAAGTTAACTAGGGTCAAAAAATGATCCTAGAGAAGTGAATAGGCATATAAGGAAGTTTTTTCTAAGCATGAAAATTGCATATATATATATATATATATATATATAATCTACAAACTTCAGATTTTCTAGTTATAATATTTATTTCAAAGCAAAGATAGAAAAATCTCAATAACCTTAAGTTTTATAACATTACTCTCTCTTACATAGGTTTATGCTTATTAATATTGTTCCGATACAGATTAACATTTGGTTTTTGAGACTTAAGAATGGATCTTATTTTAAATAGATTTTTGCGTGTGTGTGAATAAGGCAGAATTGTTTTAATTGTGGAATGTGTTGTACTATGACTGGTGAATGCTTTTATCATGATAAACTGTGGGGCAAAATAAACTGAGACCTGTGAAAAGATGCTCTGGAGGTTCCTCTTGTAGTACAGGTGCTGCTCCTTTTCCATGTCTCAAAGGTTTTAATTTTTTTGTTGTACTACATTTTGGGTTTGTTTGTAATTATTTGACTTGATCTGAGATTATTTCTATATCCACAAAAAAAGTCTTTTGAAATCTGAGTTTTCAAAATTTGAAAAGGGTAAATAGTGAATTTAATAAAGAAAAGTGAGGAACCTTATGACATGATATATGTCCTTATTAAGTGACACTATTAAATGACATACCTAATGCAAATGGTTTGTTCAGAACTAACTTCTGATTAGATACATTTAATATATTTAGAAAACTCTGTCAGACAAAAGACCATGAAATTTGAAAATTTCATTAAATTATGCAACTACTAAAACTTTGGCAATCCAAGTTAAAATTGAGATTGTGCATTCAAGTTAATCTTTTTTCAAAACTTGTAGTTAAAAGTTAAAAGTTTTTTTCACTGTGTTTTAGTGGCAGATGAGGGGTTTTCTTTCAGGTTTTCCTTCATGGACCAGCTGAATTTTGTTATGGTCTTGGGAGAAATATTTCTCCTTCATTTTATCCCATGTTTTTTTCTCCACATATTAAGCTGCTGAGAGACCTTTCTGTATCAAAATGTACACAATGAAAGGAATCTTCAGAATGACAAAATGGCAAGTCTGTGATACTTTTGGTGCATTCAGTACTTTCTGTTAATGGTAACAGTCCAAAATCCAAACCATGACTTTCTACAGCTTTTGTTTGTTGTAATCAAGTCATGTTAATATGAGTTATAACTTTATAGAACCATTAATCACATTAACCACTTTTGAAACACTGCTTGCATGTGGAGAGACAAAAAAAACCTGACTGTCAGCCTGACCTTTAAAAACCTAAATCTCAAATGCAAAAAACTCCCAAGTTAACAACTGCAGCAATTCTTACATGGATATTTAAGCTCTTGGATGTTAGAGGCAGCAACATATCTCTCATTCCTTAGTGGTGAAGACACCTCAGATTCCCCTTGTTTGCTTCAAAACTTGAGTATCCATAAAATCTGCAGGTGGTTCAGTACAGCAGTGTAGAAAATATATGGTTAAAAATCACAGCTTGTCCCTCTCCTGGCAGCCAAGTGTGACCTGCAGCATGTTCTCCTTCCTTGTGCAGGACCCTGACTGCCAAGCTTGGTGAAATTAATGAATTTCCCTTTCTCCTTTTCCTTTTTCTCCTCCTCTTCTCCACTTCAGAGTGATGAAAATGAGCAATTCCCACTGTCTGGCCACACTTCTTAAATCTGACCCCAGACCTGCTGATATTTCTTGGTATGGCAATTCTAAATCAAGATATATTCCATTTCTTATTCAAGTTAGGAGAGCGTTGGGTTTTGTTTTGCAAAGCCTCACACCTGAGGTTTATTTCCCTGTCATCTGACCAGCATCTGACCAGTTTCCTTGATAGCAGCAGAGGAAAAGAGACCATTATCTCAACTCTTTGTGCAGTTGCCACCATGTAAAGCCACAGTGTGGAGGATCAGTGGATTCAGGTATTATCACACTTGAACCACAAATATATGCAATTTTATAAGTTAACTTTCCTGTAAGACAACTCCAACCACAGTCCTGAGCTGTGGGGGTTCATTGGGGTCTTCTCCACTCCCTGGGCTCCTCAGAGGTTGGAGAGAGAATTCCGGATCCTGCTGTTGGCTCATGGACTTTCCAGGCAATCTTTCCTTGTCTTCTGGTTACACCCACTATCCTTAGGGACAGGGATGGGCAGGGAATGCCTGGATGAGGATGACTCATTTCAAACCACACTGTCACATCTGCTGTTGGCTTTTATAGTCTTGTCCTAGTCACTTGTGGAGGCTTTTTGTGCTTCTTGATGACCAACAGGTTGTTTCCATGCTTTGGCTATTTCCTTGGGGACACCAAAGCTACCGGTTAAAGTTCATGGGCTGATGAACTTTTATGGGTTAATGACCAGGTGATTACACCTAACTTATCCTAACTCCTGCAGCAATGGACTCATCCATGGTCATTCACAGCTTTTCAGCTCTTTCCTCTCAGGTTCACTCTTGTGCTGCCACAGACTTTCTGTGCTTCCTCAGTGCCTGCAACTGGCCATTTGACAACTTGTCAATTGGCTGCTCAAGCACTTACAGAAAGTGATCTCTGCACAGATTTAAATTATTTATGATGGCAAAGTAGCTGAAAATTAGGGCCCCCTTACCAGGCAAAAGAAATGTGACTTAACGCTTCACTAATTGCTGAGAAGGCTTGTGCTGGAAGTAGTCATTAAAGAGACAATTCAATATTGGGCAATCATAGAATTTTTATGTGTTCACAGTCTGCTGGTGACTAATGATATTTGCCCAGTCCCACCACGGACTGTAGAATCACCAGTCTTTGGAAGTTTAGCAGTTGTTGTAGGGCCAATGAGAAGATTAGATGCAACGCATGCAAAGAGTTGAATTTATCTCGCCTCACTTGAGACACCTCAGGTCATCAATTATAGTCAACTGGCATTTCTTTCCTGAAATAAATGTGAAAAGGGGTCTCAGCAGGCAGCATGGGAACTTGTGGAGGTGTAGCTGTGTAACTCCAAGATGTCTGCACTGAGGTGGAATGAATCCCACCCCAGAGGAGCTTTCTGGATGAATGATAACTGGCTTTATCAGGTGAATTATTTTGTGAATCTCCACACTGTTTGCTACCCTCATTCTCCAGCACTGAACACAGTAATCTGTAAATCCCAGTTTGAAGAGTAGGGATTTATCTCACACGAGTGAGAAAAATCTGTTGCATTTTTTTGTACTCTTCACATGTCTATGTTAATCTCTGCCTTTAGTCAGAGTTAGTTCAGTCATTAGCTGCTCTGAATTCACAGTTTTGTTGATTGTAAGGAGGGTGTAAGGTCTGCCTCCCTTGGCAATCTCAGTGGAGCAGCACAGAGTGGTGGTAATCAGACCTGGGAGAAGTTCCTTGTAGACTGCAATAGAGGAGTAACTAAATGGGCTGGAGAAGGGATAATATGTGCTGTCCTTATAAAGAGGCATTTTGGGGTTTGCCTTCTACCTTTCAAATAAAAGACAGACTGAGAGAGCTGAGGCTGTTCAGCCTGGAGAAGGGAAGGCTCCAGGGAGACCTCGGAGCCCTTTCCAGTGCCTAAAGGGGCTCCCGGAGAGCTGGAGAGGGACTTTAGACAGGAGAATGGAGTGACAGGACAATGGATTTAAGCTTACAGAGGGAGATTTAAACTGCATGTTAGGGAGAAATCCTTTCCTATGAGGGTGGTGGGGCCCTGACACAGGTTACCCAGAGAAGCTGTGGCTGTCCCATCCCTGAACGTGTCCCAGGCCAGACTGGGCAGGGCTTGGAGCAAACTGGGATAGTGGAAGGTGTCCCTGCCCATGGCAGAGAGATTGGAACTGGATGATCTTAAGGATCCCTTCCAGCCCAAACCATTCCATTATTCTATGAATGCAGTATTTTCTTTCTTTTTTATTGTGACAGTTTTATATAGTGGAAAGACAAGAGGCAGGAGGCATAAATCAAAACAAGGTGGATCCAAATGGGTTGGGACAGTCAAGTTTTGGAATAGGTCGCTCAAAGAGGTTGTGCCAACTCTGTTCTTGGAGATTTGTCTGGGTAAAGCCCTGAGCTCATGACTTACCCATTTTGAGGAACCTCCTAAGTGCCCTTTCAACCCAAATTATACTCCGATTAAAAAGTTACATGTGTTAATATATACAAGTGTTATCTTAATATGTATCTTAAGAGCCATTAAGAAAAAGTCAGTTTGGTTTGATTAAATCATCTGCCTCAAAACACAGAAATGTTTTTTGGGGAAAGAGTAGAACAGTTCTACAGAAGCTTTGATCTGCTATTTCTTAACATCCTTTTTTTATTTAGTTCTAGAAAAAAATTGACTTCTCCAGAAATTCAGGTGTAGGAAGATGCAACACAGACCAAGTGAAGCATAGTAATAATCTTCTAATCTTAAGAAAGAAAGAAACAAAAAGAAATAGGGTCCTGGCCACTCTGATCATACATTAATATGATCATACTTTGGTCATGCTGAGCACAGGCATAGTCAACATTTTTTACCTCTTTTTATAACAGATGACAAAGCCATAAAAGCAAATAATTAAGAAAAAATTTATTCATTAACTGGGATTGAATTTGGGGTGATGGTTATAGCAATGAAAGGAGCGACAATATCTTTTACAATAACCTTGTTTCCCAGTGTTTTGTCTTTAGAAATGAGTATTTTTACAGATGAAAACACATTTGGAAGAAGGCATCCTTACTTGGAAATATAAATACTACACATTTTGGTATTTGAGAAATAATTCAGAGAAAGTATGTTTGACAGCTGATAGAACAATTCCTAAATTCTTTTTTGTTTGTTTCTTTGTGGTTTTTAATTTAAATAATTATTCTTTGATCATGGTGATTTCATTATTGGTGTTTGGTCTTCAGGAATTCTGAGGATAAAAAAAAAATTAATTTTCAAGACATATTAAACATATCACACTGTTTTGTAGGTATTTCAAGTCTTTAGAAAAGGCCAAAATGGTACTTTATTTCTTCTGTGACATAAAGGGGAAAAATGGTTTTGCATTAACATCTTTTTCTTCTTTAGGTCAAATTGTTCCATTAATACCTGGTCACATGAAAACTAAATACATCTCAACTGTCTTTTTGTGTGCTACCCTCTCTGAGACTATGAGTAACAAATTCTTTTGGGGATATTTTTAAAGACGCTTGAATGAATCAGGGACATTTTTTCCCCAATTACTCAATTTCTAATAATTCTTAGATTTTATTCAGCATTAGACTGATTAGCTCAGAATTTCCCATGGATGAAAAGCGTAGTTTCAGCCTTTTGCTCCATGGCTTGCAGCTGTTCTCATGGAAATTTTACTGCTGACATGTGAGATAACAAGCTCAAGGCTTGATTTCCTTCCTTCCCTTAATGTTTGAAAAGTTAATTTTTTTCCATAATTGTTTGAAGCAATTTATAAAACCACCAGGAAAGATATTCCTGCCTACTGTCCAGCTCTGGCAAAGGACTCCAGGCTCTGTGTGCTTTTGTGCTTCCTTCTAATTCCCCATCCTTGGCTTTAGCCAGAAACCTCTTGTTTTCCTAGAATCTCCTCTGCCCTGGAATAGTCCTGAGGGAAAATGGTGTGAGAATCAAAGTTTCTTTTCTGGAAGGTTACAGGATGTTTTCTTGGAAGGGAAGACATAAAACCGCAAAGAAGTCTGCAACAAACACAGAATTTTAATAGTGAACTTTTGAGATCAGGTAAACTTTTATGGCAGTGGAGAGATGGGTATGTTTGGAAAATTTGGCACAAAGCCTAATAAACTGATTATTGTATTCCCTCCGTGCATTGCAGAGAAATTGCATCTTTTCATGCATCATTCACGGCTCCCATTACTGATACCACAACATCTAAATTACTCTGAACATCAACAAAACAAACACCACTTTGTCCAGATGAAGACTTGGAATCTTGCAAGTGGATGTTGCAGGTTTTGTTTTTGCTGTAATACTACACACAGCTTCCAGACTGTTACCCTGATATTGAAAAGTATAAAATAATGAGTATTCTTGCCTGACTGTCCTATTTCTCTTCCAGAAATGATGCTAATTTGTGCTGGGAGCAAGGGTTACTTCTCATATTCATAATTTTGTGTGCTGCTTTAATGGGAGAGGCAGGCAGACTGCAAAAATGGAGCAATTTCACTGCAGTTAGTTTGTCACTGGCCTCCAGCTGCTGTTCTCACAGCAATGGTTTCCTACAGCTCAGCAATGTGAGGTCAACTGAAATCATGTTGTATCTGGGGAGAAATGAAAAGGTATTGTATGGCAGGGGAGGATACAGGCAGTCGGCACACACACACACAAAAAATTGTTTACAAAGTAAAAGAAAGCTTCTTGGTTCAGGCTGTGTTTTCCTGGGGTGTTCCATGTAGTGTCTGGAAAAAAAGGTGGAAGACCAGGTTGTCAGGCAGGAGGACTTAAATTCCAAGATTAAGCTCTCACTGCTGTTTTGGAGTCACATTTGAAGCACTCTTGAAGGGTGGTGGCAGCTTCTGAACAAAAAAACCTGATTGTGTGCTTCTAAAGTGATCTTCTTCTGTGCCTGCTCAGCCCTGATCCACCCCAGGGAAAGCCATGGACCAGGTGGCATCATTGCACAGTGTGCAGGTGGGGCTGCACTGGCTCAGGAGTTCCCTTTACTGAATTAACAATGTCTTCCCAGAGGTCATAATCAAAGGAAATGTTTTAGAGAAATCTCCTTGCAGAGCATGCACTCAGGTTGTGTTTAGTGGATGGATTCTATCCAAAACCTGGTCAGATTTTGTAATCAAAAAGGCAAAGTGTTTTTCTAGTCTATTCTCACTTTTTTTTCATTCTGAGAGGAAGGCATAAAATACAAACTTTATCAGATCAAGCATTTCTGTGCTCCATGTCAGTCAGTGCTGACTCTGTGGGTCACAAAGGAAATCCTCTTGGATGCTTCTAATTCCTGTGCTGGCTCCACCAGGATGGGCTCTCCATCTGAGTATTCCCATCTGCATAAATTAATTCAATACTTGCTCCTCCTGTTGCTGACAGCTTCTACAGATTTGATGTTGCAGTTTGATGGGTTTTACTGTCCAATTTCCAAATATTGGGCTGAACCAGAAGAGTAGTTTGTTTTGTGTGTGTTTTTTTGGTTTGTTTCGTTTTGGTTTTTTTTTCTGAGGAGCATTTAGGATAATGTGTATCTCAAATGAGGTGCTCCAAATACACTCTTAAGTTTATAGAGGTTTGCTCATATCCTATCTGTGCATATAATTAGAAAAAATACTGAGCAGACTGAGCTCTGAAAAAGGTATTGATCATATATTTTTTCTTTTTTTTTTTCTTCTTCTTTGTAGAAGCTGTTGGCTTAGAAAGCTGATGTTCTTAGCCATGCATGGGCAAACAATTGTTTCATTTCATAACTTACCAGTTTTACTTGACCTCCTTTCTACTTGTTTCTGTTGTTTGGACAGATTTAGTGACAAGAAGAGAAGCATGAAAAATGGCTGAATTTTTGCTACCTGGTACCAACAACTTCCGTAGGTTCACTCAGGAATCCTTGGCAGAGATCAAAAAGAGAATTGCTGCAGAAAAGATTCATCAAAAAAATGCCACAGAGCAGAAACCTGAGGAGAAACAACGTCCTCAGCTTGACCTAAAAGCTTTCCAGAAGTTGCCAGCTCTCTATGGAAATCCTCCTCCAGAGCTCATTGGGGAACCACTGGAGGATCTTGACCCATACTACAAAGATCATAAGGTTAGAGCCAACCAAGATACTTGGGTTTTATTTTTAATTAATTAAATTTAATTTAATTGATTGTATTGCCAAAAGTTTCTGTGGGCAATCTATCAAAGAGTTTTGTTTACATCCCTTTATACAAACTCTCATCCCTTTCTACCTTAAACAACGCGTGCAGTTGGTACAGCTGAGTAATCTGCTGTAATATTTTTTAAAAAAGCTTAACTTTTAATTTTAAGAATGAAACAATATGAAATTGATTAACATTTGAATCAGAATAGAAGCAGAAAAATGAACTGGATAAAGGAAGACAAGGGGGGGTGGAGAAAGAAATTATGATAATTAGAAGTTTTAGTAATTTTGTACATTTTGTACATAATTTTGTACATTTTTGTAAATTTCATGGTTTTGAACAATGTGTTTTACTCCATCTCAGCACTTTTGTTCCACTTGCACATATAATAAATGATACTTAAGCATAAAAATTATTTTAAAACAATTGCTGATGAATCCTTGCAACCATCCTGACTCAAGCTCCATATTCCAGTTGTGACATATTGAAGAACATGATTTACAAAAACAAACAGAGAAAAGGAAACTAACCCATTGGGAATTATGCTTTTTGCTTGAGAGGAAGTTTAACATTGAACTAATTTCTACAGTCTAAGAGCCAGGGGATCACTGTCAAAAACAGCAAATAATGAAAAAGGCTGCAGTTCTTCCTTGCACCTCTCATACATCTTGACTCAATGAGGGGTTCATTATATTTTAAGAGAATAATCATAAGCAAGATTAGTTCTGTGCATGGCTCTTTGCAAATCACAAGGTTCAAAAAAGAAGTTTGTGCTAAGGAATATTTTGCAGCCTGAGAGTTAAATTTTCTGATGAAAGGATAGCAAATTAATATAGCCTTTCCAGTTAACCAGGCTAAAGTAAAATTCAAGCTCTTGCCCTTGACTGACACAACAGGATTTAGCACAAAAATATGTTCTGTGTTCAACTTCCTGACAAATTCTTGTTTCTTTATTTTTAAAAGGTTTTCATAGTGCTAAACAAGCAGAAAACAATCTACAGATTTACTGCTACACGTGCCCTGTGGATCTTCAGTCCCTTCCATCCAATACGAAGAAGAGCAATTAAAATTTTAGTACATTCATATCCTTTTATCAGCTTTATTTACTCTTTTTGAATTGAAAACCTTACATAAGCCTGTGCTTTTGTATTTTAGAGCATTGAGTTAATCCGGTGTTTTCATCACTACAGACAGATTCTATTTATGAATCACCTTAGATATTGTTAGTGTTTTGGTATTCTTGTGATATTTAGAAATAAATTTTGTGAGTATTTGGCTTATTTAGCCTGATTTTCTACAGGTTTGTGTTTTGAGCTCTGATATTGATTTTCTGATGTGTCATAAACAAGTATCTCACTCTGAAGCTTTTCCCAGTGAGATTGATGAAATCTCTATCCTCTTTTTCATCTTCTGCTTACCCAAATGTGGGAATTAATTCAACTCGTGTGCCAACGCTGATCCATTGGCCTGTTTTGAGAGAAAAGGTTGAGACAGACAAGCACACACAGGAAAACACAGAAAAAACCCATGTAAACTTAGTTTCTTTGGGAAACAAGATTCAAAAACTGTACATGTAGTATATGAAAGTAAGTATTTCCAGGAATGCTCTTGCAGGGAATGCCTTGGAAATATAAATGTAATATAGATCCCACCTCAGATATCAAATTTGGAGGGTGGGAATCACAAGTGTATTGCTCCAGTTTGGCACTGGGGAAGGACACCTGAGCTGTTGTTTGGGGCTGAATCAGACTCAGAGTGGAATCTCTGGATTTCAGATTTCCAACCATCTCCTGCCTCCGTGGTGTGAGGTAACTTCAGTGACTTGAAGTTGTCATTGTAGCAGTGTGCAGACATCCCTGGGAGATCTGGGGCTTTCCCTGGGCAGAAAGTGGCTGACAGTGGCATTTCCATATAAGTGGCACAGCTCTCCCTGACAGCTGGATCATGCCTAGAGCTAAAGCCAGGAAACATTTTTTTTTGTGGGGGTGGAGAGGATGGATAATGGCAAAGATAGATGTCTTTCCCATACTCTTCTACCCTATGTGTGGTACAACAAGGCATGAGATCCAGTTCAGGAGTCATGTGCTTGAGCTTAGCCTGTCAACAGTTGAGGTGGCTGCCCAGGCTCCTGTTCTCTGGGCCAGCGGGTCCCAGTTGGCACCTGGGAAGCCCCTAGAGTTGGCTAAACATGAGCACCACAATATAAAAACCCCATTAAGCTGTTAGAGAGCATCCAAAGGAGGGCTATGAAGATGGTGAATGGTCTGGAGGGGAAGCTGTGTGAGGAGGGGCTGAGGGCATTTGGTCTGTGCAGCCTGGAGGAGACTGAGGGGAGACTCATTGTGGTCTTCAGCTTCCTTGTGAGGGGCAGTGGAGGGGCAGAGACTGATCCCTTTGCTCTGGTGACAGGACTTGAGAGAAGAGCTGGAGTTGAACAAGGGGAGGTTTAGGTTGGATATCAGGACAAGGTTTTTCACCCAGGGGTGGTTGGGCACTGAACAGGCTCCCCAAGACTGTGGTCACAGCACCAGCCTGACAGAGTTCAAGAAGCACTGAAACAGTGCTCTCAAGCACAGGATGTGACTCTTGGGATGTCCTGAAAAGGGCCAGGAGTTGGCCTTGATGATCCTGATGGGTCCCTTCAAACTCAGCATATCCTATGATTCTGTGACCTAGAGTTGTTTGAGACTCCTGCAATCGCCTTGTCAGATTTCGTGCTGTCCTTTGGAAGAGAAGAGCTTTGCCAGGTCAGAGGCAGGTTTGGGCTCCACCTGTGTGATTTGGGCAAGTGTTTAATTTGTATGCCATAAAATAAAACTAAATTACATCCTCCCACCCAATCCTAGAGTGGTTGAGGGTCCTTTTTCCAGGCTTGCAATGCTTAGAGCAGCAGATCTGTAGTCAATACAGAGGCAATGAATAACAACTGTAGTGTATTGTCATCTAACATGGCTCAAAATCAGTGAATACCTGTGCATGCTGCTCTTATATGTGCTTTAAACAAAAAGCCAGCTAATATGCCAGTGACTGATGCAATATTTCGTTACATTTCTGAATCCATGTCGTATTCTTTGCCTTCACTCCTATGACTTACAGTGTTCACCTGGTTTATCATGTGCACCATTTTAACTAATTGTGTATTCATGGCTCTGACTGAGTCATCTAAGTCTTCATCACCTTCATGGAATACATATGTTGAGTAAGTATCCGTGGGTATGTTTATTTTTTATTTATGTAGTTGTATTGAGTTACTGAGACTTGCCACTTTCACTGCAGATAGCTTGTGGGAGATTTAAAAAGAAAGTTGCTTGTCTTAAGGGGGGTTTAAAATTTAGATTTTATTTGAGGAAGCAGTTTTGTCTTTAAACCCAATATATACAATAATTTTGGTGTTACAGGAGAAAGTGTAGATTAAGTTCCACTATTGACCTGGCTTCATGTCTGTTCTGCTGCTCCAGTTTTCTCACTTTCTGAAGTTACTCAGTAATTATTTGCTCTCTATCAAGATAAATTTCCTGTTGTTACTGATGCAGATTGAGCACATGGGAGTTGCTGTCTTTCAAAATTCTGGCTAATTATATTGAAATGCTGAGTTTTTCTCTAATAAAATGTTCTGTCAGAAGCACTTGGCCTGTAGAGTGCTGTTAGAATGTAAAGCTTTTATCTTCAGTGCTGCCAACACCTGCAATGTTAAATCACAATAAATCCATGCTTTGTAGTCAGTCTTGAAATGTGTAATGCCAGGGTTTGTTTTTTAAGAGACTATTTCAGGTGTCACTTTTTCACTTTGGCAAAAATGCTAGAATATGAATACTGGAAAGTCTAACACCCAATACAAAGGAGAAGATTCCCAAATACTTAGTACTAAAAAGAGGTTTAAAATTATTTTTTACTATATCACGTTAAATGACACTGAAACAGCTTGGAATGGCAAATTTTCATGCAAACAGGAACAAGACTCTGCATGGTATAAAAATATACATCTCCAGAAGATGTTGAGGTGCTTCTCTACCTATGAGAGAGTTAAAGGTTGGATCAGAGTTGTATCTGCTGTTGGCATCAACTACTATTCAAATGCATTTCAAGAATCATTTCAGAATACTTCTTTCCAAACAAAAAAGGAAGCACTACATCCATATAATTTCTCAGTGCATTTGCTGACTACCAAATGAAAGCCTTTTGAATTCTGTAGGGATATCACTGCCTTCTTGAAATTATAAGTGCACTCAGTTAAGTCCAGAAGAGCTTTTACTGATAATTTTCCGTTAATAAGAATAATTGCCATCTTAAATTGAAAACCCTCTACTCTTGTATTCCTCTAAGTGTTTTAAATATGCTGCACAGAATGGTTGCTGTGTGCCCAAAGGAAATAACATAGCACATCACAAGCTCACTTGGCCACTTGAAACTGGAGGAAGATACAAATTTGAACCTTTATTTTAACTAGTAACTGAGAGTTTGGTGTTTCTGAAATTATGGGGACCCACATGAAAGAATTTGGAAAAAATTGTTGAACGCCAAAAACAGTGTCATGGCTTGCACGTTAATAGCCATGTCTAGGCTGCAGTCAGCCTCTCTCTCCAGCTCCATGTGAACCAGATACTGGTGGAATGCACTGAAATACAACAGAAATCTGTTAGTTCTCTCCAGCATTGTCTCAGTTTGCTGGCCCAGACATTAAATAGTCTGACTGTGCCTCTTCCATTGAGTGCTCACACTACTCTTTCCCTTTGGCTCTTTTCTCCCCTCCTTAGATTTACTTTCACTGGCATTTACACTTTTGAATCATTGATAAAAATACTGGCAACAGGATTCTGCCTGAACGAATTCACTTTCCTTCGGGATCCCTGGAACTGGCTGGATTTCACTGTCATTGTCATGGCGTGAGTGGGAACAAATAAAATATGGATTACAAATAATAATGGGACAAATAAATTATGGATTTATATGGAACATATAAAATATGTGCTGGGAGTTCTCATTGCTGTGGTGCAAAAGACTGTCTGTGGTTTAAAAACCAGCCTATGGCTCCTAATTGCACCTGAAACTGTCTAGAACATTGACTTTTCCCCTGGTATAGCACTCATTCTGTTACAATAATGTTTTAATCTTTCAAGAAGGGAATAATAGAGCTGTGCAGAGCAAGATATTCACAGTGGTGGGTATATGTGAATGGATGTATTTGGATTGGTGAAATGTAAGATCTGGTCATAAAGACAGACTTGCTGACCCCATGAATGAAAGTAGAATTTTGCAGTTAGGGTAATGGGCATAGACACCAGGATAGTGGATTAAATTGTGACTCTACCTCCAAAATTCATAGTTAAAGCCCAATTTTCTGGTAATTAGGAAGCTTCTATACACTGGTTAAATGCAGCTACAGAAGGGAGACCAAACCAGCTCAGCCAGCATTTGTAAATTCATGATTTTGAGTGGCACCTTTGTATTTTAAATGAATGATATTTAAAGATGCTCACACAAAAGCAGATGTGCACAAGCCAGGAGCCACCTCAGAGGGAAACTGCAATAACGAAGAAATGCATTTCTGTTTTGCAAGTCTTCAGACAAATCCTTGATATGTAGTTTTTTAATACTTAAAATACACTTGGAAAGATTGACATCCAAGAATGACCGCTGTAAACAATTGCCCTGTTAACTCTGTTCAACCACTTTGTATTTCACATCTGCTCTTTACAGGTATGTGGGAGCGTTTAGTAGCTTGGGGAGTGTGTCAGTCCTCCGGACCTTCAGGGTTCTCAGAGCTTTAAAAACCATTTCAGTAGTCCCAGGTAAGAAATCTTACTTGCTGAGTATTTTCTCCTACTTAAAACTCATTCTTTGCTTCATTCAAAATGTTGGCTTTTGCCTTTTTTTTTCCCTGTATCTTTCACAAGTTGCAGACACAGCTGAATTTGTGGGCACAAAAAGTGTCTCAGTTCATCTTTCCCAGTCAGAATGAATCAAGTGACAGAAAGAATATTGAATATAGTTTATTTTCATTATGCTTTTAAAGATAGTGTTCACAGTTTATAATTCTTTTGGTTGATGTGTATGTTATGGTTCCACAGAAATAATTCTGGATACTGAAGGGACTTTACCACTAATGATCTTACATCATCACTCCATGCCAGGAGAGGTTCAGATTGGATATTATCTTCACAAATCACCACTGTTGAAAGTATCATTTGAATCATGCATATTACTTTTCACAGAAAACTAGACTCTCTCTGGTTCATCATTTTTGAGTGAATATTTTTCAAGGATTAAAGGAATATCTAAAAATTTTCCAACCTAGAAAGGGTCAATGAAAGAAGGAAGAAAAATACTTCTCTCATATTAGTCACTCTCATCCTAAATATAGTTGTATTGCAAATATATTTGCTACATATTATCCTGTAATTCTTATACTTTGGCTTTTATACATTGTTTTAACTGTAATCAAGTATGATATTTGAATCTCAGTTTTTCATCCTGTTTTTTCCTTTCTACATTGTCTTTTTAGGGCTCAAGATCATTGTAGGGGCACTTATCCAGTCTGTAAAGAAACTTGCTGATGTGATGATCCTGACTGTTTTCTGCCTGAGTGTTTTTGCCCTCATAGGCCTCCAGATTTTTAAGGGCAATCTCAGGCAAAAGTGTATCAGGAACACTACAGAGTTTTGTAATAAAACCTGGGAAAATTATGAAAAGTTTGCTAATGATTCAGGTAATTTTTTCTCCTTAATTCTTCTTTAGATGATGCTATAGGCACCTATGCACACATGTATAAATAACCACTGCTGTGAACGATGTTGATGTTTTGACTGATATTTTGATGAGTAACTACCTGATAATGGCCTTCTGATTGCCAGAGCAGCTCGCAGGCATCCAGGAATGCACTCCTTCCCTTCATTATAAGAAAAAGCACTCCCAAATTTTCCAGTAACATCCAGATCTGTTTCCCTGAATGATATGACAATAACTGAAACATGCATTAGCTTGTTCTCTGTTGTAATTCCCCAAAGTTCACCTTTTACTACAGGCTGAAGAGCCCATGCATCTTCATTTTCCTGCTCAGTGAGAACTGCTCCTCAGCTTAAAAACAGAGGAATTTGTTGAAAAATCAAATTACTTACTTCTTGACATCAAATATATCTTATTTTATGTCTTGTATAAGATATATACAATACATATGTTTCATGTTTGCACCTTGGCTGAGGCTGGAGATGGAACCATGGAGCAGAGATCTGAAAATGCATCAAAACATTCTCAGAGGAACAACTGTAAGATGCAATTCAGAATAGCAAAGCAAAGCCTTGTGTTAAAGGAGAAGCCTCAATATCTGTGAAAAAAAAAACCCAGCTTTAAATAATCAAAGTCTGAGCCAGAAACATGAAAAAAAGTTTCATCACTGAAGAAAGTGTCTCCCTGTGAGTTCAGACATAGCCGCAGTTGCACAGGAAGAGAAGAATTTTCCCAGGGGAGCTCTCAAAATACATGAAAATTCACCCAGAATTGCTGTTTGTCCACATTCTGTGTGGGAGATTTGTTCAGACAGGATTTCTTCAACAACTTCAAAGTCCAGGGAAAGAAAGTGTAGAAAAGATTTTTGAGGAAAACCCTTTTGTTTCTTGTTCCTAACAAAAGACCACACATAAGAAGCAAGTAATTTACATGTACAGCATGCTGTAAAAATCATAAAAAAAAACAAACTTGAAAAGGAACCCATCAGTGACTGCAACACTGTAGCAGAGACCATGGATGTAACAAAGTTGGGCTAAAAATACTGCTTTTTCTGTTCTGAAGAAAAAGAATTCGAAGGATCTATATTTTAGTGTATGCTGAACATTGAAGCTGTATAAAGGCAATGGTATGGAGAAAACAGAGCTCAAGTAATATAAAATCTTAATTTCTTCACTACCTTTGTGTTCAAATCCTATGCTAAAAAGAAAATGTCCAGACAGGTTTAATGCAAGGAAGATGACTTTCTTAAAGGATTTAGGATGTACAGCCCTCTAAGCCCAGTTTTATATAAAACTATTTTCATATATATTTTTTAGACTGCTTTCCTCCTGATTTTGTGGGAACTTCCCATCTCCCACATGGAGAACTATGTTACTATGATTCTTTGAAGTTCAGTCACTGAATCTTCTTAAAAAACCTTTTTTTTTTCAGTTTGCAGGAGTAGAGCTGAGCAAAATTTCAGTGGAAAGTAGCCCAGATAGGGATTAATTCCTTTATAGGGTATTTACATGGTATGGCAGTGCTGATATCAAAGGTTCCTGGTGGCTCTGAATCATGCTAACTGATCTGATGAGCACAGGAGAGGTTTGAGAAGCACCAGGGAGACATGAGACCTCTCTTACCTACAGGATAATAAATCCAGATCTTAATGGAGATAATTAGCTATTAGCTAAAGCTTTTACTTTGATTCTGCTGATAACAGAGTAACTAATGCTAAGAGAAATAGGGGAAGAGTTCAAAAAGGGCACAGCTCCAGCATCCTAATGGATAAATCTGCATTTCTCAGCTGAGCGGGGTTCTAAGATGCTGTTTGGCTCAGCAGTGGATATTCACACAATCAAATTTCTCTTTCTTCCCTCTCAGAACCAGATTTTGTTCTTATTGCTCATTGATAACAGAATTGGTCTATGCTACTCCTAGCAATGTTTGCACACACTCTTGGAGAGAGGTAGTTGCTACAGGCCAGGACTCTGCCAGTTTCTGCCAACATGTACCAAATATTGGATTGGTTTAACATTTAGATTAGATTTTAGGGAAAAATTATTTAATCACAGAGTGGTGAGGCCCTGGTTGCCCAGAGAAGCTGTGACTGCCCCTGGAATCCTTGGAGGTGTCCCAGGCCAGGTTGGGCAGGGCTGGGAGCAATCTGGGATAGGGGCAGGTGTCCCTGCCCATGGCAGGGGGTTGCGATGAGATGAGTTTTAAAGTCCCTTCCAACCCAAACCACCCTCGGATTCTGTGACTGTGTTTGAGCCTATGGCCTCCAATTCCTCCTTCCCTTCATACAGGCGTAGCCAAAGTGATAATATATTTAAAAATTCTGCATTAAAGAACTACCTCCAGTCTGAAATTTGAGCTACACCATATGCATGTTTACAAATGAGGCCAGGGTATCCTGCAATCTGGCGCAGTCACTGTGAGCAGGGGAAACCTGTGCACTCACTCTTACAGGTCACTGGTTACTCATCACTACTCAAATGATAGAGGATTCAGGCTAGAAAGTACTCTGGGTTTAATTTTTTCCCCCCTTTTTCTTTTTAATAGATGACTTTGCTAGGAAAAATGGTACTGCAGATATTTTGCTGTGTGGTCCTGGCGCTGGGTGAGTGTGTTTAAGATTATTTCTTCCTTGGAAGTTTTCTCTGCCCCAGTGCTCCAATGTTTGCTCAGTCATGTGAGAAAAAAGCAGAAATTCCAAGCCTTCCTTGAATGCAGAAACAGGAACACAGAAAACAGAGTATAGCAAACAGATAAGTGAAGTCTTGTAGGGAATGGAGTATGAACTTGCAGTTGGCTTATTCCAATCTAATAAGTCTTTTAGACTTTCTTGAAGTGTTGTCTTCCTCTTTTCCATGGCTGTATGAGAGAACTGAAAATGTAAAAGATCTGGGATATAGCACAGGACAGACACTCCTCTCTGTGAAGGCTCATGAGCATTAAACTGGAAAAACAACACACGAATTTTGGAGGGCAGGTTTGGGCAAGGAGGGAGATGTAGCTGCTTTGCAGTGAGGGGCAGGGGGTGAGGACTGGTGATGAGAGGCCTGTCCTGGGATGGTGGTCTACTCCAGCCCATCTTTTTCCTTTGTTTCTGGATTGTGGCTGCTGCTTTTTCCATCCCTCTTTCCAGACAGTACTACCTGGAGTAGAAAATTGTTTTGCAAGCTAATGAACTGCAGAGCTGAAACATAATCAGAACTCTTAAATAAAGTTGAAGTATTCCTTGAAATCTGCATATTTATAAGAGCTCCACTTTTTGTTATCAATTCTAGGGTCTGTCCTCCTGGCTATAAATGCTGTAAAATTGGGCCAAATCCTGATTATGGTTTCACCAGTTTTGATACCTTTGGCTGGGCTTTTCTTTCCTTATTCCGCCTGATGACCCAGGACTACTGGGAGCGTCTGTACCAACAGGTACCAGTTTTGTGCATGGTTCAGAACTGGTCTTCATTACTTGAAGCAGAAAATGTGTACAGAGGACAAGAAACCTCAAGTAAAAGCAATAGCTGTAAGTCAGCGAGCCCACATCTTCCCTTCTGCCTGTGACTCTTGGAGAAGGGATGCTGAAGTGCTTCCCAGCCCTTTCACCCCCGGGTCTTGGAAAAAAGTCCTAAAAGGGTTCTGCACTATCCTTCAAAAATGTAAAAATGCCTCATCGATTGTCTTCATGGGATGTACAATCAATGATTCACATGTGAGGGTATAGGAGGAGGGAGGAAGACAGAGGAGAATAGCAAAGAAATTTCTAATTCCATTTAAGCTTCCTGAAGCACTGTATCTGGGAAGCTCAGCACTTTTAAAGAATTTCAGAGACACCTTGAAAGCCTACTTGGTATATTTTGTGGTAATGTTTATCTCTGGGGTGTGTTGCTTGCAGACCCTCAGAGCTTCTGGGAAGGTGTATGTAGTCTTCTTCATGATGGTCATCTTTCTGGGCTCATTTTATCTAGTCAACTTGATTCTGGCTGTAGTAACAATGGCATATGAGGACCAGAACAAGGCCACCATTGCTGAAACCGAGGCAAAGGAAAGGATATTTCGGGAAGCCATGGAATTACTGCAGAAGGATCAAGAGGTAGGTAAATTATTCACTTGCAATTGTTTGTCTCGTTGTTCTATTTTTGGTCATGTAGCATTGTTTATATTGGAAGGGACCTTAAAGATCATCTCATTCCAAGCCCCTGCCATGGCCAGGGACACCTTCCACTAGACCAGGCTGCTCAGAGCCCCACCCAGACATAAGGAAAAGAATCACTCCCTGTGTACAGCTGTATATAAAAACCACTCATGGAAACAGGAGTGAGTAATAACTTATAGAAATTAGTGATTCCTAGAACTGCAGAACAACTCCTTGTTCAGCTGTGTGTGTTTCCTGTGAAACAATTACTTTTATTCTGGATAAAAAGCATTAAAGACTTTATGAAAAATAAGCTTAAATACTTTAAGAAAAGCTGTATTTTTAAATCTGGAAAACATAAAATTCCATCAACCAGCAGCTTCCAAAAGAAAATGTTGTTGTTTTTTAATTCTTTTTTATTCTATTTTGGGCTGCTGAACAAGGAAACATACAGTAATTCTGCTGGATTAACATCTGAGCCAAAACCTATTGTAGTTGAATGGAAAGTCTCTCGGTAACTTAAATTGCATAGAAGTTTCTGGAACTAGATACTCCTGTGTTTTTAAAATATCACCCTACATTCAGAATGGAAAGGAAAATCATCCACACTGTGAATATAGTTCCAAGGATCCCCAAAGAAAAGAAAGAATTTTATTATGGTTGGAACATTTATTTTGGGGAAAGGATATATTCTGCTGCATTATTTTCAAACTGAGCATTTTTATTGTAAGCAAATTTGCCACATGGAGGAGTAGGAGGTATAATGTGATTATTTTGCCTCTGGCAGGCCCAGTACACGTGATCATATAACACACTGCAGATAGCAAATTGTTCAGTGCTCCATATGTTGGGGAAACTCTCTCCTCTTTCTTTTAGCATTATCATATATCTGAAGATTTTTAACGAGTTTTGTGAAACAAAACAAATTAACAAATTGTTAACAGGAAATAATAATATACAGCACAGAAGTGCTTTCTTTCTGCTTTCATTCAAAGCACCCACAAAAATATCATGCATGTTTTTCTTTTGATTTCAGTCGCTGGGTATTAAAGAGATTGATATCCCATCACTTAGCTCCTTTGAAGCCTCTTCTCTATCACCCAAAGAAATCAAAGAAAGGAGCAATAGGAAAAAGAGAAATAAGTCATTGGGGAGAGAAGATAAGGAAGAAGAAGAAGAAGAACTCCCCAGGTCACAGCTCCCAGACAGTCAACGAAAGTTGGTAATCTATTATTTGAATCGGAGATCCTTACAGCTTTTCTAACTTTAATTTAAAATTAATGGCTTGAAAGCATAAACAAAATGCCATTAGAAATACAGATCATTTTTAAGTCTTTAAAAGAAACAAATTTGGGGATAAAGAAGAATTAGATGTAGAAATTAATTTGAAAAGGAAGCATTATAAATGAAGGATGAAAGCAAAGTTAAAATAGTTAACTAAATTTTCTATAACAATAAGAAATAAAAAGAAGTGAATGACTGTCAGAAATTAGCTTTCATACCGTCATTCTCTGTGAAAAACTTCATACTTAAAATTCATACTGTCATTCTCTGTGAAAAATTTCATACTTAAAAAATTCATACTTCAACTTTTATACTTCAGTATAAAGCTTATCTCAAAAATAGCTGGTACAGATCATAAAGTTTTGTTATCCACTGTTGAGAATCTAAACATAATCCCTCCCAAAAAAATCTAAATCAAATGAGAGTTTTGGATTAGCAGTGGTTGACTGTAAACATTATGAAGCTCTAATAATTTACAGCTTCCCCAGATTTTCTCTATGATATTTTGCTGTTCCCTCTGTTTTGCTTCCCCTGGGCCTCCAGTCTCTCCTGGGCCTGCGTGGGCAGGCCACACGCCGGCTGAGCCACGGGAGCGTGTTCAGCTTCCAAATCCCCGCCGCCGAGGCTGGTTCCAGAGGGGATTTTGGTGACAAGGACACTCACAAACCCCGGTGCTGGTCCCTGTCGGGAGCACAGATGGGAAGAAGGCCCAGCCTGCAAAGCCAACGGGGCCCCAGCTCCCACCCCGCCACCCCGAACTGCGCACGGAGCGCCAAGGGCGACCACGCGGACGAACACCTCAGGGTGGGTCTGGGGATGAGAGGAGGGAGCAGCAGGGTGCACAGCCAGGAGCCGGTATCCTCTGAGGGAGCCACGCTGCCACCAGTCATGGAAGGCTCGGGAAAGAGGGATCTGGTAAGGAAAAATGTATATTTTTCATATATTTTAAATGTATGCTTTATATAGTGGTTTGTCGATCAGTGGCAGGGTTGGTTTTTTTGTTAAGAGTTTCATCTTAATGGCAAACAGTGATGTGAACTCAAACATACTGATGTGGGAATTTTTCAGTTGTCTGTAGAAGCTGGTTTTTAATAGTCTGATACTCCTTGAAAATTAGATTTTGGCTTTCCTGTTGTAAAACTTATGTTTCTGCTATTCATTAATTGTACTAACATAGTTTGAAAGGTTCCTAGTGCAGAAATTACAAGTCACCCAAGAGTCTTTTCATCCTAAATGCTGCCCAGGTGTGTAATTTTAAATAATCCCTGTGATTTTTTTTTTTATAGCCCCTTTAGCATCATGCAGCAGCTTTACCTGTAAGTTCCCCAATTTGCCCTATTTATCCTTCACCTCTCTCCTGTTCATCAATCTCTTGAGTAATTCCTAGGCCTGTTTCCCCTCATACACTCATTTTCAAGGCTGTGCTTGCCTCATGTTACATGCCTGCAGGATCCATTCACTGAAGCCCCACAACGGAGTAGGACCTTCAATCTCACCAACTATTACACCTTGTAAAGATGTACATTTATTTGGCTGCATGTCATTGTTCCTATTAACTCTCACAGCTACCCATCATCACATCCTGGCTCATTTCACTCCTGTGGTATCTCCCTAATCGTGTTTACTTCTCTGAGCAGCCAGCTGTGCATGATGAGAGCAGCATGATGCATTTACCTCCTCATCTGTCAGTGGAGTACTTTAATGAGGCTCTTCAGAGACAAAGGGCAGCAAGTGTAGTCAGCATAATTACCAGTGTCTTGGAGGGTAAGTGGTTCCTCATTAAGTTTATTTCAACCCTAAAGTAGTGCTACCATGAAAGAACAAAACATATTTCTTAAAGGTTAGCAGAGATTTGTAGGTGTGTAGTTAGGAATTTCATTGTTAATTTGGACTTATTTTAGAAAAAAGGTGTTATACAGTCCCTATGTGCTGGAACACATCCTTTGCCTATTGGAAAAACTCATTTTGTGGGACAGAGAGTGAAGGGGGTTGGGGTGAGAGTGGGTGGAAGATATTTCTGGTCATCTGACCTGCAGGACTGGGACACTGTTTTCTCCTCCTGATCCCCTGATTTCTGTTGTGTCAGTGGCAGAATTCAGAAGATTCACAGGCATACAGAATTCAACAATTAATAAGATTATGCAACTAAAATTAGTTGTGGCAATTCTTGGATATTGAATACTTAATGTCACAATTTTATTCCTTTAATTACCTTTCCATGTGAATTTTTGGTGGGAGTTAATCAACGATAGTTATTTTGATGACTGATAGTTTTGTGGCAGATCTTGCTGAAAAATTTCAGTCCAAGTTATTCAGGATGATGAACTTTTGTTTTCTTTTGGACCTTCTGAGGAGCTCAACCACCAGTCCTTGGACCACAAGTATGGGATTGAACAGGGGGATACCTGTGGCAGGAAGGTCCCTTCCCTTAATTTCTTAAAAGATATTTTCCTAGGAGAATCACAGTTGCAACACATCCAGTTGAGCTTTGCCTTGCAGTGTAAATCCTCAGGGTTTTGATGCACAGTTTCAGCTGTGAACTGGAGTGGAACAGGACTTGTGGCTCTAGTGGAAGACACGAGCTAGACCTGGAGTGAGAATTGAGTCAAAGCGGTCACTGTGGAATAAATGGTGTACAGTGCAGGTGTAGGTGTTGAGCCTAGGGGAGAAGAAATGAAAATTAAACAGAGGGAAGAAAAGGACAAGGAGAGGCCCAATTAAGAAAAGGATATGAGTCAGATCCAGCTCATCTATTTTTGAAAATCTTCCAGGTCCTTGAAAACCAGATGAGTAATTCCTACTGTGCTTGTACTTAAAGGTAGCTCCCATTAGGTCAATGAATTTGCACAGGACATAAGCTGGGTCAAAAGTATTTTGAAGGGCTCATTAATATTAATGGTGAAGAAAGAAAAGCTATGAGATTTAGATTTGATTAAAAAGATGAAAATGACAAAGACAAAGCAGCTTCTGTCCCAAGTTCTACTTGTGGAAAATGGAGATGTGTTGAACTTGCATCAGCTGGGAAATGGTGAGTGTGACCTTCCACATAGAAAAGGCCAAAGGCCAAATTTCAGGCAATTTGGATTTGCCAGAGTCAGAATTCCCATGTCTACCATTGATTCTTTAAGCTGCCTTAAGAGTCAAGGGAGACAAAAAGTTGTTGGGTGTAACACAGCCACTGTCCCAGACACTCTTGTGAGGACAAGGTGGGAAGGGCTGTAGCTGCTCTGCTGTCCAGCAAGAGCATGAGAAGAGGTGGTGAGGCCTCTGCATCACAAATATCTGCATTGTCAAATAATTGTAGTACCAGTCTGAGACAAATAAAAGCCTTTCCAAAGGCTTTTGAAGGAAGTGCTCAAAAAAGAATTTGGAATCCAATTTTCTCTGAATTTTTATTTTCACATTTATCAGCTGATGTAAGAACCA
This sequence comes from Argya squamiceps, assembly GCA_037834095.1. NCBI lineage: Eukaryota > Metazoa > Chordata > Aves > Passeriformes > Leiothrichidae > Argya > Argya squamiceps. Next base: position 5,299,622 of record JBBMKD010000102.1, read on the forward strand.
CATGAATGGAAAAAAGTGCAGTGTCACCCTGATTTTTTTCAGTGTTCTGATGTTTGCATTTTTGTAGTGGAGTTTCTCACAGATTTTCATGTAAACAAAAGTAATGTTATTGTAAACTATTCCTCTTGTTTATCATTCCTCTATGGAGGAGGGACAATTGATGGACTTTTAGTTTGACCAGTGTGGTGGGAGAGGTATCAACCTCATTGTCCAAAATCTATATAAATCGCAGTAAGGAAATAAACTTCCCTCTTTTTGCCCTGACGACATGACGGTGGGTGTCATTGATTTCGTGTCCTACAGCAACAGTGCAGGGAGACTCTGTGAGAGATGAGAGATCTTCTTTATCCTCTCTGGCCTTTTGAATGCTTGAAGTTGTTATTTCACCATCTTGCTCAGTGATAACTAATGATAGAAGGATTTTCTTCTTCATTTAGAACGTGAAGAAGCTCAGCAGAAATGCCCACCACGCCTGAAGAACTTTGCTTTAAAGTATCTAATCTGGGACTGTTGCCCACTTTGGTTGAGGATCAAGGAAAAAGTGTCTGCTTTCATAAAGGATCCTTTTTTTGATCTCACTATCACGGTTTGCATTGTGATGAACACTTTGTTCATGGCACTGGAGCACAATAATATGTCAACTACTTTTAAAATCATGCTTAAAATAGGCAACTTGGTAAGCAAATTCTCAGCTATGTGGCTTTTTATAGGCTTAATTAACTGGCTGATGTGTGTTTTCCCTTGAAACATAAACAGTAATAGTAAAAATTAAAAATTAGAAAACCTGTATTTATAAACTATTTCTAATATAGAATATTCCCAGATTTTTTATACACATTGGCATGCTCCTGAGAAGGCAGAAAACAATCCACCCATCTTAATTAAAAGTGCATTGGGACTTTATGAACATGGGTTTTATTAATCTGTCCATGAATGTTGTTTGAGGGAACATGACATAGAGAGAAGATAATTTCATGGCTACTTTCAGGCTGATGCTACTGTTTCTTTGTCACAGGTTTTTACAGGAATCTTCACTGCAGAAATGATCTTAAAAATCATCGCTCTAGATCCCTATTACTATTTTCAGCAGCCCTGGAATATTTTTGACAGTGTCATTGTCACACTGAGTTTAATTGAACTGAGTTTCCCCAAAGACAAAAGCAGTAAAGAAAGGCGAAAAGGAGGAACCCTGTCAGTTTTACGATCCTTCAGACTGGTAATGCTTCATGCATGCTCAGTTGTATGAAACTTTATCTTGTGAATTTAATAGAGAATACTTCTGTAGTTAGGAGGCAAGAATTTTTTTTTTTCATTATCCCAATTTTTTTTATTTCCTTGTCTTGGCTTTAAGAAACATGCTCAAACTCCTTGTGATGTTAGAGTCAGAGTTTAAGAATTATATTTCTTTTGAAATCATTGAGAAATATTCAAAGGAAAAAATGTTCCAGAATGGATATGTTATAAAACTGATTCAAATAATTAAAAATTAGCATGGGAAATTAGGAAAAATGTGTCAGAGTACAAAGAGAAATAAACAATATTTAAAGGGAGACGTGAAATTATGTTAAGGTATCTACTTCATATGCCGAGGACTGATTTAAATTGCTTTATCAAAATATAGACTGTTTTCATAGTGCTACAGCAGCAGTCCCTGAGCTTTTGGTCCTTTATTTTACATGTAAATTAGGCATCATAATCAACATCAAGAGCATTGCATGGACACCTGCCTGTGTGGGCCAAGCATTTATCAGGGTCTAAATTTAGTTTGGTCCTTTACAAGGTGATTAGTTTGTTTGCAGTGTTGCCCATTCAAAAGAAAAAAAAAATCTATAAATACTTTAAAAATGTGCCACAAATGTTGCATTGCTGGAATAGTTGAGAATATCAGTAATTTGGTTATTGTAAGATTTGCATGGTGCAAAGATGAGTTGTCTCTACTGATGTCTAACACTATGTTTTATGTTGCTACACAGCTGAGGGTCTTCAAACTGGCAAAGTCCTGGCCAACTTTAAACACTCTAATTAAAATAATTTGTAACTCCCTGGGAGCACTGAGTAATCTGACCCTCGTCCTGGCAATCATCATTTTCATTTTTGCTATAGTAGGGGTGCAACTTTTTGGGAGAAGTTATGTGTATAACTGCACTAAATTAAGCAAAGGCTGCGAGGTACGCTGGCACATGAAGGACTTTTTCCATTCGTTCCTCGTCATTTTCCGAATTCTGTGTGGAGAATGGATTGAGACCATGTGGGACTGCATGGTGGTTGCTCAGCCATCACTGTGCCTTGTCGTCTTTCTGCTGGTCATGGTGATAGGAAATTTAGTGGTAAGTTTTGCAATGTGTTCTGCTCTTCATCCTGTCTGTGGTGGACTCCAGTTAATGGCTGTTCTGACAGCAAAAGGCAGCTTCCCTAAAAACAGGTGGAAAAGTTACTTATGTAGGTTATAGTCTGCAAAATCCTGTTTTTCCTTTCACCTTTGAGCCACTGTCTGTATTTTCCCATTTTGTGAACTTTGCACACAGCATCACTTGACCTTTTCATGTGGCAGTGTGACAAGAAATACCTTTGCAGTAAATACGTTACAGGTAGCTATGTTTCTTCACATCTTGGGATTTGGATGTAAATAATCAGTAAGGCTTATGGCTTACCTGCTTGAATTAATTAGGCCAAGTGCTTAAGTCCCTCTCTAGATCAATTTTATTTCATTTAAGATCTCATGCAAATACTGAATTCTTTATCAGCAAATGGCAGGATCTACAGTGCTACCACAGAAATCAGGATTATTTTTAGGTGTCTCAAAGTACATTTATATCCAAGAGCTGGATTTTGCAATGGCATAACCTACACAGCCTCAACACATTCTGCTGGGACATAAGGGACAGCCTGCCTTCCTTGGTCCTGTGCTGTCCTTTCTGGATGCCCAAATCATAAATATCTTCTTTTAGTAACTTTGTTCCTCATGTTCTTCATTCATATGCCAAACTTCTCTTAATTGTAAAAAAAATTCTGAACATATTTAACTTTAGACAGACCTTTATGGGAAATCTCTGCTCTGTGGCTAAATCCTAAAATGTATTTAATGGCCTGTTCCACAGTGCAAGGATTGATGTCAGTGATGAAATGCTGTGAGTGAGATTTATATCACACAATGTTAACTGTCAAGCAATGAAGCGTTTAGCCCTCACTTTTTGTCCAGGCTTTCTTATGGTCCAAGGAAGCAGAGAGAGGTATCTTGGACTGAGATTTATTCCAGCCTAAAGTCAATAACTAAGACAGATGGGATGAATTTATCTCTGGGGAGCTGATATTCTCCACTGCCTGTGGTCCTTGGATGGCTCAGGGGTGTTATCTGCCAAGTTCTGCCATGATAAAAGTTAAGATACACGGATCCCATTAGAAACGAAAATACTAGTGAAAAATTTAAATTCTCACATTCCCTTAAGAGCAAACAAACAAAAAACAAATGGAGGTTTAAAAATTGTTTGAAGGTTTCTCATTTTAAAAAACGGGAAATTTGAGCTTCTCTTGGTTTTGATTTTTGTGATAATGTGGCAGTTTTGAGGAAATTTCTGGGCCTGAATCTGATCTCACAGAATTTTGGAAGTAACTCCACAGAGGCCTGATTTAATTCTAATTTGAAGAATGAAGAGATGATTGTTAAACTGACAGGATATGAGTTTATGTTACTACTTTAACCTTTGAAAAGTTGTTTTCACCAAATAATGCATTTGGCATGCAGATCTGTTTCCTCTTGTAGTTTAAATTACATTTTTTGAGGAGAGAGGAATGGGAATATTGAAATTTCTGATAGACAAGTTGATTTAATCAACCACAATATGATCAGTCACTGTCATTTCCTTATCACCTGGTTTTGGTTTGCTCACGAGAGACTGAACTTCGTGTTCTTCAAAGTTAGAATTCAGATTTTCGAATGCCAGTCTCCGGACTTTAATTTTTTATTATTATTATTATTATTTCAATTGCTTTCAGGTTCTCAACCTTTTCATTGCACTGCTGCTGAGTTCTTTTAGTGCTGACAGTCTGCAGACAGCAGAGGATGATGGAGAGATGAACAATCTTCGGATTGCCTTCGCTCGGATCCGCAAGGGATTCCACCTTGTCAAGAGCGTGACGTGGGATGCCTGCTGTAGGAAGCTCAGGCAGATAAAGAAAGTGCACAAGAAGAAGATCAAATTGACTGCACAGAATTCACTTGGGTTCAAGAGTGAAGAGACAAAAAGTTGTAAAGAGAATTACAATAATGAATGGATTGAGAAAAACGGGGACAAATGCCCAGGTCTTGAAGATTTTGTTAGAAACCCCAATGTATTTGTTTGTGTCCCTATTGCTGAGGCAGAGAATACAAGTGAGGGTTTCGAAGATGATGATAAACTGAGCATATTTACTGACACAGAATGCAGCAAACAGGTAATAGATTTCTTTATTTGTGTTGGAACACACAGTAGAACTGTGGAGAGAGATGAAGGGAGGGAGGGAGGGATATGCAGGAGAAGATGGTCTCTAGCAGAACAGGGTGGGATATGTTGGTCAATTTCCAGAGAGTTACAAAGTTCTGAGGTAGAACCAAAAGTAAAAATATTTTCAGCAAGGGTCAATTATCACTTGGAGCCTTTTAAAATCAAGATTCTTTCATTCATGCTTTTAAAATCAAAATTTTGCAGGAATTCTGGCTGACATGCTGTAGTGCACACAGGTAAATGTGGCAGTCCTTGGTGAACTTGGATTTTTTAAATGTAAATATTTATTAAAATGTCAACTGTTTTGGTATTACTTGCACAAAAGAGCAAAAAACATGTTCTACATATAGAGCATTATAATGGATTCAGAGTATGAATTGATAGCTCTGATCTTTACTTTGTGTTTTTCCTTGCTGTGTGTAATATGTAGTAATTATTAGAAGTGGATGGGACTAAGTATCGAGTGGCTCTACTAAGGACATATTTTTGCTACTACATCATCTATTTACCCTATTTCTTTGTGTTTGATGAGTTTTTCAGTTCTGTTTCAATCACAATTGTCATTCTGGTATCACAATTTCCTATCCAAAATTTCCCTCTTAATTCCTATGCAAGAATTCTCATTCAATTTTTGAATAGATCAATAAAATGCCTTCATTTGCTGCATGTCTGTTGGGGAAAAGTTCTATCCTTGGGTAAAATCAGAGACTCAAAATGATCCTTTCTTTTAACTCTTGTCTGGAGAGTCCCACTTTAAATGAAATTTATAGCTTATTGGTTTTTCCCCTCTGATTTGTATGCCCCCTAAAAAGGCAAAAGAAAGCCCCTCTAATCCACAGATTAATTTCAGGATGAAAATCAACTGAGGCAAAGAGGAGACAGAGCAAGAAATTCAGGCAGCTGGAGTAAAGGATCAGGATTTTCCTCTGAAGAATTAAGTGTGCTTTATCTAGGAAAGGACAGGAAGGGTGAACTCTCACCACCAGAAGAAAAAGAGGTAACAATTTTTTTTAATTTTTTTTTTTTCAGTGATATTGACTTTCCAGTACTGGTCAAACACAGGCATATTCCTGTTCAGGGTTTTACCAGAGAGAAGTTTTGTGCCAGAAGCAGCTCTGAATTTGCAGTACCTAGTCTGGCAGGACAAGAGCCAATACTGGAGCTCGAATTCTATGAGAAAAATCAAAGGGTTTCTAGGTATTTATTTTAAAGAAAAATATAAGTATAGGAAAGAGAGCATGTAGAAATACGAAAACTATGATGTAATTTTGGTAGTAATTATGCATAATTTATAAAATAGTCTCTGATACCTTCCATTTATTAAATTCTGACTCCACAAAACAGTAGTATTAAGAAAAAAAGAATTAAAGAGAGAAAGGCTTCCATGTGGGAAATTCCATCAAGTCTGATTGTGTCCTCAGTATCTTGGATTCAAAAAACATAATGCTAGAAATGAGTTTCTCTCTATGTAATTAAAGATCATTGTTACCAGTTTACAGTATGTTTAAAATAATTTTGAATGTAGAATACATTCAAAGAAGTAAAACCCAGCATTATGGAAACATGAAAGTACAAAAGCATAGAGTAATTGCTAACAAACTGCTGACTCATAGCACAGTGTCTTTGGTTTGATGGGATGGCAAAAAGCTTTGTAACTGAAGGATACAGGGTATGATTCCAATTTCTGCTCCCTAAATACTCCCTAAATGGGGGCTTAGTTCTTGGCATGATAACGGATACATTTATCTGTGTGTCCTGTGTGAATGTATCTTTCCATGATTTCATGGTTTTAACCCAAGTAATTTCTCCTGTTTTGAGAACTACATTCACTATATGCAATTTAAAAGCTCTTCAATTTTCCCAGTTACATCTGGTTCACGTAGATATTGGAATTGTAGAGATTTGGCCTCTATTTGAATGCACATACTGGTACTTCTAAGCTTATATCTTTTAAAATCAAAAAGTGTATTCCATTACCAACAATACTTGTAATATTAGTACATAACAAAGCTTTAATTTTGAGTTTTATTTGTTCATGGAGTAATTTATTCATTTGGACCTGAATTAGAAAGAATCAATAACTGATATTATTGGGTAGTTGGACAGTTTCAGCTCTTCTGCAGTCAGCACAGTGGATCTGGCAAATCCCGAGGATGTTTTAAAACAGATTCCAGATTTTTCTGAAGACTTCAAGACTCCAGAACAATGTTTTCCAGAAGGTAAGACTCTCATGGTTTCACTACTGGGAAGTGAGAAGAGTGAAAACTCAACTTGTTTCTTTAGTTATGCTGAGTCAGTAGGGTCAGATTATTTTCAGTTAAACTTAGTTACCTGAAAAAAGCTAAATAGTTGTCCCTATCTAGTCAATACAGAGACTGAGACACCTGAAAAATAAAAACCTTTCCCCTAGAAGCCAATTGCTTCCAAGTGGGACATGGACAATGGCATAGAGCCCATTCTGAAAAACAGGACTGTGAGGTGAGATGAATTTCACTCAGTTCAACAGCAACCAAGGTCACTCTGGGGGTTTCACATAAGAGAAATGTGGGATCAGGTCTCATGTGGCAATGGTCACTTGGCACATCAGATTTGTCAATACTTTGCAGCAGTAAAAGTATTCAATGAATAACATTTCTTGAACAATCTCAAAGAAAGGAGTGAAATAAGCAAAAGAAGCCAGTAAGATTATTTGAATTTCTATAGGGTAATGATTAGAGAATTGCAGAATGACTGGGGTTGGAAAGGACCTTAAATATCATCCAATAATCTGAGGCCTCTTTTCAAATCATCAGACAATATGTAGCTTTGCAAGTTGTTCTAGGATGTTTTCAGCACTTTTATGATTTCTCCCCACCCTAATATGCTGGCTTTCATAATATCAATCCTGACAAATTTGGTGGCTTTCTATGCTGGGGTTACAGCATCTCATCTCTGCTTTCCAAAGAGTGTGCAGAAACTGAGAATGGCTTTTGTAACATCAAGACTCTTCTTCTCATGGCCTTGAAGTTTTTGTTCCCCAACAGCAGGTCAGTGAGAGCCTGTCCAGTGTCTCAGAAATATCTTGAAATAATGGAAAATTGTCCAAGGGGGCACCTCACCTATTTATAGACACCTACTGTGTATATAAATAGGAGCTACAAGGTAAATTAAACTAGATGTACCCCAATTTCTTTTTCTTGGTAAAACACAGAAACCCACCAACAACGACGCAGTAACTGTGACTTTGTCCTAATCCCAGAAGTTTCCTGGCCATGCCTTCACATCCATGTGCACTCCTCCTTCCCTGCACTCACTGCTGTCTCTCACTTTCAGGATGTGCTCGGTACTTTCATTGTTGCCTGGGTAGCACTTCAAAGTTTGGAGGAGAAGTCTGGTGGAATCTGAGGAAGACCTGCTACCAGATTGTTGAGCATTCTTGGTTTGAGTCCTTTATCGTGTTCATGATTCTTCTGAGCAGTGGAGCCCTGGTTGGTGTAGCACAGTTTCACATATTCATGAAGGATTTTGGACTTTAAATTGCACCCAGATAAGTTGATCTTAGCAACAAAGAAAGTGAAGATCTTTGAACTCATAATGAGGGAAAAGAAGTGTCTTCAAATAGCAGTCTTTTATTCACATTTTAATTATTGCAAATCTATTATTGATATTATTAAAAATTATAAGAGAACATGAGCTAAGCTAAGAATCTATGAATCTCAGAAGCTGTTACTCTTCTGGCTATATACTGGATTTTTCTCAGGAAGTTATGTCACAATTGTGAAATATTAAGGAGATTTTATACCATTAAAACAAACAAGCTGGGAAAAAATTACTTTGTTCTCTTTAATATATAAACTTTATGATATAAATTTCTAAAAATATATACTGTCCTCCTAGGATTTCATTGTGCAGGAAGGATGCATCCACAGGGCTCTATTATATATAGAAAAAGAAAGAGAAGGCACAGGGAGAATTATACTTTTATCAGCTGGCATAGATTTGAGTAACAAATGCTGTTCAGATCTGTATTAAATCAAATTGAATGATATAAGGGTCTCAGTGTTGCTTGACTTTAATTGTACAAGGTTAATTTCTGATTTTTGCCATTTATCTGTATCTATTATGATTTCAGGCATTTGAAGACATCCATATACATAAGAGACAAAGAATTCAAGCGATACTGGGATTTCTTGATAAAATGTTCACTTTCGTATTTGTTCTGGAGATGCTCCTGAAGTGGGTGGCCTATGGCTTCAAGAAGTATTTCACCAATGCCTGGTGCTGGCTGGACTTCCTGATTGTAGATGTGAGTTCTGCTTTTGCTGTTCCTACACAGCATTAGCAGCAGAACCCCTGATCATTTTCTGGATGTAAATTTCAGAGAGTGCCCTTTGCCCTCTAGCAGTGGGGTCAGGATATTGTACTCCAGGCACCTGTCTTGGTTTGGAAAGACAGGTGTCCGCCAGGGAAAGCTGGAGCCTTCCTCAGAATGGACAATGTAAACCCCCTCCCTCCAAATTATTGTAATTTTGCAATTAAGGGAGCTTTCAGGCAAAGATATGGGAATATGAATAACAGTTCTTTACTAGGGAAATTAAAAAATACAAATGCAGTAGTACAAAAAAACCAAGCAAACAAAAGAATCCTAGAAACACTGACAGAGTCAGAATATGACCTGATACCCTGTTTGTCAGGGTGTTGGGAGCGGTTCATTCAAGTCCTCCTGCAGTGACAGATGTGGTTCTGTTGGAGCAGAGATGATCCTGTAGAAAGGTGTAATTTTCTCTGAAGGTCCAGTGGTGCTGAGATGGGTCCAGTTTTCCTCTGGGAATCCAGTGGAACACCCTGCCCTTGTGTTCTGACTCTCAGGTTTATCCAGGTAGGAATGCTGGGCTCCTCCCCCTGGGTGGAGCATCTCCCATGGGATGATGGAATTGTAT
>JBBMKD010000102.1:5311809-5335565 GCA_037834095.1 Argya squamiceps
AGCCATGAGGGTTGCATGGCCTTCAGTGCCATGCTGATGAAGGTTTGTTTTGTATAAAGTGTATAAGGATAAAGTGTTCTGTCTCCCCCTTGAGAGCTTTCACATCCTAATGAGGCTGAGAATGCCACAGAGCAGCAGCCAGAGCTCACTGCTTTGTGCGTGTGAACATAGCAAAGGCTCTTGCTTCTGTCAGCGTTATTCAGATATTGCAAATTATGTGAAGACTTTTACGGTCAAAGTTCAACACATTTTCCATAATCTCTCATTCCAGGCAACATTCAAGGGTTGGATGGACATCATGTATGCAGCAGTAGATTCACGAAAGGTCAGTCATTGTAATCAAACCATATTTTTTGTGAATGCTACTGCTTTCTGCAAATGCAGTATTTGTTTTCCACTTCTACATCTGCTGTTTGTCTGTGCTAAATACTGCCAGTAATTATTTTTTGTCAGATGATGTAAACATTTAATCTGCAAATGACTCATAGTATCCTAAAGCTCCTCCGTTGCAATGGGGAAAGGATTTCTGCTTTAGATCCACCTGCTTACACAGAACAAAGTGCTATGACTTAGTAAGGAAAGAAACTGAAATATAGAGAATCTCAATTTCATTAGTAGTTCAAAGGAATAAAAGAATTTTTAAAGTATTATAATATTGCTAATATATATGAAAATATAAATGGTAAAAATACATAAAATATGAAAATACTAATAATAGTATTTTCATATATTGATATAGTTTTGTGTGTGTTTAAATGTTTTTCTTTTTTGTTCTTCAATTTGAAAAGTTATTTTTCTTCCAATTTTTTTAAATTCATAATTGTCATCACAGAAGTTTTTTGCTAAGAGAAAAAAGAACAACAACATATCTAGGCTAAGAATTTTAATGGCAAGAGCTTGGAATTTGACTTTACATAATTTGGTTGATTTTCAGGTACTGAAAAATTTTCAGCTCCTGTTCCTATTGGAAAGAACTGAAATGGTACTTCTGCAATACCTGTGAAAATCATGTCAAGAATATTCAAACAAAATTTTGTGTTATGCACTATAGGTAGTTTTAAACTACATTACTTTTGACACAATTAGCAGTAAGACTGTAAATCTTAGTTCCTCCTGGAATCGCTTTTTGAGAGGAGCTTCATTACGAAGATTATTCTGAATTGGGCTCGCGTTACTGTGTGTTATTTCTCAAGTTGCTTCTCATTCTTGCAGAAAGATGACCAGCCAAAGATGGAGAGCAATCTGTATATGTATCTCTACTTTGTGTTCTTCATCATCTTTGGATCTTTTTTCACCCTGAATCTCTTTGTTGGTGTAATCATTGACAACTTCAACCAGCAAAAGAAAAAGATAAGTGCATTTGTTGTGCTTTAGAGAACAAGGTCCTATACATGGAATCTGAAACTTCTACTGGCATTTACCAGAGCATTAATAATTAAGTTACACGAAATAACTTTCTCCTTTCTCTTCCCCTGCAACCTGAACACCTAGATCTTCCCCAGGCATTTCAAAGCCACTTAAAATTTCCCTCCTTTTGGGGAACTCAATGTGACAGGAGACTTGTTATTTAGAAAGTTGTCTGCTATAGATGATCTGATGAGTGATTTGGATATTCAGCAAGCCCAGCACATGGGAAGCCAGGGGGAGATTTGATCCTGTTCATGTTTTCTGTTTGCATGCCTTTTGAGTGAGCTGAGTTTCACACTCAGACTTCTACACCTTGAATGGCTGGTTTGTGCCACTGATCTTTTGGACACAGTTGCATGATATGAAAAGAGCCAGTAACAGCAAGATGTAAAAAAGGAAGGAATGCCAGTTTCTAGATTTTTAGATATTTTAAGTACAACAGCGTTGCTTCTCACCAAATAACAGTGACATTTCTTTGTATACTTAGGTGGGCAAGATATTTTTATGACAGAAGAACAGAAAAAATACTACAATGCAATGAAAAAGTTGGGATCCAAGAAACCTCAAAAACCCATTCCAAGACCCTTGGTAAACTGAATTCCTCACTGGGAAAAATGCATTGCAAAAATGCAATTTAATTCACTGAAAAGTGCATATATTTATATATTGCATATAAATTATTTATATTCTCTTAACATTGATACTCACATAGTGCTCTAAAGTCAGTTCCACACCAAAAAGTTGACTGAATTATTTTACAGGTTAAATATTTATTAAGTTCTCTGCATAAATATTACTAGGTTTTATATTCGCCTTGGTACTGACAAAACTTCAGGATGGGAAGGTATTTTTAATGTCATTTTTGTACTCTGCCTTTTTCCAATTTCTCCAACTTCATTGTAGCTGAGTGACTTTGCAATGTGAAAATTGGAAATGTTGGAAACATGTATGGGTGGGTACTCCTTATTTTCATAACTGATGTCGGATGTATTTTTTTCCCCCTCTAGAACAGATACCAAGGTTTTCTTTTTGACATTTTAACATCCCAAGTGTTTGATGTTGTCATCATGGGTCTCATCTGCCTCAACATGATCACGATGATGGTGGAAACCTACGAGCAAAGTGAAGAGAAGACAAACATCCTCAGCAAAATCAATATAGTGTTTGTTACCATCTTTACTGCAGAATGTGTGCTGAAGTTGCTGGCTCTGAGGCAGTACTATTTCTCAAATGCCTGGAACATATTTGATTTAGTTGTTGTTATTATGTCACTTGTTGGTAAGTAAAATTGTCTTGAAAATTCTTTACTACATCGATTATTATTTTTTTTTAGAAAGAAAAAGAAGTATTTAAAATTTATTAACTGCAAATAGTCATTAAAATGTAAGTCATAGTACTGTAAAGTCTTAAGGAAAAAATAAGCAACCTCCCTCAAGATTATATTAAATGAAATTTAAAACAATTCCTTTAGTAAAAGTGTGTATATGTTTATAATGGTTCTTTAGGACTTTTTTTCTTCTCATCTGAAATACAGAACGAAAAACCCATCATAGCAGTATCACAGTACATGACAATTTCCACTGTCACCAATTTAGTACCAACTAAGAAATATTCAATCAGATCAATTATTGGGTTTTGTTATCTGTGCTTTTGACAGATGACTGAAATATATAGAAAAATAGGAATACTGGTATAGGTATAGAATAGGAAGACTGGAATTAGATTATAACCTGTAGAACTCAGTTTCTGTAAATTCAGGCATTGCTGACTGAAAATAAGGGTTCACACTTTGAAACATAATAGAAAAGATCACCAAAAATATATTAATTTTTATTTGAAGGGATTGCAATGGAAGAATGGGGTAAAGAGCTCTGTTGCAAATCCGAGCTTCCTGCCAATTTAACTATTCCCAGGGCTAGTACTGCCCTAGCAACAGGCATTTAGGGGAAGAAGGATATTTCATTTCTTTACTGTGACTCAGGTCTTGGGTAAGTGAGATTCCACTAAGACTATGGCTCCTTCATGAGAAATTAAATTTCTGAATACAAAAAAACTATCCAAAACAGCTACACTTAGAAAAGACAAGCCCCTTCTAGTGTTACTAGATGTCATTAATTTCATTCAAACAAAGAAAAAATAACATCCATGTGTAGTTCTGTCCCTGAATAAACCAAAAGCCATTGTAGAGTGGCATGCACAACTTCTATATTCATCACTCTGTTTGCTTCTACATATCATGCCTATATTATCTAAATGATAATCATGATATTGCATTATATCTTGTTTTCTTAGTTTAGCTTAGTGTCAGTATTTGAAGACAAATGTAGAAGGCAACTTGAATCTGCTGAAATATTCATGCAACCAGAGTCAAAGAAAACCACCAGTCATCAAGTGTCAACGGATACAGATATTTGAAGTTGTGCACAGAAAGTTCCTTGTCATCTTTAGTGCAACAGGGACTGTCCTGTGATGGCTGAAGAATGTAGTTCATAATTGCTGATTTCAACAGCTATTATTTAAATTCAGCTTCTCCTCAAAGTTATTCTGGTAGGGCTTGGCAAACACACAGCAGATATTTTTCAGCTGTAAATATAATATCATTCCAGCCTCTTTACTAATTAAGGAAAAATATGATTTTCTAATGAGTTGTTATCCTCCTTTTCAGCCTTACTGCTTTCCAGCATTGGCAAAGCCTTTGAACATTTCTTACCACCCACACTCTTCAGAGTCATTCGCTTGGCCCGGATTGGGCGGATCCTGAGACTCATCCGGGGAGCCAAAGGAATTCGAACTCTGCTCTTTGCCTTAATGATGTCCCTACCTGCTCTGTTCAACATTGGCCTCTTGCTGTTTCTGGTCATGTTCATTTATGCCATTTTTGGCATGGCTAACTTTCCCTATGTGAAGATGGAAGATGGCATTGATGACATGTTCAACTTCCAAACCTTTGCTAACAGCATGCTCTGTCTCTTCCAAATCACCACATCAGCAGGCTGGGATGGTCTTCTCAGTCCTATTTTAAACACTGGGCCACCGTTCTGTGATCCAAATATAAATGGTACCATTGGTGAATGTGGTAAACCTGCCATAGGTATTATTTATTTTGTAAGTTACATCATTATATCATTTCTCATTGTTGTAAACATGTACATAGCTGTAATTCTGGAGAACTTCAATGCTGCCACTGAGGAAAGTACAGAGCCTTTAGGGGAAGATGACTTTGACATGTTTTATGAAATCTGGGAGAAGTTTGATCCTGAGGCAACTCAGTTTATAACTTTCTCTGCACTTTCAGACTTCGCAGACGCTCTGCCTAAGCCTTTGCGTGTACCAAAACCAAACAGAGTCGAACTCACAGCAATGGACCTGCCTGTGGTCAGTGGGGACAAGATACACTGCTTGGATATCCTGTTTGCTTTCACCAAGAGGGTGTTGGGAGACTCTGGGGACCTGGATGCTCTGAAACTGCAAATGGAGGAGAAATTCATGGCTGCCAACCCTTCAAAACAATCCTACGAGCCGATATCGACCACGCTCAGCCACAGGCAGAAGGAAGCGTCGGCCACGGTGATCCAGCGGGCCTACAGGAGCCACCTGCTCCAGCGCTCCCTCAGACAGGCCTCCTACCTCTACCAGCACAGAACTTGCAGCTCTGACAGTCTGGGAGAGAATGCTCCAGAAAACGAAGGACTCATTGCCTCTATGCTGCGTGCAAATTATGGTAGGAGTCCTAACAGGTCTGAAACTTTGTCCTCAGTGTCCATCCCCCCGTCGTACGACAGTGTCACAAGAGAGAGCAGTGGCAATCTCGTGGTTGAGAATGGAGAAATAACAGGCAGTCAACAATCTCCAGACATTAAATAGTTTATTGGTGACAGTTGTTAACAGTATTTTTAAATTTTCACAGAAGATGATGTTGTAAATACATCTCAGAGGAGGCAGCCTCTTTATAAAACCAGGTTTGTGGATGGTGATCAGTTAATCATGGCAGCTGAGAATCATGGCCTTTGGCTCTGCTGTGTCCACTTTTCTTCGATATTTACCTATTCAGAGAAAGGTTTTGGATCTGTTTGATCAATTACATCTCACTGCAAAGCAGGTCCCATGGTACCTGGGTGCTGTGACATGTTCACAGCAGTGACAGGCAACCTCAGCTTGTATTTCCCCTGTACAGGAAGCAGAGAAAAGTCCAAGTACCCATGGATCTACTGGAGAACAGAAAATGAATGTCACTATGAGTATAAATTGAGGAATGGAAAGGAGCTAAAATTTATTCCATTCCTAATTGATACTATGATTATAAACCTGTTTAGCAAATTGTTGATGATTTTTTAATTCTTTTTTTATGTATGGGGACAGATGTGCCACAAACATAGACCCTGCATGATCCACAGATATTCCACAGTGTAGTGGACTTCTTCCCATATGATCAATTTACAAAATAAACCATGGCATGTATGTTATCATAGTTGCGTTACCGAAGTTTAATGAAATAATAAATACAACTCTTAGTATTACATAAGTCATACTGAACAGAGCAAAACCTTGCTTTATGTTTTGCCTGTGAGGATTATTTTTTTTAACATGGTTTCCTCTGGCAGTGAGGTGAAGGCAGCTGTACCATCAGTCACCCCATAAAAATTTGTGTTTATTGAATACTTTCCTCAAATTTCTTGTAATGGTTGTGTTTTGTGTTCAAGTTCGTTCTTGACAATGTGGTAGAGAAGAGAAACACAAATAACACTGGCTGGAAATTGGTAATATCACTTCAGCCACTCCCTTAGAGACCAGAAACCAAGGCTGGGGAGCTCCACATGGGACCCATCAGAGGTGTCCTTGGTCATGGTGAGGAACATCATTCATGGCCATGGATGTGTCCCTTTGAAGGTAGGAGTCTTTCTTCCTCCTGCCTGTGTTTCTCTGAGGGGAGAACCAGCTTTCTCTCTCCTGCAAAGGTTAGAAGAAACCAAATTATGAGTAATGTAGGCAATTGGGAAATCTGGGTTGAAGTGTTTGGGTTTGGGGTTAACGTAAGACTAAGGATGTAAGTACAAATTCTGCTTCTCATGGAGCTACGTGTGCAGATGGGCTCTCATGGTTTCTCATCTCACCACATTTTCCTTATGAAGTCCTTTATCTCATGTCCTCATAGCTCAGGCTTCTCAGAAAAACACATGCCCAAACACTAATCTTTTGTCCTTTGCATGTTTACTTTGGAGATATGTCCACTGATGCACTAAGGACTGTTGTGTTTCCCCTTGTCACGTACTAGATGTAGTCACAAATTACCCCTGACATTTTAATTTCTTACATATGCTACTGCCTTTAAGGTTTAAGATGCTTTTTTATTTTTCTTAGTTGCAAGGTTGCAGCTGTGTGATCACTGTTGAGTTTGGCAGGTTCTGGCAAGGCTCAGGTGAGCTTTTTCCTCCACACTGATTTCAGCCAGGAAAGAACGCAGTGACTGAGTGGGACCTGCTGTGCACCTGTTTGCAACCTGCAGCAAGTTTTATTCTCTCTTGAATGCCCCTTCTCTCTGGTAGCAGTTATATTCTTATGTCTTGTGTTGCTTTCTTCTCCTGTCTTTTCCACCTCTTCAGATTGTGAGCTTTTTGGACAGAAATTCTCTTTTATTATGGATGGTAAATTAGACCTAATAATGAGACTCTGTTTTCAGTTAATATTGTCTGAAGACTGATGCAAATAAATAATCTTTATAGTACCTTTTAGTTTCCTCTGTGGTATTCCCTTAGCTTCTCCCTAGCCAATCCTGAAATGGTAGGACCTTTAATGAGTTTTGACTAATACTCCTTCAGATTTTAAGGTAGGTGCACAGTGAATCTGTGTTATACCAGAAAAGTCAACAGCTCTGTGCCTTTAGAACCCAGGGGCTCTATTCCTTCAAATAAAAAATAAATCTGACAACTATAAAAGAATTAATGAAATTAAATGAGTTTATTTGGCTAAAATTGTTTTTTAACCACTTTCACAGCATATGAACAACCACAGCTGAGGAGCTGATTTCATGGCACTGGTGGGATGGTGTTTCCCAGCTCCAGCCTGTTCAATGTCAGCTTCCCAAGATGTGCCGGATGCATTGAGGAGCAGTAATGAGCCACACCCATCATTCTCAAGGATTTGGGGATTCACTGAACTGCCCAGCTATCACAACCTCCCAGGAGATTAAATTAAACACATCCATACCTAAATGTGGTGTGACTCACCTTTGCCGACTTGTGTGCCAGGAAGAAGTATTTTTTTTATTGTAAGAGCAGTTAACTGTTGGGCAGATATATACAAGCATCATTGATGTCCTTCTCTCTGGAAAGGCCACCCTGAAACAGAGCCAGAGCTCCACCACTGTAGGAGATCAGATGCCAAAGTTCATTTGGTACCCTAAGTACCAAATTGTTTGTTGGTGTAAGAAATGATAAATACACTCTAGGGTGAATTTTACCTTCTGCAGAAGCTCTGAGGAAAGGTGATACTATTTTAGGGGAGACAGTTCCCTTGCCATGTTCTTTAATCACAGAATCAAAGAATGGGTGAGTTGGAAGGGACCTTAAAGACCAGGTGCAGGGACACCTCCCACTATCCCAGGTTGCTCCAAGCTCCATCCAACCTGGCCTTGGGCACTTCCAGGGATGGGGCAGCCACAGCTTTTCTGGGCAACCTGTGCATCACTGTCAGTAGATGGACACAAAAAGGACACTCACACAATCAGTGTCAGGGCAAAAAACAAGGACAATTATTTTGGGATTTCGATTTATATATTTTTTGGAGTTTGATCAGATATTGGACAATGAGGTTGACACCTCTCCGATCCCACTGGTCAGCCTAGAAGTCCATCAAATGTTCTTCATTCAGAGAGGAATGTACAGTTTACAAAACATTACTTTTGTTGACAAGAAAATCCATGAGAACCTCCAGTACAAAAATGCAAACATCAGAGGGCTGAAAAAGATCAGGGCGACACATCACCATCCTTATAGCAAAAATATCTTATGTCAAAGATGAACCTACCCTCTTTTAGTCTAAAACCCTGATAAAAAGTCTCCCTCCATCTTTCTTATAAACCCTCTTTATGTAATGAAAGGCCACAAGAAAATCTTCCAGGTCACAAGGAAGTCCCAAAAATTTGGGAGATAAAATTACGAATATAAGCACAGCAGTAAGAAAAAGAGCCCTTATAAATAAAGAATCTTCCAAATCCTTCTGGTTCTCCTCTGAGCTCCTTAATTTTGGATCCTACTGATATCCTTACAAACATCATGCTTTCCTGTGGTGGCTGTGTGACATACAGCTTTATTTCCAGATGGATTGTTTTCCTTTTTGGTCATTCAGAGCAACACTACATGTGATTTTAGTCATTATTTAATCCAGGCTGCATTAACAGCCTGGTCTCTTCAACAGTTACATCTTCCATAAATTATATATCACTTAAAATTTTACCCTAAATTATTGCATATTTAAAGAGGGTATTAACACAGACAAAAAAAAAAAAAAAGAAAAAATTGAGGCCTGAGAGCTTTTCCCTTTGAGAGCCCATGAGAAACATGAGCTCAACAACATGATGTATCAGTTTTTTCCTTTGATGGTGACATGGAACAATAAATATATGAATGAATGACATGAGAATTCCAGAACATCTATACCTCTCTGTAGTGGGTTTCATTTCACCACCTAAAGAACACATTTTTCATAGGAAATCAAAATAACGGAAAATCCTTGAAAAATTGCAAAACAGTCAAAAGTGTTAAAGGGAATGGGAAAAAGAAAAGAAACTAATGAATAAAAAGCTATTTTCTTCAGCAATATTTTCTTCAGGATCTTAGCATAAGCTAAACTGACTTTACCATTGTGACTAACATTAATTGAACCACGTGAATAATTTAGTTCAGTGTTTCTCAGCTCTTTGGCAAATTGAAGGAGCTGCATGAAACTCCACTTGTGCTTGAAAGAAAGGCAAATTTTTTCCTCCCGTTCACCAGAGATCTTTGCAATTCAACAGTTGTGAATTAAAACTGTGTCATGTGCTGGGAAGCAATGCTAGGATAAATAATAATGTGTGATATGAGAAGAGATTCCAGTTTAGTGTTTTCAGCCTAGAAATAACAGCTGAGAGGATGCATCATAATTCTCAGTAAACAAAGCAGGTGGGAAAATATGAGGAAAGGAGAAAAATGTTTAAAAAACAATTAGAATAGTCAGGGGAAAATTAACTTGTAAATTAGAGGTGGCTTCTGTTCTTCAGAGGATGAATTCACAAAACTGTTTTTAGCAGGAGTAGAGAAGCCAGTTTGACTGGAAGGTAAATAGTTACACATGTTTTCAAGGGGTTATGTGCCACAGCACTTTCGAGGGGATCTGTGATGCAGCAGACCCCTTAGTTCCCACTCAAAACCATTTAAATATAATAAAATTAACACTGGGATCTACATCTGGACAGGGAAACTTGTTGAATGCTTCCTCCTAGTGGTTTTCAATCAAAATGACATTTTCAATGTGAAAAAAAAAGAAAAAAAAAAGTGTGACCTCTGTCTCAAGTACACAGAGTGAAACCTGAACAGATAAATAGCTGTTAAAAATGTATTAAAAACTGTTTAAAAAACTGTTAAAAAACCTGTTAAATACTGCAAAAGTATTAAGAGGAAGCAGAGAGCTTAGAGGAAGGGGGAGGAGGGTTGTGCTAAAAGAAAGCTGCAGTTTAAAGGTCAGAAAACAAAATGAGTGAGAATTTCCAGTGTAAAAGAGAATTAGACCATGAATGGGAAGCTGAAACAGTAATAAGTAAATCACTGGCTATATAAGAAAGAAAAAGAAGAAGAAAAAGTAAAGAAGATGTGAGTTTGGTTTAAAATGGGGCAGGAATGAGGATTTGGATAACTTTAAAGTTTAATATATATATATTAAAATTACCAGCTAAATAATCTCCCTAATTTTTGGTGAAAACTATTTTCAATAAGGGAACATATTTTCCTTGGCAAAGA
Organism: Argya squamiceps; assembly: GCA_037834095.1. Classification (NCBI taxonomy): domain Eukaryota; kingdom Metazoa; phylum Chordata; class Aves; order Passeriformes; family Leiothrichidae; genus Argya; species Argya squamiceps. The sequence continues at coordinate 5,322,207 of JBBMKD010000102.1, forward strand.
AGAACTGTTTGAATGGAAATGTGAGTAAATCCATGGATGGACACAGAAGGAAATCAAAACAATGGAGCTAGGGTCCAGAATAACCCCTTTGCAAAAATCCTGTTGAGAACTGACACATATACCTGCAGATTTCTCTCTAACATTTTGTGAGAGCCTCTCAAATCAGGAAAGGTTGCAGGAGGGAAAAAAGTCCACAAAATCCAACCTAAATGTAATACTTGCATTAGAAAAGGAGGTAACCAGCTCAGGCAGAGACTTGCTAATCTGAATTAAGTATATTGCAGGGTTGTGGGACACAATTCTGGAGAGGAGATAATCAAAGATTTGAAGGAAAGGGGAAAATTGAATTGAAAAGGTTTGAAATATATTTATTAAGAAATAAGAATGTGGCAAATCTTATCCCCTGGTATCCTGAGAAAATGTAACAGGGCAGAGCACACAGTGCCCTACTGGGGGCCAAATGGGAACATGTGCTTTCAGAGGATGGAAAGAAGGAGATCCCTGTGGATCATCTACTGAAACAGAAGGGTTGGGGTGTGTAACGTGGTGCAATCCTGAAACAGAGGAATGGAAGTGAAGATCTGTCAGCTCAGACACAGCCCATGTGGGGCAGGTGGTGCTGAGGCAAAGAGGAGGCACTGGTGAGGCTGCACCTCTGCACACGTTGGTACGAGATGCTCAAGGAAGATTCATATGAACCAAACAAGATTTAAAGGGTTTCTACAACAGATAGGAAATTAGAAAGCCTGTAGAAAGAAACTTGGAATACTGGTTTCTTCAATCCTGCAAAATGAAAGTCGAGAAACGTGACTGTTCCTGAGAGGGGAATAAATGTAAATGAGGGTTAAACCAGAGTATTGAGCAAGGTTTATTTTGAACAGCCTGCATCAACCACCCTCCCTCCAAAGTCTATAACAGGGTGCAATTTACAGTTTTCCTGTGGTGAGTTTTCCCTGTGGAAGCTTGCCATGGTCCCGTGGGCTATGGACCAGCCCTCTTGCACCCAGGAAATCTGGAAGATTCACATGGAAAATCTGTCATTTGTTGTATCCTATTGGTTGTAAAGCACAAATTTCCCCACAAAAGCAAGATTCAACACTCCAATATGTTTTTGCTTATCCCATCAAGTTGATTGAGATGGTCCCTAACTGAGACTTCATGTATTTATTTATATGTTTTGAGACAGTAACACCAGAAAGTTGAAAGGTATTTTCTATGTTTTCACTGAAAGGACCTGGAGAGGCAGGTCAGTGTTGACAAATATCTTAAAGGTGGGTTTGGCTTTATTTGACTAAAGTAATTTGTTCTGCCGAGGTTACAGCTCTTGATCTGAGCACATCAAGGAGAATCAGCTTAATTGGATGTGATGAGGAAAGGGTTAACATCTTTATCAATCAGGCAACAGCTGAAAGGGATAAACAATCAGGAAACAAACTATTTAGAAGGCAGCAGAGGAGTGGGTGCCTTGGGAGTGTTTGTGATTTGTTTTACTTTTTGTTTGTTTATTTTTTGTTTGTTTTGGGTGTGTTTGGTTTTTTTTGTGAGGGGATTTGGGGCTTTTTGCTTGTTTTGGGGGGTTAGTGGGATTTTTTGGGGTGTTTTTGTGGGTTTTTTGATGTTTTGCTTTTGGGTTGTTTTTTTTGTTTTGGTTGGTTGGTTTTTTTGTTGAGTTTTTTTGTTGCTTGTTTGTTTTTGACTTTTTTGGGGGAGGGAAGGTTTGCTGTGTTTTGTTTGGTTGTTGGAGTAAAGATTAGGGTTTGTTGGTACCTGTGCTCTAAACCAGAAGCAGCATTCATATCTAACAAGACAGTAATTCGGATACAGGTATATTTCTCTATTTTTTAGAGAAATTTTTGCTGTGATTGCTGTTCCAGCCAGGCTTTCTGTGTATATGGACTTGGAGAGTTTATACTTTATTTTTTTTTCTAAATGTATGACTGCATTTGTTTGCCTGTTTTGTGGGATGAATTTTGAGGTTGTACTTTTCTTTGTCTTTCGTGTTCTGCTTGAGGTGTGAAAGGAGACTACATTTGGAGTTGTGGTATCTTTTGGGGTGGGACTGACAGGAGTGATGTACCTGTTTTCATTTTTGCTAGGAAAGTAGTTAAATAGTTACTCCATCTGTAAAAGAAAATGGGGTCCATTGTTACTGCATTCAGAAGTTCCTGCCTGTGTCTTACCTATGTTTGCTCTTCAACTTTTCATCACCTTAAACAATGTGGAAATCAGCTTTTGGTTGTCCTTTTTGTTTTTTCTATATGAATATGAGTACAAATAGGGCTAAGGAGTAAAAAGCAGTATGTGAGAATTAAAAGGTGGTGGGAAGTTCTTTCCTAGCTTCCATTCTTGCTGTTGGACTTCACAATGTCCTGAAAAGAGAGAGCTGTTGCAGTCTCTTTTGGAGACCAGAGTCAAATGTCAGGATTTTGTGTTATTTACTGTAGATGGCTGTGTTTTTGTTGAGTAGAGCAATTCCTTCCAAAAATCTGGCAGAAGCCCTAGTCCTATCCCATTTGCAGCTACTCCCAAATCAATGCTTGAAAGCATTTGAAAGAGTAAATAAAATAAAGTCTCTCTGAGAGAACCTTTGAATATTGCAGAGGAGGAAAAAAACCACTGGGCTTTGCTTGATGCTAAGGAGCATATTCAATACCTAGATGGGGTCTGACCCTGCACGCAGAGGGATCAGCTTGGAAAAGCAAGATGTGGTGGTTCAGTGTGAGCTTTAATGGGATATTTCCAGTCAAAGGTATCTGGTTCTTAAGGGCTCTGTTTGTCAGAGGAAGGATACTGCATTAAAAATTAAATAGGAAAAGCTGATGGCCTTGAGTAGTTATTGGCTTGTATAAAATCTTTTCCAAAGAGGTGAAACAGAAATATTTGAAAGACTCCTCCACTTTTAGCAGGTTGAATTTCTGGATGCTTGGACAACCTGTGATTTCAAAGTAATTTTTCTCAGGAGGTAACTAGCCCTGCTGCATTAGCTGCCAGATCTAGCCTAGTCTAAAACTACTTTCTGCATAGAGATGAGGGGAAAATTGGTGGTGGGATGTGAAATATAAAAGGTAGAAATGTAAAAATAGGAGTTGGGAGTAAGCAGGAGAGGGTGAGAAGTTTGCAGTCTGCTGGCAAACAGACCAAAGAGAGAAGCAGAAAACCCAAAGATGTGATGGTTAATGCTTGACTTTTCACCTCTCAGACAGATGATGTAGCTGGTGAACTCTGCTGATTTTTGCCTGGGGAAACATAATTTTCTTCACAGTAACTAGTGAGGGACTAAGTTTTGTATTTGTGCTGCACACAGAGTTGGTAATCCAGAAATGTTTTGGATATTGCTGAGCAGCACTTGCATGAGGGGTCTGGGGATGCCTGAGAAGTTGGGAGGAGACACAGCTGGGATGTCTGACCCCAAGAGATATTCTACACCACATGATCTTATGCTCATTAAATAAAATGGGGGGTGTTTGGGGTGATGGCATTTGTCTTCTCAAGTCACCACTATGTGTGATGGGGCCCTGCTCTCCTGAAGATGGCTGAACACCCGCCTGCTTGTGGAAGTGTCGAATGAATTCCTTGTTTTGCTTTGTTTATGTGTGTGGCTTTTGCTTTACCTTTTAAACTGCCATTATCTCCACCCCTGAGTTTTCTCACTTCTTCTCTTCTGATTCTCTCCCTGATCCTGCAGGTGGGAGAGTGGCTGCCTGGGATTAAACCACAACAGACCTTTTGTAATGCTCAATGTGCAGCTCAAAGGGTTAGAGACAACGAGAGGTTTGATTGAAATATGCTAGATTGATTTAATAGCTGTTATTGCCATTTAGCTATTAATTGGCAGGCTCCTGTGCTTGCCATGAGACTCACTTGCCTGGCTGTGTATTAGAGCCTTGTCAGTGGCTCCTTTTTGCAATTGCTGCTCTCTGTAGAGCTGATCAAGGTACTCTGCTGTGCCTGGGCTGGCAGATGGCCAGGGCATCACTGGTGTCCATGCTGCTGAACTGGACAGGCTGGGACTCCAAGTGTGAGCTCCAGTCAAAGGGACTGTGAACTGTGGGTGAGCCCATGATGGAGCAGGCATCCCCTGGGGGAGCTCATGTTGGAGCAGGTTAATGCCTGAAGGAGGCTGTGATCCTGTGAGGATTGTCATGTTTGTGAAGGACTGCAGCCTGTGGGAAGGGTCTGTCAGAGATGTTTGTGGGGGACTGTTTCCCACAGGTGGAACACCACTCTGGAGAAGGGGAAGCAGAGATCCCCCTGAAGCCTGTGGTGAAGATGGTGAGGAGCAGTTCTCTGCAGCCATGGAGGACTAGGATGTGGACCATAGCAGGAACCCCTTGTGGCAGCCAGGCTGGAGATGAGAACCAGGAGATTTTTATGGATGCACCTTTAAATGCTGTAAGCCATTACTTGAGTTGCATGTTACAGGAATCACTGTACCAGGAGCCACATGGACCAGTGGAGGAAAAGCATTAAAAGAAGTGAAAGAGAAGAGTGACCTGGCCTGAGATGGGTTTGGTGCCCAGTAACTCAGTGCAACACACCATTCCCCCTGTCCTGAGTGGGTATTGTGCCTGACAGAGCCCAAAGTTGTGGACTAAATGAACACAAAGAACCCTCTGGTGCAGACTTTGTTAAGAAAACAACTCTGACCACTGATGAGACTCTCTGGCCACATTGCACCAGAGGCTTTCACTGCTGGGACTGATGCCCCTTCACAGCAGAGGGCTGAAAGGGGAGGTACAGGTGACACCAAAGAAGGCTCCAAGCATCAGCACTTTATTGTTCTTCAGCACAACCTTTTATACTATTCATCTTACATGCATTACCCCCGTGTGCCCTCTCTACCCTTTTGGGATTGGTCAGTACACCTCAGCACTCCATGTTTCTTTACCTTCAATACTGCTCACCTGTCCTTCACAGCCCAATGGGGTGAAGCTCTGCTGCAGCCCTATTCCCAATCACCACAAACTGTGTGTCTACAGAAGGCTCCAGTGAGATGATGGTGACTCTGCTTGGCTCCCTACACACCCCTCTCACATCCATTCAGATCAGATTTTGTGCCCTTTGTGTGAAGGACTGGAAGTTCATGACCTCTTGTCTTGGGCTCTGGTCACTCAGATACCTCATCTGTTTATTGTTTTGAAGGATGAGAAGGGAAGTCATGATTAATGAGTTGTGTTGGGTATTTTATCACCTGACCATGATGCAAATGATATGGAACAAGGGGTGGAGTGTGCTGTTTGCCTGGGGTAAATTTTCTTCATAGTAACTGGGATGAGACTGTTTGGATCTGTGCTGGACATGGGTTTTGTAATGTGGAGGTGATTTTGTTATTGCTGAGCAGGTCTTGCACAGAGCCAAGAAAGTGAAGGCAGTGGGAGTGCATGGAAAACTGGGAGGTGACACAGCCAGGACAGTTGACCCTAACTGACCAAGGGATTCCAGACCATGAGACATCATGCTCAGTGTATAAAGTGGGGGGCGGAAATAAAGCATAATGGGGGGATAGTAAGCAGGATGCTTCCTGTCTTCCCAAGTGACCATTATGTGTGATGGAGCCCTGCTTTCCTGGGGATGACAGAACACCTGCCTGCCCATGGGGAGTGTAGAATTAATTCCTTGTTTTGCTTTGCTTGTGTGTGTGGCTCTTGCTTTTTCTATGAAACTGTCTTTATCTCAACGCATGAACTTTCTCACTTTCATTTTTCCAATTCTCTCTTGCTGCCACTGGTAGGGGAGTGAGCAAGTGGCTGTGTGATGCCAAATTGCTGTCTGGGCTTAAACCATGATGTGCATATTGTTGCAGTGCACCTCCACACCCGAGCAGGTGTTTCCCATATTAGGAAAAGACTTTCAGTTTCACCCCCAAACTCCTAAGGAAAATGAACCAGAAACTTTATGCTCTTCTCACTATAATTGGCCCAGTGCCAGGACAAAAGCACCTGTTGGTCCCTTTAGCTGCTCTTCAAAGAACGTAGTTATTTGCTATTGGGCAGAAGCCAAAAAATCCCTCCTAGATCGTTGAATACTTGAGAGAGCACAGAGTTCTTGGGGCATTTTTGGGGTGTCTTAGCAGGTGCAAGAAACCTCCCTCCACTCTGCACAGCTTTTATTCTTTTGTTTTGTATAGTTTGTTATTTTCTCTTTAATTAAAACATTTTTGCTTTTTCAGAACACACACAATCAAATTGTCTCTCTAATTATTCTTAAGCCATTTCTGGGAGGTTGCTGGATACCTTCAGAATGTGTTGAATCCTCATGGGGCTAAAAACAGGCTGGGTCCACAAAATTCAACAGCATATATTAGGTAATAATTTTTTTATTGTGTAGCATTCACTCAAAAGTAGAGGGTGGAGCTCTGCTCAAGACTGGGTCTCTTGGCACTACCAAAAAAAGCCAGGTCCATCCTTGAAACCTCCTTTCAGATACTGATACACATGTGTGAGATCCTCTTCTCAAGGCTGAACAGGCCCAGGTTCAGCCTTGTGAGAGGTTCTTCAGCCCCCTAATCAACTTTGTAGCCTCCACTGGGCCTGCTCCAGGAGCTCCATGTCCCTCCTGTCCTGAGGAACCCAAAACTGGACACAGCACTCGAGATGTGCCTCACTGGGGCTGGGCTGAGGGGCAGGATCCCCTACCCAACCTGCTGACAGTGCTCTGTTTTAAAGGAGGTTGTAGACAGGTGGGGGCTGGTCTCCTCTCTGTGATAACAAGCAGTGAGATAAGAGGAAATGACCTCAACTTGCACCAGGGTAGGTTTAGATTGGATATTAGGAGAAATTCCTTCATAAAAGGGGCATTCAGATTTTGGAGCAGGTTTTCCAGAGAAGGGGTGAAGTCACCATTATTTGGAAGGGTTTGAAAAATATGTGGAGATGGCATGTAGGGATAGGGTTTAGTGGTGGTCCTGGCAGTATTATGTTAATGGCTGGGTTTGATGATCCTGGAGGTCTTTTCCTACCTAAATTCTTTGCAGTATCAGGCTGAAAGTTTCAGACCTAAAAGAGATCAAGGGCAGGCCTCATGTCTACCTGGGGCTCCTTAGGCTGATCAGCTTGAAGATGCTGAAAAAATAATGATAATCTCTGAATTCAGTAATAAAATCACAGAACCATTCATGTTAGAAAACCCCTCTAAGATCATGGAGTCCAACTATTAATCCTGCATGGTCACCTCCCTGGCTGTCCTCATGCTGTCCTCTTTTCAGAAGAAAATATTGTCACATCTTCATGCTCCATGGGAACTTTGGTAAATAAAATAACATGGATAGTCAGAGCTCAGTAGACTACAAACCCTGGATTTAAAAATTAATTTAAAGATGAAAGGGTCAATGAGAAGCACCAGAGAAGGGTTTCTACATCATCTTTGCCATTCAGTGCCCTTACAGGAAACTCTACAAGAAAAGGAACAAGAGAAGAGCTCAGTGTTATTTGCCACAGATTGGTCAAGCTTTTATCAGAAATTCTGAGTCACTTAACCACTTGTGACCACAATTTGCCCAAGATCTGACCTATGTGAGCATCAACAGGCCTAGAGCAGTCCCAAGGAAGTCCCCAGGACTGTTTCTGTGTTGAAAAACATTGTGGTCATTATTGCTTAGGTCTTTTTATCCCAAGCACTTCCCAGAAGCTGAAATGGTAGTTTGAATACAAACTACTAGGCATTGCAATTAATAAGGAGATTCAAATTAAAGAATAAAAAGGAAACGGTTCATGACTCATGTAAAATATTAAGTAAATGTAGTGGAAGGAAGTTTGCCTTTAATTAGTGTTAAAATGGAGCAGGGGAGGGCATGATGGACTGCAGTGAAAAAAAGAGGGTTCAGGGTATTAAATGCAGAAAATTATCACTTGGAATTCCCCTGCAGCCCTTGTGGGGATTTTCTTGTTAGCTGTGCCTCAAAGATGCTTCTCAAGGCTTGTTTCTAATGACAGGTTGCAGGTAGTATTTGAAACCAATCAACAAACCAGCTTACTCTGACTCTCTCAGAGATCTTTTTAATTCTGATATTCTGTTAGAGACATGGCAGGTGTAAAAATATTTTTGTGTCTTGAATTCATGTTTTTGGCACAAAAAGGAGGAAATAAATTTTGACTCTACACTTAGCAAAGGCTCAGAGTGTGACCATCCCCTTGTAGGAGGCTTTACCTGATGTAGGGAAATGGGGTGCTTGGATGTCTTTGCTTCCTCCAAAAAAGCACAGAAAGCTTTTCTGGAAACTCAGACTCTGCCTTTCTGACTCTGCTAATCACTAAACCTCATGAAAATGCTTTTCCCCTCTTTGTGAAGCTGTGTTCCTCTGCTCTCTGAACTGCCTAATCACCAAATATTTGTGCTGGCCACGGGTGGCAAAAGCGTGGTAATGGGTCATAATTCAGCCCAGCCCAGCATAACCTTCTTTCCCCTATAAATTAAAATGCAGCTGTCTTCTGGTTAGACATAAAGTGGCCTAATTTTGGAGGGATTGAGAGGTGAGCCATTCCAGGGAGAGGAAAATTAATTTTACTTTAATGATGTGAGCTGTTATGTCTATCAGAGCACTGAATGCTTTCTTTACACTTGGACACAGTCGTTGACAGAGGCACTGCCTGCCTGTAATAATTTTTTTTTCCCCCATTAAATTAGATTAGCTCACTTTAGGGTTATATCTTTGAGTCTGATTGAACAAATGTAGCAATTTATCCAGGCGTTACAGGATTTCCCCGTGGACGCTTGACGAGAGCTGCTCCATGAGGATGATACACTTAATTAAAAGACAGAAGCTGAAGACTGATACAGATGTATCCTGACACAGCAGCTGGGTTTGTGTCAGGGTCTCTTTGCTTATTGGAAGTGAAGTGGGAGGAATGAGGAGGAATCAGGGCTCTCATTACAGAGGGAGGAATAAGCCCAGATCCCAGGCTGTGTTATGCAAGGAAGTTCTAACATCATCCCTGATGTGATTCAGTGTGGGATCCACACGGGGCGTTTGGCATCGTGGGTTCACCTTGTTTATTCCTTAGCATGGTGTGGTGGGGTTGTGTGGGGGTTCCAGCCCTGCTGGTTTGTTTATTCCCTCTCAGTGGGGCTGGGAAACCATCAGTGAAGGGAATTTGTGGGTGTCCTTCCTGAAGGGGAATCAATATGGGGTGTCCAAACCTCTTCTGCCTGGTTAATAAAGAGCAATGTATTGATAATTGCTCTTTCTTCATCCCACGTGCCCCCAAATCTCCCATCTTTGGGCAGGAAAACCCCTTGTTACCCTGGCCTCTCCCTTTATTTCAAAGGGAATTAAAACAAATGACAGTATCTTTCTTTCCCAGTAGAGGGAAGTGTTGGCTAAACTGAGTTTTGTCTGCGACAGCCTCATGGCACCTCGTGCTAAAGGAGTTTCTCACAGCACTTATCCCAGGTAGTAAAAGGCTTTATAAAAAGTCGAAGCCTGTGGAAAACAAAAGCACTCCACTGAGTGCTAGCAAGGTGGGAGGGCATGGAGAAACCTTTCAAATTGTGAAGGCAAATACTTTTTGCTTTTTTGCCAAATTGAGTTTTGCAAGAAAAAAACACTCCTAAACCTTTTGCTTGTTTGTTTTAAGAAAAAAAATATACAGAATTTGTTTTAAATTAAAAGTTTTTCACAAACTCAGGCTTTCAGGAACTGCATGTTTTTCAGAGCTTTTAAAAAAGAGGGACAAATGTGTAGGGATATGGGCTGAATGAAAAGATTTATGGGCATCTTTGGGAGAAAAACCAGATCTTTGCAACCAGCACTGCTGTCTATTGTGGGGAAAAAGGTGAAGAGGAGATGATATCAACTGATCTCCTATAGTATTTTTTTTTTTTTCTACTGGCACCTACTCCCACCTGACAGGCACATTTATTAGGGTTCAGCTGACTTGCCCAAACTTTTTCAGACATTCAGTAAGCCAGCATTACCAGACTGCTTCTTGCAGAGAGGAAGATTTTGGCAAGGCAGCACAGCTTTAATCAATTTTTCTCTCTCTGATCAGCCTGTCTGTAGGGTTCCAACTAGCATGGCTACTTCATGATTAGTGTTTGCATTAGGAGGTCTCCTGTGCCAAGGGTGTTCCCCACTTGCAGTGGCGTTTGGAGATGCTGCTTTCATTGTGTGCTCCTGGGTTGCATTTCTGTGTCTTCTGAAGGGAGGCAATTCAAAAAGAACCCAAATAGCACATAAATTCTTGAAAAGTAGGGGAAAGGATTCTTTTTTGGGGGGCAGAAAATGGAAGAACTGTATCAGTCCTGCTCCTAGCATGGAAAAAAATTTAAAGGTAGCTTTCCTTCTCTTGTATTTCCTCCTACCTTTTATTTATCTGATTTATTTCCTTTGTAAATATTGCTGTTTTTCTCTATAAGCCGAGTTCAGACTGAGCTGATTTCATTATCACAGGATTGAGGATTTTACAGCATTATGAATAATTTCTGTATTTGTAAAGACACATGAAACAGATGGGTCATCCTCGTGCTTTAACGAGGTTTTAACAGTGTTTCCTCCCTCTGTGAAAAAAGTAGTAGAGTTAAAAATTTACAGAAGAATTTGCTTATGGACTACAAAAGAAAGAAAAGAAATTATTCAGACCCAGTGGATGGGACATTAAGTGAAATTTTGTGGCTTTTCCATCCTTTCCGTGGCTGTGCTACTAAATCTGTGACACTGAGGTGCTGCTGGCTCTTCACCTTGAGATCCCTGCTATTGTGGTTCTGAAGGAAGAGGAGAGGATAGAGGACCTTCATTCATAAACTGAGTGGAGTAAAAATGGGATGGAAGAAAATATATAAAAAAAATTTAATATAAAGTAGTATACATTAAATTAAATAAAGTTTCCCTCTAATATGCTATTCAGCCCCAAAACACACATTAACACCTGTTGTGTCACCAGCACAGAGCACTGTGCTGCAGTCTGTGAATCACAGAACCACTGAGGCTGGAAAAAAGACCTCCAAGATCATTGAGTCCAACCATTAAATTTACTCCTCCTTCATAGGAAGAAGCAGTATATTCATGTGTCTTCTCTCTGTATAAGCCTAACTACCTCATGATCATATTTTTTAGCTGTTCGGGGCAAGAAATGCCATTTTTTGACATCATGGCTCCATGGATTTTCTGAAGGCCTGAGTACCCCCCACCAGGGATGCTGGTTCTGCTGCCCAAGACCTGGGAGTGTTTCTGGGTGCAGGGAGCACTGATAGGGTGGGACCAGACTGTGACCATCCCAGTGTGGAGGATTTCCAGCAGAGCTCTGCTGCTGGGATGAGCAGTGAGACCCCAGCAGCCATCAGCTTTGTCACTCTGGTGTGAATCCTTTTTTTGACTGAATTTAAAAATCATGTTGGAAATCCACTAAATATCACTGAAAACATGTTGTTGCTCTTGTAATTCAGAGATGTCCTGCAGGGATGTGTTGGCACTCTGGCTGAAGGATTCACCATTTGCCTTTATGGGGTTGAAGATGTGCCCATCCCATAATCTCTTTGGGTCTTCATGAGAACCTGCTTCCCTTTGAGCAGCCACTCTTCAGCCTCATGTTGACAAGCTACCATTTGAAGCATTGTTTTCCTTTGTCTTCTGCTTCACACATCTTTCTGTGCTGCTCTAAGCTTTCACAGGCTCTGTTCCCCAGGTCCATCTTTTTCTGCCTTTCTTGGTCTTCATTCCCTTCCAACTCCCTTTGTTTGTAATATTTTGCCAGTCTTTGACCTCCACTTCCTTTTCTCAGCTCCTTCTCTCTGCTTCCTCACCCAGCTCTTCCCTATGATACACTCCATAATTTCCTGCATTTCCAGAATCTTTGCACATTTCGAATTCCTCAGTTGATAATTCCCTTGAGCATGAGCTTGTCCTTAAACGGACACCTGCTCTTCCTCAGTTGTCCACTCTTCTTGAGTGAACAACTGCCTTCCCAGAGCCACTGCAGCCCCTAAGGGTTTCTTTTTCCCTGAATGATCTGTTCTTTTCTCAGCACCTTTCCCCACGCTGAGCTGCTTTCACCTGAGTATCTGTTAGAGCTCCACACATTCTTCTCCAGAGTGGCAGCAGATACTTCCCAACACACCAGAGGCAGTAAAGCAATGCCAGCCTCCCCTGTTTGTCCTGCTTTACCTCAGTCATTGGAGGGTTTTTTTCAGTTTTTCAGAAGTTTCTTTCACTTTTACTACCCTGAATAATTCACGTGGATGGAAAATCCTTACCACTCCTCTCTTTACCTAAGTCTATCCATCTGTGATCTTCCCAGTCACTGCTGGGCAGCTTATTTTGGGTAAAAGCTGCTGTTGTCACTGATCAGACTTGCTGTCCTGTAACCATGATCCAGGGATCTGTTCCTTGAGGCTGGAGGCTCGGGGTCAGGCAGCTGCAGGAGGAGCAGGGTTCGGCTGGGGGTGATCAGAGGGTCCAGCTTTGGCATTTTTCACATCTCTGTCCTCTCTCTGTGTGCTGGGGCAGCCCTTGCTGTGTCCTGCTGCCAGTGCCTCTCCTCTGTCCCCTCAGCCCTGATGAAACCCTCTCTCCAAGGCCCCCGTGGCAACCCCCAGATTCCAATGCAGCTTTCCCTGCCCCCCTTCCTCTGTCCCAGTTGCATTCATCCCACCTTGCTCCCTAGAGCCTGGCACCAGATGTGGCACCTAGGGACAGGGCTTAGTGGTGGACTTGGAGACCTTGGACTTGATGACCTTGGCGGTATTTTCCAAACTGAATGAATCCATGACAATATTGCTCCCTCACCGTCCTTCCTGCTGCCAAACTAAACAAGTCTGTGATTCTAACAGTCCCATCATCCTGTTCCATGGCGCCTCTTTCATCCTCCTCCTCCTCATCCCTCCCTTCTTCTCAGCCCTTTTCACCCTTCCTCCCTCCCCACCGTTTCTCTGCCATCACTTCTCCTTCCCCACAGCTTACCCCTAGCCCGTCCCTCTGCCTTGCTCCCCGTTTCCCGGCCTTACCCCATTCTGTTCCCCGTTCCCCACTCTCCCTTCCCCCCCTTTTCTCTGCCAGCATTTCTCCTTCCCCGCCGCTTACTCCCCCGTTTCCCAGCCTTGTCCCGCTTTGTTCCCCACTCTCCCTTCCCATCATCTCTCTGCCACCATTTCTTCTTCCCTGCCACTCACCCCAGGCCTGTCCCTCTGTCTTGTCCCCCATTTCCCGGACTTGTCCCGCTCTGTTCCCTGCTCTCCCTCCCCACCATTTCTCTGCCATCATTTCTCCTTCCCTGCCGCTTACCCCTGGCCTGTCCTTCTGCCTTGTCCCCCTTTTCCCCGCCTTGTCCCGCTCTGTTCCATCCTCTCCCTCCCCGCCATTTCCCCTCCCTCCCGGCCCCCACCGGCGGCAGGGGGCGCTGCGGGGCCGCCCCGGCCGCGCTCGGCGGG
>JBBMKD010000102.1:5335665-5454072 GCA_037834095.1 Argya squamiceps
AGCCATGCGCGCTCGGCGGCGGGCGGGCAGCGCGCTCCGCGCACGGCAGCCGGGCCCTTCCTCCCCGCGGGACGGGACCGCTCGCGGACTAAAACTCTGTGGATACAATGAAGTGGCTCTGGGACTCTTGGTTTAGCCGGAAAAATTAAATAAACCAATGTAAGTTTCTCTCTCTTTTTTTATTTTGTTTGGTTGTTTGCTTGTTAATAAAACGATAATAAAAGGAGAACAAAAAAAAAAAAAAGAAAAAAAAGGGGAAGGAAGAAACGGAAAAGATGCCCAGTTCAGAGCGTGTCGCGGAGGAGGAATGAGTAGTGCCGGGGTTTTCCCTTCCCCGAAGTTTCCCTCGAGGCGGGAGGAGCGGCGGCACCGGCACCGCGACCGTCCCGTCTGGGCAGAGCGGCAGAGAGGGACCGGGGGCTGGAGCAGAGGGAAGTTGGCGCAGCAAAGCTTGAGCTGGTCTGTGGAAGCGGAGTGTATAAAATCATACGGATATAGATGCATATGGCTGTTTAAAGGTAATTCTGGCAGACAATCGGTTTAGTTTCCATCTTGCTTCCGCACCCAGAAGTGCCGGGAAGAACAAACAACACAGAAAATACTCTGCAATTGTTCAGTTGATGTTATGTGGTGTCAGATGTGTTGGAGTGGAAATCTAGTGGCAGGTGTTGAAGGGAAGAAATGAGCTGGAATGGTAATTTCTGTGGTGGCAGGGAAAATACATCGTTCTTCTGGATGGCGAGGGTGTAACTGGTATTATTTGTTGTAAGAACTGACATATTTTAAGTGTGTTTCTTAATGGCACCAAGCACCTCAAAGCTGTTTGCAGAACACCTTTGCTTAGAAAATTTGGAGTTTTTACCTGCACAAATTAAAAACTTAACTTGGCTCATGTAAATAAAAGGAAATCAGGGAGAACTCTGCTGCACTCCAGCAAGGTGATCATGATTTTGTCGAGAAAGCCCTGAGGGGAGCAGTGACATACTGGAAGCACCATGAGAGAGAACGAAAGCTAAATTAAAGCAAAACTTATGCAACCGAAGTGTGGCTACAGTGGGAATAAACCAGACCTTTCAATTTTATTTTTCTTGGAGATTTGGGCGAGGATGTGGAGAGGAGCTTCTAAAAAGCAAAGAAACACATGAGCCAGGCACATCTATGGCAACAGGTCTTGTTTGGCCATGTAAAGGGTGAGCTGAGCCTTGTGAGTGCTTGAGCCAAGCTTTTCTAGTCACAACTGGGGCAGTGGCTGCCCCTGCAGACAAGCCTTGGATCCAGAGTTGGTGGCCCCAATTTCTCCCACGGCCGGGCTGGCGAGCAGCTCTTCCCAAAACACAGGGCGGATGGTGGAATAAACACGGTGATTCAAAGAGGATTTGTCAATACTAAAAATAAACAGGCCCGCAGATGTGTCCTAGGGGGTCATGTCCAGGCACAGCATTTTCGGGGCCAATGAGCCGATTTCGGCGATTTTCTGTCTGTGTGTCCTGTCCAAGGTGCTGAAGTTCATTTTGCTGCAATTTCCCAGGATTTCGGGAGAAGTGGTCTTGGAGGCTTCCTGTCATCTCAAACCAGCGAGGGGGTTCCCTCCTGGGTGGCATGAAGAAAAAGCAGGGATGTGTTTTCAGACACGTATGTTTGATCCGTCCTTTTGGCGTGGGGAAGCAGACCAGGTGGAGACACAGATGGATCCGGCAGATCCTATAAGCTTGTGGTGGCAGAGAATTGGAAAGGTCAGAGCTGTGAGGCAGTGAGCAGTGAAACCCTCTTATTCTAATGGACCAAGAAAGTGGTTTTGGAAGTGTCACTTCTGCTGGTTTGGGGAGTGTTGCCTTGATGAGACACCTGGTTCCAAAAAAGTTGAGGGGAGCCCAGCTTCAGGATGGGATAGGAGTGATACAGCTGGAATCGGAGTGATGTCCACTGGTTTTGCTAATATTATCTTATTCTGGTGCAGCCTTTTCAAGTGGTAAATCTGGTTGACAGAGAGCTTCAGAGACAGAGGGTCCTTAATAAAAAATGTCATGTCTTTTTGGGACAAATGTCTCAACACGTAAGCAATGGAAGTTGTGGCATTTTTAAATTAAGGTACTAAAAGGTCTCAGCCTTCAGTAGTGGAGTTTATGTAACTTTGGTAGGGGGCAGATCACAGTATTGCCAGAAATAATCACAGATTAATATTTTACTGAACTTGCTCATGATTGGAGTTGGATGTTGTAATATTGTTTTTTTCAGTTCTTGCTGCTTACTCTGAATCATCCACAGTGCAGCTTTGCTCTTCTGTCTGAGGCTCTGAGGGTTTTACAAGCATGAAGGGTCAGCTTCTAAAGCCAGAGTTCTCACACAGAAGTGGTTTGTGCTGCAAGGAGCCCTGCAGATTTAAAGCATGCCAGGGCTCTGTACAGTGTGGCAGGGAACGGATCCTGTTTCATGCCCTCAATCATTCGTCAGAGGTCACAAAGGTATTTAGTTGCATCATTGGATATGTAGCCTAAATACCTTGACCATGAAGGGGGTATGTAGACCACGAGACTTTGTGACTCTGAATGACAGCTCATGGGTACAGACTTTAAAACTGCAACAAGAGTAGAGAGCATTTTATTCCTGGCTTGAGCCAGAAAGTGGCCTCGGTTCTCACTGTGATGGACTAACACCTGTGGCACCAGCTCCCACCTCCCAGGACCTTTACATGTTACAGGAGAAGGTTGAGTAGTTGCTGTGTTCTTGATTTAAGCTTGTTGTCAAAAATATATTTAAAAATTACTGATAGGAAATGTCAACCTGCCTGGGAGATTAATGAAACATAGCTACTTTTAATTTCTTTAAATATCCTATTTATCATGTTAGATAGGAATTGGTTTAACTTCTCATTACCTTTTTCTGCTTAGTGTCTTGAAAGAATCCTTTGTTCATGTATGGGAGTAAAGAACATTTTGGGTTCTATATTCATATATTGGTGAGCATTTGGAAATCCTAGTCCTGCTTTTCAGAAGGAACTTGTTAGCATCTGTTTTCACCATTAGTGCCTTAGTTTTTGAAAGCTCAACTTGAAAAACATAGAAGGCACCTGTTGTTTTCAGAGGGTGAGTGCTCAGCTCTTTCTGAAAGTTGCTACCTCGTAAGTTTTCTCTGATGGTGCTCAAGATTTACTCTGGAAATTTATACCCCTGATTCTTAAAAGGTAACAACAACTAATTTCTCAGTTCTCTTAAACAGAACTTTGGTAACACAGAAGCAGCATCACTCTTACATATCCACTTGAATTTCTGCTTTGTGTTTACACATTGTCTTGAGGTAGGGCCTTAATCATGGTATAAAGCAATTTATAGTTGGAGTTCTGTCATCGCTTCTCCCTTTCACCATCTAACCTGGAGCAAAATACATGAAGTCTGTTTGGTATATTTCTGTTTGTTTGTTGTGATTATCTCTTCCTTGGTGTCACGGATGATTGCAATCAGTTCAGACAAACATGTGTTTATTTAGCCTTTAAATAGGATCATCCTTATGAACACCTACCAAAAGGAAACCCTGGTTATATTTCTATTGATCTTGGTTTATTATTTACTCTGCAGACCAAACTGAGGAGCCCACTTTGACCTGGCTCTGTCTTTTTGGGTTTCTCTTGCAAAGTGACAGTTTCTAAATCAGGAAGGAAATCAGGTCACATTTCTGGCTCTACAGGATTTATCTCATTGCTCTTCTTTCAAAGTAATTAGAGTTACTAATAATGAGGAAAAGAAAACTTTTCCAGAACTGGAATGTCCCTAACTCCTCTCTCCTTCTGGCAGTTTTTGTGTCACTGAAGAGATCCAGGTAGTTCAGAAACTTGGTTGTGTAGGATCCTTTTGGTCTGTTATATACACCGTGTGTGTCTTCCTTTCAGTGCAGCTGCAGGTGATCTGCTCGCCTTTACAAATGTATCTTCTTTTTCTTAGAATTGCATCTCCTTACTTATTTCCAATAATTCTGGAGGTGGTGTTACCAGCTCTAGGCTGTCTATTTGTAGTGAGTGAGATCCCAGATTTCAGCTTGGGAGAAGGATAAGACCACATTTATTAAAGTTATCCCCTATCCCAGTCCCTTAGCTGGCTCAGGACAGTGATTTTCTGAAATTCATGCAGTACCAGCTGTCACGATCACTGTTTGTACCCCTCCTTTTCAGGTTTCTAATCAGTCTGAGTTCACAGAGGCAAATTCCCATGAAAGATGGCAAAAGAACCAGAAAATTTCCCTCTCTTCTCACACTCCCACCTTTGAGGAGGTGTAGCTTGGCCTCCCACCAGGGGGTCACCTTGTGAATCATTAAAGTGCAAAAATTTCATCGGTGTCAAAAGATCCCTTATCTTTCATGGCAAAAACATGCCTCACTGCTCTTTGCATTGAACAAAGCCTCTCTTAATCACTGTTCTACATAACAAGAATGGCCTGAGTTTTATTTTTATCATGATATTGCAAGAGCTTTTTGAATGTAGAGATTTGACACATCAAATAATAGTTGTACCAAAACATGAAGAAAAAAATTATAAATTCTGTTAAGCTCCAAGTTTTCTCTTTACCCTTTTTCATTTAATGATAAAATTAGAGGTTTTCTTTTATGTCATGGAAAAAATAAGTCCATACTTTTACTGAATTATTTATTTCATCTCTCAGCTTGAATTGAGTTTTCCCAGTTTGCTAAACTTTTGTCTTTTACTGCAATGCTGAAAACCCTGCCAACAGGTTGTAGATTCTTTTTAAAGCCTGCTGGATTCCTAAGGTACTAAAACTACTCTGCATTCAAGTTATTGTTTGTAAGATATCTGCAACTTGTACTTTACTTACAAACTTGTACATTATTAATTTTAATCCAACTCTCGTACTGAATATCTGAAAAAAGTTTTACTGATTTTATTTGCAGGTGTATAAAAGTTAGGTGACTGAATGCAGACCATGGGCACAATTAAGGTGTGTTGGAAGAAATTAGTCTTTTTCAATGTCCATGACACTTGAAGGCTGACTGTGAACACTAAATCAGGTTTTAGGGTTTTCAAGGGTTCTTGGGGGGGTGGAAGTTGTGCTTGAGTTTTTTTCCCCTGTTGATTTTAAGTCTTTAGAGAAAACTAAAGAATCTGTGTGATACAAAGATACGGAAAAACTTGTTCATAGGCAATTTTTTAAAGACCCATTAGCTGAAGATAGATTAGAGACTAACTTTTTAAGCCAAAATCCATTATTGAAGACTGTATTAGTTCTAAAGTGATTTTTCTATGTTTCTTTTCCTTATAATGAAATAGTCACTTTTACTCCCTGAAATGGACAGTTTTGTCAGAGGCTGAATATGCCACTGGTGCTCTGAGCTGGCTTGCAGCATGTTGGGTCTAACAAGCTTCAGGTTTAACAGAACCGGGTCCTGGAAAACCAAAACAGGACAGCACAGAGGGATCACTTCTGGTTATTTCCAGTGAATAAAAAATTCCCCCTGTAGGAGCCAGCTCAGATTTTGTGCCCCACTGCCAGCCCATTCCCGTCCTCCGAGGAGCGTCCCTGATGCAAGGTCGGACACTGGCCTCGGGAAATGAACTTTAAAGAAAGCGATGATAAAGAAGAAAAAAAAAGCCCCCTCCCCATGGTGTAAAGCTCATAAAGAGGTGCAACTCTGTCATGAAGTTTTTGTTTTCACCTGTGATGCAGCGGCCAGAAGTGGGCAGAGGTTTAGGGAGAGCAATGTTTGCGGGAGCCCTTTGGGGAGAGGAGAAAGGAGCATCATTAAAGTGTTACAGCCTGACCTGTAGACAGGCACTTAGTGTTGTCTGAGGCCTGACACGCTGGTAGCAAGTTACATAATGCACAATTATAAAATCACGCTAAAGCCTCTTTAAAATACCTGCCTGATTATAACAGGGTAATTATGCCGCGTTTAATAGAGCTGAGTGCTGTGGGGAAGGAACCCCCCTGCTCCAAACTCGCTCCTGCCCCTGCCATCCCGCATGCAGCCGGCGGTGCCATCCCCTCGGAAGCCCTAAACCCTCCAAAACCCCCTCGGGCGTGTGTGCCTGCTCCCCGCTTCGCTCTCGTGTTACAGGGGTTGTCCTTTCCTTCCGGACGGATTTCTGGCTGTCGCTGCTCCCCATATTAGTCCAGCCAGCGCGACGTGACGCGGCCGCCCTCTCTCCCTCCCCGGGGCCGAGCACATCGCCTCCGCCGCGTCCCCAGCCCGGTCCCCAGACTCCGACACCGCACATCGTCCCCAGCCCGGTCCCCAGCCGGGTCCTCAGCCTGGTCCCCAGCCTCCGACACCCGCACACCGCCTCCGGTGCGTTCCCAGCCGGGTCCCCAGCCTCCCGACACCGCGCTGTGCCCCGCTGCTCCCGTGCTGCCGGAGGGGCAAAGGCGCTGCCAGCCGTGTCTGCAGCGAGAGGGTCTGCAAAGCACTGCAAGTATCTTAACAATTGTTTATTTATTTTTTTTTTTTAATTTTCCCCGTCTTTATCTCTTTTCAACAGCGTCTGACGTCGAGAGGTCTAATCTGGCTCGGTGCGCGCGTGTAGTTCCCATTCAGCCGCTCCGTGGTGAGCTCTGGGTCCCTTGGGAAATCACCCCTTCGGCAAAGTTCCCCGGGTTTGCCGAGGTCCTCGCAGCTCTTCCCTGCCCCGCGTCCATCGGGCGGAGGGATGAGTCCTCTCCTCGGCTCTGCCGGCGTAAATCCAGATCGATTTGTTCGACTTCAGCAGAGCTAATGCAGATTTACGCAGCCCTTTCCCGGAGGACTTCCCCCGTTTTTCCCTCTAGGTGACCGTTAGTGGGCCAATGTCAAAATACATCTGATCCAGGCAGATTCCCTGTCTCCAGATATTAATTATTCCCTGGCAAAAGTTTCTGTGGAAGAGCAGTTGGATTTGAAAACAATATACAAATTCTGTTGCTAATTTTAGAAAGTAAGGGGGATTTTTTTCCCCTCCTGTTGAAACTAAATATAATTTGAAAGATAATGTACAAAGACTTAAATATAGCCCGCAATTATACATGGCATATGAATAGTTTCTCTTGGTTTTAACATGTTTGGTTTATTTTTCTGTCTTTCTCAGCAGACAGCTGTTAGATAAAGGGAGAAAAGTAAACAGTTGTTATGAAACCATACGTCATAGCTACAAGGAATAATTAAAAAATAAGGAATTATCATATGAATAAGGGAAGATAAAGACAAAATAAGTCCTTTCTGTGCTTTTTTCCCTTGCCCCATCATTTTATGACACTTCTGTAGTAGTACTTTAGCTAAAAAAGTACTTCAGTGCTTCTAGAACAAATTTCTGTAGGTCCATCATGCTCCTGTTCCTGATGGATTCAGGCAGTTTTGAATTGAGGCTCTGGATCCTTCATGGGAGGATGAAATTGGCGTAGAAACTTTCCTAGGAAAATCCCTGGGTTCTTGGATTCCCTTGTGCTTGGTGGAAATTTTGCTTGAGTTATACTGAGTTTGCTTTTTTTATAAAGCTGCTCAACTTGACAACCCCCAAAAATTTTATTGTGTCCACACAGTGTCTGAGCAAACACCTGCAAGGTGTACAGATGTCCTGGCTTGAACAACTTGGTTTTTGTGGCAGTTGTGAAACACAATTCTGCTCCTCAAGTGCTGTTACATCTGGGGAAAATTGTTCTTTTGGTTAAAAGTTTCTTGGGGTTTTCCCTGTCTGGTGGAACCTGAGCAGTGCTGGGCTGGTGAGTCTTGCTCTGAGTGTTGTGTGCTCAGTAGTCAGGACCCAGTAAAGCTTTTTAGCTACTTCTAAGGACAGGCCAGAAAGAGCCTAGGAACACTGCACTGGGTCACACACCACCTTCTTTTTGCACAGATATAGAGAATGGCATGAAAGACCCTCAAAATAATAATAACAATACTAAAAAAATGCCCCAAAATGATGGTTGTAGACTCCTGGGAACAAGTCAAGTGGCTGCGTATGAGGCTGTGATCCAAAAACATTGAAATATTCTGGGCTGTGGTTTTCTTTTATTAATTAGTCTAAGTGATGTTCAGAACCTGAAACCAAGGCTTTTAGACACATCTCTGGTGCCTAATTCTGCTCAGTGTCTCATAACAGGGTGAATCAGGAGACTGTTTATTGAAGTCAGTGATGCAGTGTCGATGTAGAAGTGACAGAAGGGAGATGGAGGATTTGTTTACGAGCAGAAAAGTTCCCTGGACAGTTTAACACTAACAGAGAAAATTACTGAATAGCTGCAAAGCGCAGAGCTTAAATGTAGCTGAAATAAGTCTTCTGGAGCATTTCCAGAACTATTTTAAGGGCCTGATCCAGAGCCTGATGAAGCCAAAGATAAAGCTCTTTTTGACTTCTTCAGATCCAACGTTACATTTTGAAACATCATTCCCTCTCTGGAACTTTCTAAAGCTGTCTCCTAGGCGGTTTTAATTAACTATTATGCCAGATGTAATGTCTTTTGCATCCCTTTAATACTTGAATTTGTTAACTATAAGAAATAATAGCATAATACCTTTGTTGCACAGGAAATTCTGATTTTCTATGTAGTCATTAGTTGCACAAGCCATTGAAACTCATCTTTTGTTGCTTGGCTTGTCCATTGGTTTACCAGTATGTATCTGTCTTATTCTGTACCTTTTGAACCCACTGGACAACTTGATTCAGAGGTTCAGGACTAAGGGATGTTTGGCTTTTGCAAGTGCTGTTAAAGAATGTTCCTGGGTTGAGAGCAGAGAGGCTCAAAGGAGCATCATATGTAAGAAAGTGACTGTGTGGTGACTCAGCCACATACTACACATCAGTGAATCCAGCAGAGTTCCACAGGGACTGCACTAGTTCAGTAATGTGAGTTTACAGAATTTTTATTTCATATTATATTCTATTTTATATATGTTACTCCATATTATATTCTATTTTATGTTCAGTATTCCATTATTAGGCCAGTGACTGCTTCATCTCCACCACCCAGGTCCGTGAGATCTGGTGTAGGTTTTAATGGCACAGTTTTAAAGGGAGCTTGCAAACAAAGCCTTGGGGTCTCAGTGCATTTTGAAATAATCTGAAAAGGTTCTACCATGTGGATTCAGGGCTGGATCCAAGCCTGCTGAAGACCCTTGTTGGCTTCAGGAGGTTGTAGATAGTCTCTGTGTCTGAGGAGTGGGTGTCAGGGGTCAGGTACCAGGGGTGCCTTCAGTTGTTGAGAGAGCCTGGTCCTGTTGAAAGACTGGAGGAGGTGACAGAGGGACAAAGATGATGTCCCCTCCCTCTTTAATCCTGCCCCATGACTTTGCAGCTGAGTCTCCCTGCGTGCAGTGGGGATGTTGGACTGTATTGGCACTGCTGCCCACTTATGTGCATCAGATAGGGATTAGTAACTATATATAAAAGACAAATTTTATTTATATCTGCATATTTATACCAAAAAAAAACCCCAAATCAAGAATGAAGCAAGGATATTGAAAATGCAATTTCCAGCTCATCAGTGGTGTGCTCCCCATTTTGCTGGGAACTGGCCTGTCTGCTGTGGTGTCAGATGGGACACATATGCCCAGCTGATGCCTTAGGAAGGCTGACCTGAAACAGAGACTGGACAGAGCTACAGAATAAAGTCGGTTTTTATTGAAAGGCCTTTAGGGTACACCTTGGGCAGGACAGGAGCCTGACCAGGGCTACATCCAAGGTGGACTAAGAATGGTCACAAAATGGCTAGCTGGTCATGAGATCTTACATTTTTAGAAGTTTTGGTCTATTTGCATACTGGGGTTTAATTGTCCAATTACAGTTTCAGGTTGTGAGGTCTCAGCCTTCCTGTTCCTCCCTTCAGTCCACCGTTGTTTGTGCTTTTGGGCCTGAAAGTTGTCCTTGGTCTTCAGCAGGAAAAGGATTTGTTTTGTCTCCCTGCTCTGTGAAGGGAGCTTACGAACACTTAATATGAGGCTCAGAACTACACCTCTAGGCAGCACAGAATCTGAAAAACACGAAAGCTAAAACTTAAGGCATCAGAGCTATTGCAAGACGCTGGTGCACACCAGGATGAGAGGCAGCAGGGATCACACTGAGGACACCCTGCCTTGTGTCCACGCAGTGAGGCTGTGGATGTTTCTCCTCCAGCCCTTGCCCTGCCCATCAGTGTGAGGAAGGGAAAATGGAGGGTGTCCCTGACCCCGGTAATCTCCAGCTGCCACCGAGCCTCCCGGGAGGCACCCGTGGCCAGCACAGATTAACACAGCCCACAGCAGGGACTGGCCTGAGGCCAGCATGGCCCCGGGATCAAAGGAGCACGGAGGTGGCTGAGAACCACCTTCGGGCCCCTCCTCCTCGCCTCGCTTTGCTGCAGCTTTTGCCTTCCCTGATAAATCAAACCCACCCTCTGCCGCCGGGGGCGGGTCAAAATGCTCCTTTCCCTGTGTCTTGCCTGGGGAGTTTGTGTCCAAGGTTTTGCATGGGGTGTTTTTGTTTCCTTTCCCTGGGTCTTGCATGGGGTGTTTGTGTCCAAGGTGTGGTTTCAGAGCTGACAATTGGATAAAGTCTTCAGGATCATGATCAGGGCATGACATGGATGTGTGCTGGCTGCCTTTTTTCTTGATGAGCAGAAACAGGGTGTTCTGACCCCAAAGGATAAATGATGGTGGTGCAAAGCTGGGAGCCACCGTGGGGATGTCACAGGCAGACCCAGTGCAGAGGCACATAATGAGCTGTGCCCAGTTCTCTACAGTGTCCTTGCTGGCCCAGCTGCCTCTAGGAGGAAAGGAGCAAGGGGGAACTGTGTGCAGCATTATTTTAGAGTTTAAAAGGCCACAAGGAGCCAGGGAAAGCACAGAAATTGGCATCACAGCATTGAAAATTATGTATTTGAGTGGCAAGCTGGTGCCTTGATTTGGTTTGCAGTGGGTAGTCTAAGTAAGAAGCTTTATTTCTGTTAGAGAGGTTGTTTTTGAGGTCTGTTTGTTTGCCAGGATCAGGAGGAAGGTAGTTTAAACCTTATTTTGGAGGGATTCTCAATGTTGTCCCCATCAGTTCCAGCAGCCCTCGTGCTCCAAAATGCAGAAGCTATTTCCTGCCGCATGGGTCCCTCATCCCATATTCTCCCTTTGGGCACCTTGATTTTCAGCTTCTCATCCCTGAGCCGAATCCCTGTCTCATCCCTGACACTCTGTCAGGCAGAGAGTGCTGCTGACCAGCCCTGCACAGCCACACAGCTGCCAACCAGCCCTGGAGTTGAGAGGTTTGTTTCCCAAGGTGGGGCTGGTGCCAGCTGCACTGTTTTTATGGTGTGATGGTCCCTGGGGGTGGCCAGGGATCAACCCTGCCTTAACTTCTGTGTGCCTGTTGTGTTACCCCTTCTCAACAGTAACCCAAAGTCCTGCTCAGGCAGGAAACAACCTGAGCAACAACCTGGAGGAATGGCCTAGCAAGGGAATTTTCTCCTCTCACATCAGTGGTCCAGAGTCTCACCCTGAATGCAGAGCACGATCACTTCATGCTCATTTTAAATTGTGGCAGATGAACATGCATGCTGGTTTGCAGCACCACATGGCCCTGGGAAGGACTCAGAAAACAGCATCTAACACATTTGGGTCTGTGGGATGTCAAATATGTTGAATATTTTCTTCCCAATGCCAGTTTGAAAGCTAGTTTTATAGTCACAGCTAGCATTGCAAATGTTTGAGTCGTTCCCTGGTACGTGATTTCTTCCAGGAGGCTCCTACGACTTTAATGAATGCGAAAGTTGTGATTAGCATGGGAGATCATTGCTTATAGCAACTACACGATGTATTAGGCTACCCATCAGTCTTGCTGTTAGAGCACTCTGCAGAATTCAATAAGCAATGTTATTTACACTGTTGTCTTTAGGAGATTGAGAAACTTCCCAAAATGTCTTATAATCCAGGAAAAAGCTTTGCTGCAAAGCAAGTTTGCTTCATTGATTGCATTTCTTCACTTTGGTTACTAAATGGCAGGCTAAAAATAAATTTTAAAAAAACCAAACCAGTATTGAGATCAATCTCTAATTGATTTTGACTTGTCATATCCAGTTAAAAGCAGAACCAATGCTTTCCGAAATGTTACTGATGTTCTGGAGCTTTGTAAAGCCGCATATGAGAGAAAGCATCAATAGCAGAGTGTAAGATCTCTTAATTTGGGCTTCATACAGAGTTTTAGGCACGTAAATGTCAGACTAAAGTTCAAGTGTTCATCAAAGTCCTATGAGGATCTCCAATGTCAATGAAATTCCTATTAAAAACTGTCCTGTGAGGCTTTGCTGCCTGCAAATGCTGGTTCCTTGAAACAAAAGTTGCATGGATTGTTGAAGAAAAGGCCTTCACAGGGTAAAGGGTTGGCTGAAGGGAGTTTCTGAGCAGGAAACAATGAAGGAGATGCTGTGGGATCTCCCACAAGAGCCAAGCTCAGCTGCTTTGCTTCAGCAGTGACTCGGCTGGGGACACCATCCCGGAGGGCAGGGACAGTCTGTGTGGCTCTGTCCCCACATCTCCAATGGCTGGGGGCTGGGGTTGCATCTCCAGTGCTGGAGGTGCTGGAAATCCCTCTTTTCCCAGATGCAGAGGGCAGGCAGGGACCAGCCCCCCTGTGCTGTGCCTGGCATCACCTGATGGTTCCCCACCCTGACCCTCCCTCTCCAGAAGCACCTCCCGGCTCACTCTGCTAAGGCTGCTGCTTTTCTGGATGTTTTTCCCTGGACTGCCAGCCTTTGAGGGGGGGTTGGAGGGAGGGGAGAGCCAAAACAGAGGACAGCCTATTTTTAGGCTGACTATCTCCCACTCCCTGGAAGGCAGGGTGCCAATTAGGTGGTGTGGCGGGGTGACGCTCGCCTGACTAATGCAGAAAGGGAGCAGAGATTTGAGACATCTTTCTGCACCAAGGGACCCTGAGCCTGTCTAGATTTGTGCAGTAATGTTCATTTTGTGCTGTTGCATCTGCCCACTTTTATCTGGATAGCTTCCTCCTCCCTCCCATCACATTTTGTAACAGAGCTGCATGCACACCATGTTGTGCGGTGTTTTGAAGCCCAAGTGCATGATTTTTGGCTTATGCCTTTCTGCTCCTTTTGTAGTGGGATAAGAAAGCAAAGGCTGGAAAACTTAACCTCAACTCCATAATTTAGAGATTATAAAGCCATTAGACAAAACTGTTGCCATCTATTTTGTCTCCAGAATAGCAGAGGGCTCTCCATAATTAGTATTGTTTCAGCTACAGCATGTACTGTCAAGAAAAGAGGAATTGAGCAAGATGGATTTTTCATCCTTCAGTCTTTGGTAGGTTATTAGTCTTTGGTAAAGCATGGTTAAATGATTTTCTTTAAAGTGTGCACATTACGCTTAATTAATTTTTCTTTTGTTCCAGTTCTTGACCACTGGAATTCTTCTATATAATTCTGACAGAGTACTCTGTAATAAGGAGAGAAGTGGTAATGTTTTAGCTGTGTTTGTCCAAGGGTGCTGGTACTGGGATTAATTAATCCCTTTCCATTTGCTTTGGTGCAATTGAGCTCTTTGAGCCTGATTTCCAGCAAATAATTGTCTTTAATGATACTTCTTTAAACCTTTCTAATATATCAGCACAACCCTTGTGCTTTGGACATCAGAACTGAAACGGGGTAATGTTCCCATCAGTTTCTATCACTGTCCCCTGAGCCCTGATTAACCAAGCCCTGCATCAGCTCTTCTGTTCTTTCCCCCAGAAAGCAGAAAAGTTTTCAGTCACTCGCATCTTTCTGTTTATCCACCTAAAACAATGCCACATTTGTGGTTTTCTTCTGGTGCTTCACCACAATGTCCCAGTACTTTGGAAAGCAGCACTGACATTCAGAGTACACATTGGCCAGATTTGTAGGAACAGTTGGGTTCAATTATCATAACTTGTTGATTTAGAAAGTCTAGCTAAAGAAACCAGGGTATTTTATACTCCTTTTGTACATCTTTATTGCTCTTAAATGAGAAATGTCATTCTCAACATATTATTGCTCCATTGCATGGATTTTTCCCGAGTACAGAACAGAAATAGGTATTGAACATTTCTACCCTTTCTGTGCTGTTGTGTCTGACGGTACTTAAAGGATACATTTTGTTCCTTATGTGTTTGAAAATTCCTTCTAGCCCTTAAAAAGGCCAGCAATTTCTCTAGCTGCAGTTTTGTCACTGATTCTTTCTATTCTAACGCAAGCACTTGTGTTATGTATTCTCATGTTATTCTTGACTTCCTTTCTCTTTTTTTTCTTTTTTTTTTTTTTTTTAAGAAAGCATTTTGCACTCTGGAGTGTGTGCAGCATTTTGGTTGTCATAGGATAGGAGGTAAAAACTTTTTTTGAGCTCTTTCAGTGTCCAGGGAGAGTGACTGCACAGGCTCTGCACAGCATGGCCAACACAGGACTGGAAGGATGAAGCTGATATTTGGAGAGAACTCTGGAAATAGGAAAGGGAAAATTCCCCTGTGTCTCATTAAGGGCAAAATTCTTTCTCTGCAGAAAGCCTCAGCAAAACAGATCTGCTTCACTTCCCCAAAGCTCGAAGCATCCCTTTTATTAAGGGACAGACTAAGCCCCCAGAAACTGATACATGACAGTCTGGTACATGTTCCCACATCATGTCATATGAAGGCAACTACAGACACCCTCTTTTCCCCCCATGAAATACAGTTGTGATATCATGCCACCTTCTTCTGTGTTTCTGCTGGCAGCCCACACTTAACTGGGGCTTAGAAAAATAACACCAGGATAAAACCTAGAATCATCATCCTACAGCCACTGTCCTTGTGCAGCTGAGCAGTGAAGTGCTCCTCTTTGACTTCATCCTTAGCTGGAGACTGCAACAAAACAGCACCACTGGGACACTGTCCTCAGCACACCCTTGCTGGGCTGAAACACTCAGGACTTTGGGAGAAGTTCTCTGCTCTGTGGGAAAACTGAGGCTGGGAGGTGAGCTGCAGCCCTGGATCAATGAGCTGAACACCAAGGTTTGTGAGGAGGAAGGATAATTTCCCAAATCACAGCTGAAGCCCTGTAAAGCAGTGAGGTTTTCTTTCATTTGCTGGAAGTGTCAGAGTTCAGCCTTTCAAACCTCCTGATGCTGGGGTCCATTAGCAAGACACACAGGTCTTGGCTTTGACTGAACATGAACTCTGGGCTGATGCATATTTATTTATTAATATTTTCCATTTCATGCTGCTGATTGTCCCAGATGCAGGGGAGGGAAATGACTTTCAAATGAGAAGATTTTTCTTAAGCCTAGAGCATAGCTGTACTTGGAATGCAAACTTTAATCAGTTGCTTGATGGAGAAATATGTAATAAAAGTGCAGTCTCTGCAGGGTTCCCTTTCATCCCACTGTCAGCTGTAGGTTTGTGTCCCTTGGAAAAAATATGAATTGTGTACAAAATAATTTAGTCTCTTTGTAACAATCTTGTTGCAGAGACCATCTACCTTTCTTATGTGCTTATTTATCTTATTTATCACAGCTGTGATAAATAATAATAGTGATAAACGTGGCTTGGTGGGGAAGCTGTGCTTCCCTGACCTTTTTTTGGGGGAAAGTTGAGTATTCATAGTTTGGAGATTTTCTAAGTCTTTCCCTTTCATTCAAGTGTCTGCTTCTTCAGGTCAGCAGCAGTTGGGTTCCTGGGCTCTCAGGAGTGTCCTTAACCCCAAGGAGGCATCAATCATTTCTTCCAGCAGCCCAAATCCTCTTGCCCCATGCACTTTGCAGGTAGTCACAACCTGAGCATGAGGAAACTCCCCTGAAGAGCAGCAGGATCGCTCTGTGGCTGATTTCATGGGCTGTTGAAATGTCCATATCATCCCTCCCATCCCACTGTGCCCAAGGGGCAGCCCAAACCCTGACATTTTTTGCTGTGCACCTAAAAAAAATCCTGGGTGCTCCTGTAAATGGTTGCAGTAAAGAGCTAATTTACTATTAGGAGGAGGCTATTTTTTTTTCAGGGCAAAACCAGAGAGGCTACTTAGCATAGTTTTACATGCTGCTAATGTGGTTTTATTGCTTCTAGGACCTGACCTACTATCGTTATGTGCTGCTGTGGATGCTTTTACTCATCTGGAGCTGGTCCAGGGATCTCTAATGGGGCTGTGCACTGTATGACCTAGGTGTGCTCAGCATGACACCATCCCCTGCACTGGGGGAGCTGGTTTGTCACACTGCTGTGGACTGGGAGGATTGGGAAATTGGGCCAGCAGCATGCTCTGCCTTGTGCTGGAGTTTGGATCCTGTGGAGGACTAGATGATGGAGGCAGGGACACCCCTGTTGTCCCCATCACCACACAGGCCATGGGTTTCTTTATGCTCTGTTGTGGACTTGCTCTGTGCACACAGAACACTCCAGTCCAAGCACTGGTGTGCAGGGGATGTGGTGAGCTGTGAGTCATCCCCACTGCTCCTAATGAGAAAGCCAACAGATTCCAAGTTAGAAATGGACAAAGAATGGCTTTTGGGATTCAGCTTTCCCTGCACTGCTGAGCCTGGGAGTCTTGCAGCCAAAATAATGAGTCTTAATATTATCCCTTTAGCCCTATGAGCACTTACCTCAGTGGTATATTTAGCAACATCAATTATGTTTTGTGTGTGTTTGGTGCTCCTTGTTTTAGCCTTCCTGTCCACTCTACAGCCTCAAATTGCTGAGGTGATAGTGTGCTGTTTGTTGTGCTTTACAAGGTTTCTTGACAGCTACCAGCATTTTACATTTGTTACTGTTTTCTATTTTTTTTCCCTCCATGTATATAATGCTGATCCAGGCAGTAACATCTTGGCTGCAAGGCCAGTCTCTTTCTGAAATGCTTAAATACAGTCTGAGAAAACTTTTCTTTGATGAGCAGTGACTTCTGTGCCTGAATAAATCATGGAGACCTAGTCTGTATTTTGAAAATCTGAATGCCTCTCTTTTGTTACCAAAGTAGCAATTTTATATTGGAATTGGCAAAAAATTTGTATCACCGAGATGAAATGATGACATTGTGATTTTACTGTTGGGTGCTGTGACCAACAGCACATGTGATAGGATGGAAGCTAGAGAGGTTCACACCTTGTGTTACTTGCCATGATTTTTAAGAGTTAATTTTTAGGGGCAGGGTGTTGATTGTCCAGACACTGTTCCTGGGTTTTATTGTCTGTGAGACTTCACTTTTTTCTCCAGGAGAAAGGAATGGGTGGAGTCAACAGGGTGATCACAGGGCTGGAGTGAGGGTCAGGCAGAGCTCCTTGGAGACTGATCCATTTGTCATGGGAAGCTCTGCACTTGCTCCAGCCTTGAGGAAGCTCAGGCTGGCCTGAGATAACCTCCAAAGGAAGGGCTGCAGCTGCTGAGGCAAAGGGAATAATAATTTTGGAGGAGGGGAATAGTAATGTAGGGAGGAGAGCCTGTGTGTTCCTGAGGATGGGATATCACCCTGAGAGTTGTGTTTGCCTTGGGTACTCTTGAGTTGTCTGAGTGAGGTGCCTGGGCATTTGATGATACTGCCAAACTGGGCTGGAAAATCGAGGCACTGGATTTCAGTGAAGAGAAAATGAGATAGCTGGAAGGAAAAAACCCAAACCAACCAAGCAAAACAAACAAACAAAAAAGCAAACCCTCACCAAAAGGTGTTTAATTGGACAGAAATAGTTTAAGCATCCTTTCACCACAAGGAGCACAGTTTTTTCTTACTTTACAGGGGTAAAACTGAGGGCAAATTGCATGCCCAAAATATTGTAGGAATTACACAGCCAGAGGGTTGGCCTTCCACCACTCATTAGTAAACAAATTTTGTCTGTTTCTTCAAACCTTCACAGTGAGCTCCAGAAATCCCCTTCCAGTCCCAGGGACCCAATGAAGGATCTTTCCACCCATATCCTTCCAGAACTTCTCTCTTCACCAGCATTCTTTTATTTTCCCTGAATCCTTCCCGCTCCTGCCTCAAATTCTGCTTAGGTGAACATTCCCCATCCCCTTGCTTTTGCTTCCTTCCAAGCAGAAGCACCTCCCACCCCAAGAGACAGCCCTGAATTCAGTGTTTTCACGGAGAGGAGCAGTGTAAGCATTCCTTACATGGTTAATCAGGTGTAGAGAAAGAGCACAGAGTGTGTGTGGCCTCGTGTGACCCCAGACATTGCTGGGAGGTGCCTCTGCCTCGGTGCTGTAGGAACTTGGAGCATCTGTGCTCTCTGCTGATGCAGGATGGCTAAAATGTGCTGCTTAGGTGATGAAACACAGAAAAGCTTTTGTCTGCAGGGCTGCTGAGTTTCTCAGCTGAGGTCTGTGCTGGTCTCTGGTCCTCAGAACATCCTTGTCCTGGGTTCTGCCCAGCATTTTCTCTGCATGGAGTTTGCTGTGCGTGTCAAGGCTGTGCTGCAGGAGCAGGAGAGGGTTCAAAGCATGTTGGCGTGAGTGGTTCTAACTGTGATCCTACCCCCATATGGGCCCTGAAAATGCACGCTCAGCAAAACTGCTGAAAGTGTGCTGGAGAGCTTAGCCACAAGAGTACATCTGTGAAATATTTAAAAAGTAGTCAAAGAGGGGGAAAAGTGGAAAGCAAATGGGGAAGAAAGTGTGCTGCTAGTTCAGCAGAAAAGACAATTGTACCTGCTGGTAGCAAGAACAACTTCATCATCTGATGCATGGAACTCTTCCAGCTTGTCACAACCAATACTGCACACCCAAGGTTATTTGTTGCATTAGCAATAAACCAGTGAGCACAGAGAGCTGCAGCTCCTCTTGGCACATAGGCTGGGCACCAGCTCCTGCCTGTGCAGATGCTGCTGCTGCTTAGACAGGAGAGGGAAAGGTGAAGATGTGAAATGCCATCAAAGTCATGCTGTGTTTCCCACCTCCTCTGAACTGGGTCTTGATCAAGCCCAAGTGCAAAGTCAAGCCTCAATTACTATCTGCTATTTTGTGAGGAGGACTCAAAAGACACCTATCACCCTACAGCTGAGGTTTGTTTTGCTGTGGCTGAGAGAGGACCAGTTTTTATTCTTCAGCAGGGGAGGACAACAGGAGCAGCTCTCTCCAGATCCCAAATGGCAGCTCAAAAGTTGAGCTAAGGAAAATGCATTCAGCTGTAAATGAATAGAAAGACATTAGTTATCCTGCTCTGAATTCAGCCAAGATTGAGGGGAGATACTTTTCACAGTATGTGTGAGTTTCAGAGGTAGGGTCTGTCCTGTGGACACAGCTCAGCTCCATCACAGAGAGCTGCACCAGTACTGGTATAACTGAGGCTAAAATCTTTCTTGGAGTTTGTTGCTAAGGACTTTCCTGCTGAATGATGACAGTAGTGAATTAGCAGTGAGATGTGTGAGTATTTCTTGTGTAATGTGCTCAAGTGGTGTGATTAGTTCAGAAGGCAGATTGCCTCACTATATTCTTGACAAAAGTCTTGAAAGTTAGACCTCAGTTGAGTGTGTTGCAATAATGCAGCCTTGCAGTGCCAGAGACCTGAATGAACTTGGTGTGATCTTCATTTCATTTCTTCTGTATACCTGAAAGGAAACAAAGAAACTCCTCTACAGGCAGAAATAATCCTCCAGGTCACAACTGACCCACAGGACACGTGCCAGACAAGATGACAAAGAGAAAAGCCCACATAAAGTGTTTAAATCCCATGGAGATAGCTCTCTGCTGGACTTCAGTCTGTTTTATCTTATTGGAGGTAAAACCATCTCATTTCTGTCAAGGTTCCTGTCAGTTCCAGGAGTGACAAGCAAGCTGCACCTTCTGGAAAAGGATTGCAAAGTGGAGTCATTGGTTTTCATGGTAGGGCTACATAACCAGTCATATTTGACTTTGCAATCCAGATTTTTCTCAGCATCTCGACCTGAACAGATCTGTTCACAGGATGAAGGAACACAGAAGTGACAATAATGAGGAAAGAGCAAACAGATGAACTCTCCTGTGGGGAAAAGTTAGTACAAACTTGCCTCCTGACAGCAGCCCTGAGTCTGTCTTTAAGACAAGACTTGCAGGACATGCAGACAGTCAATCCTGAATCCTAGAGATGGCTGAGCATGTGTGGCCTTGAAAATCACAATCTGGTTAATAATTATGGAGTTTGTTGCTGGTTGTTGTGTATACAACACTTCTCATGCATGGGAAGTGCTCATGAGGACAGGG
Source organism: Argya squamiceps (assembly GCA_037834095.1). Classification (NCBI taxonomy): domain Eukaryota; kingdom Metazoa; phylum Chordata; class Aves; order Passeriformes; family Leiothrichidae; genus Argya; species Argya squamiceps. Next base: position 5,355,750 of record JBBMKD010000102.1, read on the forward strand.
GAGAGAAATAGAGCACAAGGTTCCTGGAGATCATGGAGACTGACCTTTCAGATCCGCACTGACCAGCCCAGAAAAAGCAATTCCAAGTGTGGTTTGGCCTTCCTGACACCTGAAACCTTGTCCTTCCAATGTTCAAAGCCGGTAGCTTGAGTTTGCCTGTCAGGTGCTGATTTTGAGGTGAGAGCTGCCTCCAGAATCAGAGCTCCAGGGATGGAAAAGCAGCTTGGCTGTTGAGCAGGGGGATGATCTCCCCTTGTGGGCATAATTGCTGCATTCCTTAGCTGGGAGAGGAGTGCAGCAAGCCTGCCTGGGTAGGACTTACATGGAAATGGCATTTTTAGGGGAATGTTTGAAATGCATCTTGCAGGCACCCAGTTAAACACTCCTGTCAGTCTGGCCACAGGCCAGTTCAGAGTCCTTTGAACTTCTTGCCCTCCAGGCAGAACCCAGGGTTGAGTTTTCCTGCTGATTTCCAGGATGCCAGGTCATTGCTATCCACAGTGAAGAGAGCCCAGCTGCCTGGGGTCTCACCCCCAGCTCTGTGTTTTTTCTCCTTGGCCCTGATCATGGTTTCTCAGGCTCATCCAAAGGCAGGCATTGTTTTCTGCAGCTTCTGTGGCACTGTGTCCACTGGCAGACCTCTGTTTTTAGCAGGGTTTGGAGTCAGACCACAGCTGGTAGCCAGGCAGTCTGCCAGTGTGCTGGGCACATCAGCCATTTCTCATCATATAGAGCAGCTGAGCTAGATTTTTTTTTTTTAAATTTTTTTTGTGTGTGTGTGTGTAAGCTTTGAAACACGTTGAGCTTGCCATGTGGGAATAAGTTCTTTTAGTCCCGTGCTTGCCTACATCCAATTGTGGCAAGGGCACAAGAGTTTGGGAGCATATTTCTGCTCCTGGCTTAAAACTTACTCTCATCATATTGTGCCTGCATGCACAAAACCTCCTGTTAAGGCACCAAGGTCCTGTTTCTAGGTGCAGATCCTCAGTGTGGTGCATGTAGGCAGGGAAATAAAACTAAAAGTGTGTGTAAATTCAGAGGCTGCTTCTGCAGCTCTTGTGCACCATATGCTGCCCTCGGGAGAGCAGGATTTCAGCCCGATCATCCAGCTCCTGTGGGAGTGTTTCACTGCTGCTTTGCTGCCCTGGACAGAGGCTTTGCATGAAGTTATTACCCCTGAACCAAAGGCAGAGTGGCTTTCATGGTCTTGTTGTTCTGTGTGGTCCTGCTTTAAGGATTCATGTTGTCAATGTTGGTTTCCTCCTCTTTCTTCATGAGCTAAGTTTTAGACTTTATTATTTCAAGGCAGAAAAGGATGAGAGAGGAAGCCACAAAATTAATGCCTGCACAGACACACTGATTCTGCTTTTCTGAGGTCATTATCCTAAAACAGGAAAAATTAAGCTCCCTTTGCTTTGAGAGTGGCAAAACTAATTCCACAATTTCCTGTGAGTCTTACCTATGAGTCTTAAAGTTCATTTACCTTTAACTCACCCTTCCAAGCCCATGGTTTCTTCCTGACCACTTGTGGGGCTAGATGGCAATGTGTGCAATGGCTTTTGAAGATTCCTTTGCATCCCTAAAGTGATGGACATGCTGATTTCCAGCTCTCAGAATGGATAAGGGGTTGGAGCTGCACCACAGAGGAGGCACAAACTCCCACTGATTTGTGTAACTTTGCTCTCCATTTCTGTACCATGGGTTTTGTATGTCTGAAATACCTACGTCTGTCTCAAGTGTGGTTGAAATTGGCCGCTGGATTCAAAAGTTATTAGAGGGGATTAAAAGACAGACAGCATGACCAGATAAGCCTTTTTTCCTCAGGAAACTAGGCTAAAAAGGGAGAAAAAAAACTAGTGCAAGGACTCCTGTGATGTCCTCTCTGCATCCTGGCTTTTTTTTTACTGTCTGGGGTAGTTAATACTAAAAGCTCTGAGTATTTACAGAGGATTGGTGCAGCATAAACAGAAATGGTGCTTTCCTTTCCTCTGTTTATTTACATTACACCTGCAATACTGAATGTCATCAGTCCACTGATGTGAATCCCCCGACCAAATCCCCTGTCTCAGCAGCTGAAATCTGGTGTGTGTGAGAAGTGGCTCAGAGTTACCCACATCTGAACCCCCCCTGCCCAAAACAGGATTAAGCTTCCAGGAGACAATTCCCATGGATTTGTCCCTGTTTGTTGAGGGGCTGTAAGACAAGCCAAGTAATTTTTTATCCTTGAGCAGGTGGTGAAGACTCTACTGCTTCTTCTCAGTCGAGGTGTGAACGTGGAAATATTTTAGTTGGGTAGGTATAATAGGCTGTGCCTATCTTGGCCTAAAATACACCCTTGACTGGCATCTTTCACAATGGACAATGTTTTGCAGTCTAGAATCTGCCAGTGGTTGCAGGCCTTGGGAAGTGGAGAAGTCCATGAGATGCTGTGATTGGGCTTGAGGGAAGAGGATACCACTTTGCATGCACAGCAAAGCTGATGACCCTTTGATCCCCGTGCACATCTCAGAGCAAACTCAATTGATTGTGATCCCATGATCCTGGAGGAGTGCTGTGAAGGGGTTGGATTTGATGGAGCCTTTCATCTGAGAGAAGAGGGCTGGGAAAATTGTTAGCCTCAGTTGCAAGAAGAAAAATAGTTAAAGCCTGTGCAATTATTAAGACTTAGAACTAAATTTCAAGCTAAAGCTAGATATGTTCCTGGAGATGGATCTTGAAATGTGAAGGAAAAGTATGAAGTTAGGATTTGGGGTTCTGGTTATCTTGGCATTTCTAGCCCAATTTTCAGTGTTCCTGTTTATATAGCAGAGCTGGTACAGCTTTTCAAGCAGACACAGAACTCCAGAAATAAAAGGAATAGCTGTCAGTGAACCTTCCACCCCCATACACAAGTGCAGTGAGGCAGCTGGGCTGTAGAGTTCCTCCCTCCCTTCCTGCTCCTGTGACATCCCTGTTGTCCTGGGATATCCTTCAAAGCATTGCTGGGGCCCACGAGGTGGCTTTGAAGAGCAGGGTGGGGAATGACCTCCAGCTGATATCCTGGAGAGACCTTGTCCCCCTGCACCAGTAGGGCTGGGGTTCTCAAGGACAAGAGGTTTGATGGCTCAGAATCAGTGTTTTGAACTCTGTTTGGAGGAATCTGGATGAGGTGGTGGGTGAAGGGGTTGTTTGAGGTGATGGACACCAGATTTTCATACCTGCCAAGGAAAAGGTTTCACTTGGTGCTGCTTTGGATTTCAGACCTTCTGAGAAGGTGGGACCCTCTGGGTCCCACCCCAGCTCAGGGTGCAGCTGCACTTTCTGTATGGGGAGGCAGAGGATGATGGGCTGCAGGGAAGAAGCTTTGGAAAGATGGAATGCCTTTATCTTGCTGATGGAAGTGGTAAATAATTTCACACCTTTCTATGCTCTGTCAACCCACAGTGTGTTTGTCCAGTGCAAAATAATTTCATCTGGTTGTACTGTCAAAGAACAAAAAATAGCAACAGGAATTTTTGGGGCTGGGCTTCAATTTAGAGGCTCAAAATGTTTGTGCAGAGTTGGAAATCCTTTCTTGTCCTTCCCCCTCAGCTGGGCACTTAACATGGTGAAGGAATGTGTGATACCCTGCCTAGCCCTCGGGATTAGTAATTTACTTTGTTGTCTGTGTTAATCTAAAGCCCCTGACGGTGCAGAACTTCAGCCAAGTTCCTCCTTGCAGGAGTTTGGGAGGAGGGAATTAAAGTGGTGTGTGAAACGAAGCTCTGTGTTAAAAAGGGCCACTGCCTGTGACCCTGCTGTCCTGGAGGGACCAGGCTGCCCTGCTCACCCTGCTCCATCAGGTGTGCAGCTGGGGGGAAACCCCTATCCCACTGCAGCCAGGAAAAGCTCTGAAAGCAGCTCCATGTCAAAAAGCAGCTTCCCAGCTGAAATCTGGCATTCCCTCTGCTCCTGGGGACTGCAGAGCTGCTGCCTTTTGGTGACTTGCTTTCTAGAGGCTGAGAAGAGAGAGACTTTCTGCCCCTGCCTGTGCTGGGCTGGCATATGGGAGATGTGGGTGCACGCTCTGTGCTCCAGGAGTGGCTCACTGAAGATTGCAAGGTCCCTTACAAAGCACTTTATCCTCTAACCAGGCCCTCATCCCTTGGCAATGTTTGTCTTGTTCAAGGTTCTGCCAAGTGCTTCTCCCACCCCAACCCCCTGCTGGAAGAAGCTCACACTCGTTTTCGTTTGCTGCTAATTTGTGATGGTTTATTTTTCTTCCTGTGCCGCAAGAGATACTGCCTGATATAACCTACCTCCGACAGACTCCTGATAGCAGCTCCCTCCTGCCCTCCTCATTCCCATTCATCTTGTGCCTCATTTTGAAATTGCCATCATTTCATCCCTCTGGGGCACCAGCTAAGGCTTCCCTGACGATGGATGCTGCCAGACCAGATGCATAAATATTAAGAAAGCGGAAAGAGCCAGACCTGTAATTTCTTTGTGCAGAACAGTGATGAGGATGCTGTTCTTACAGCTGACCAGCACAACTGCAGTCTGAGCTACGGGTTTAGAAGGCTGTAAATACTGGTTAAAATGAAGATTTAATTGCTTTAATTGAAGATTAACCAGCTTGTGGTCACGCAGGAAAGCAAGCATACCGGTTATACTGGAATTTTTTACTAGACTGCTACTGGGTTTGTTCAGCATACTGGGCTGGTCTCTAAGTGTGTATTATACCTTGTCTAAATTCTGATGTGCAAGACACTTTCGTGACTAGATGATATCTGCACAGTTTTCTGGATCTTGACATGCAAATACTGGACCCTAGAAATGATTATGCTGTCAGTGTGATGTGTAATGCTGGTAGTGCAGTGTCACAACTCACTTGCCCATGTGCTCCCCTTAATAAATCAGTATGGGTTTGCCTGGAATTGCCAGAAGTTTGGCACTATCAGAAATATTCAGATACTGCAAGAACAAAAAAATCTTGATTAATGCTGAGTTAGCTGTCTCTCCTCTAATGCTGTTTCCAGTTCAATGGATGTCTTGATAATGGTGTTTGATCTGAAGGCCACAGACTTACTGATGGTCACAGATCAAAATGCCATCCCTCCTAATAAATTATGCTTCTCTCTTTCTGCTAAGAACATCAGCAAGGAGCAACATCTATAAAAGCCAGGGGAAAATCTGAGCAGTCCCAACAAAGGCTCATAGCAGCACTACTCAGGTTAAGAGTCAACACAATTTAAGTGCATTTCCAGAAGGGAAATTTGGGAAATGCAAATTGGATGCTGGTGCTGCATCTTTGTTTTGGACCCCACATCACAACAAAGCTCATGGTGTTTCTTTTCCTTCCGGTCTGCATCCTTCTGCCCATCTGTCCCACCTTAGATGAGATGTATCTTTGGGAATTTGAGGATGTGTAGCTCAGAAATAGTATTGAAAAGGCACAGGATATTCTTCATATGGCTCAGGTCTGCAGCTAATGGTGCAAAGAGTTTTTGATTCACTGAAATCAGCTTAATGTTCACAGTCTCCAAAACATCATCTCTTTGTTACTATCTATGAGCACTGAGAGCAAGGGCTATTGGTGTGGTCACGCAAAGCTCTCAATAATCCTGCACCCAATCCCAACTGAGAAAACTGGTATTTTGTAAAATCAGGGACTATGAATGTAAAATAATCCTCATCTTGCTAGAGGTGGTCTTTCAAGATTTGCATGGAATAGCCTGGTGATATTGCTATGCTTCCAAAGATCTCACTTTGTCACTTCTCATGCTCATCAGGAAAAAAAAAAGAAGTTCAACAGTTTAACATTTTCCAAGACTATTAACTTTCACTTACAAAAAATGTGCAAATTACCTTCCTCTATTTAAAACCAGCAATCAGGGCCCATTATATTCCCTGTAGCAGGAAGACTGAAAGGCATCACATTCCAGACCATACAAAAAACTGTCTGCAATTCCAAAATTCCTCACTTCAGTCTACACACTCCAGCAAATCCTAACATCCAGCTGTTTGTAGACCTCACGTATTGCCTGAAGATGAAAACTTTTTGCTTTGTGGCAACCTTTGAGCATCCCTTAAAGCTCAGATGGTGGATCAGAGCAGATTGTGTGGTGCTGCCCATCTGCCCATCGGATGCCCAGGCTTACTTTTTAATAAGAGCAAGGAGCTGGATGTAATGTCATGCAGTCATAATTCTTGGCAGTTGCTGTAGTTCATATGTTTATTGGAAGCTGAAGCTTTGGAGTGTTTTTCAGATGTCTTTATGCTTCCTGCTTTAGTGCTTGGGGTTTTTTTTCTCAGCTGAGCTCTCAGGGTCCCAAAGCCCTGTTTATGAGGGAAGGAACCATGTGTCCAGTGGAGTTTTCATGGGAGGAGTGACTATACTGAAAAAAAGGTGAACAAGTCCAGGAGCACGTGCCTGGGCAGTGTATGTTTGTAAACTTGGAAGGTTTTTAGATGTTTTGAGGAGGACGGGGAGGTAACTTTTCCTGTAAAGAGCTGGGTATGGAATTTTGGGGCTGATCTGAGAGATAAAGGACTCTCCCTTAGAGAGAAGGCGAGTTGTGTCAGACTGACGTGAGAGAAGGCAGCACTTTCTGCTGTCTAAAGTGGACTGCAATTAAATTATCTGTCATTTAGGGGTTGCACTGAGGCTTGGAAGCACAGCATGAAACAGAGATTATGGGGCAGCTGGAGTCAGGGGAGAATTTCTAGCTGGTTCATCCACAAAATTTCCTTGTACCACATGCTGCCTCAGCCACATGAACACCTGAGAAGAAGGCTCCAGAAGTGCTGAAGGAAGTATGTCCCTCTCCAGTCCTGTTGTCCACTCCCTGTGCCTTGGCACTGATCCCTGTTCACCTAAGCCAGGCTGGCATGTGCTCCCAGCCATGAAATGAGGGCAGTGCTCCTTGCTGTGCAGTGATGAGGGAGAGGGGATGCTCCTGGGGCTCCACAGCCCTTGATGTGGGCTTTGGAAGCTGCAGGGAGGATGATTTACAGGCTTTTCTGGGGCAGCCCTGAAATGCAAGAGACAAGATTCACAAGTCTCCCTCACTTCTTCTTTTCCCATTGCTTCCATCTCAATTTAGGATGTAGGAGAGCAATGACAGAGGATGCTTGGAACTCCCCTGTTCTTACAGCCCCAGCCTCCTGAATAAGCAGAGTAAGGCTGGAGTTTCCCCTCAGGAAGGTGACATGGCATAAAATTTCTTCTAGGACAAAATTCCTTCTTTTAACAAGAGCCCCATTTAAATAACCCAAGTCCCAGAGCCGAGCTGTAACTGGCCCATGTGCCCAGGAGAGCATTTCAGAATACTTTTACCCAACAGTTGGTCTGAGATCAAACAGACTTGGCATTGCTCTGTTTCCTGGATAACACGCTGTCATTATTTATTCATCTGAATCAAAGTGCTTGATGTTTTCATGCTGTCAGTTAGACAGAGCCATATCGTCTGCCTCCCCTCTTTTTTTTATTAATTTGTTGTGTTTCAAGAAAGTTTTGAAGCTGTTGCAGTGGGAAATCCATAGCTTAAGTGGCAGCTTGCTCATCTTTTATTTATTTTTGTAATAATCCCGTTGTTACTCATTCAGAGCTCCAAAAGATCCTTGTCCTCAATCAAAAGTTTCATGTTTGGATGAGGCTGTAATGATGACTTCTAGAAGAAAAGCATGTTTTCCTGGGTTTGAATAGGTATTGTCACTTTTTTTGCTTCGTGATTTGAAGACATTTAAACACATTATAATGTGTTTGGTCAAATGCAAGTAATTTTAAAATGAAATTTTGTATTTGGATTAAGATGACTATGTAAAATAGCCAATTTTTTCATATATTTTAAAAACACAGACACAGGAATGTCAAGCCAGTGGGAGAATCAGCAATGGGATGTGATTAGGGTGATTTCTGGCCTGCATTCTTGGAGAGAAAGTATTTTTTTCCCCTATGAAAAATGGTGATTTGCTCTGGTAAATCTGTTCCCTTTTCAGTTTGGAGGCTTCTTTGTCAGAGGAAGAAATTTGTGACTCAAAGTAGATGCTCTTTACTTAAATGCTTCTCTATTGGAAAAGCATTTTTCCATAGAAATAGAGTTTCAATAGGAAATTTGCAGTCAGCTGTTCCACACGACAGGCAATGCTGCTCCCCCTTCCCCTCCAAAGGGTGGTTTCATACAGAACCTGCACTTCTGCATATCCAAACCAGTGCTGTGGTTTTATAAGCACATTTCCCTATTTTGAAATGTTTTCCTGTCTCCTGTTTTTGTGTAAAACATCCTCACAAAGAGGGGGGATGATTAATTGGAAACTACAGAGGAAACTACAAAATCAATTGCACTCAAAGAACTGTCTAATGTAGAAACTAAACAAATAAAAAACCCCAGGGGATTATATGTTTTTTTTTTCCCTCTCCTTATTCAGTCATCAGGCTCTTAACTGTTACATGGAAGATTTTTCTGACACTTAACTATAACCTTTTATATTTCACCTTATTGGTGCTCAGCTGCACATCTGTGAACACAACAAACAACATTACAAAAATAGCCGAAAACTGCCTTGATGGACTGCAGAGTTATTGGGACCATTTACACCAAAAGGAGTTCTGATCCCCAAACTCATTGTGCTTCTTTATAAAATTAATCCATAAGATTTTCTGCTCATAAATAACTGTGAAATGACTGAACTTTAAAACATAAGACATCTTATGTGCTAAACCTCACGGAGGAATAATCTCTTGATAAATTTAGTTTTAAAGTAACGGAAGCAGAGATGATTGCAATTCTATTTTTAGACATGCGCAGTAAAACTTTTCTATTTTGTTTGTAGCAAAGCCAGTTTAAGTCAGAACCTTCAAACGAAGATGGAAGTGTGAGAACAAGCAGGGTCAGTGTGGTGAACAGCCCTGGCCTAGGGTTTGGAGGGGGCTTTGGGAAGATGAACCCAGATTGTGTTTGCCAGGGCAGGGATGAGAAAGTGATGAGTGAGATTTGGGCTGGTTGGTGCTGGTGGCATCACCAGTCATGTCAGAAAGACTGGGAGAGCAGGGCCTGTGTCTCTGCTCTCTGTCTGAGCCACCAGAAAGAAGCAGAGCACACTGAAACCATCAGATCCTGGGATCATTCTGTGTGCATTGGCTCAGAGGCAGTGATGTCTGTGCTATCCAGGCAGAACCCAAATAACAGATACGAGTAGGCCAGGTACTGAGATGTACTTTGGGTGTGTAAAGAGAAAGGAGTTAAGATAAATCAGCAGAACTCTTATTTTTTAGCCACTGTGAGGCTAAATGAGAATCATGTGGACTGGGATTCCCCATTACTTTGTTAATGTGAGTATTCAATTTAATTTCAATTCATCTGGGAGAATCATAAATTGTAAGAATTGAGAGGATCAGTAATGCTTTCGGATGATCTGATCTTTCAGGCTTGATGTTCTTGCTTGGGCCTCAGGGCTGGCTTGCAGGCTCTCCTGTGAGTTTTCTGATGGCATTTTACACATCTCCCTTAGCCAGCAACATCCCTTCAGGGGAGAGAAAGGTGAGGCAGGAGTCAGACTCAATGACCTTAGAGGTCTTTTCCAGCCTAAATGATTCTGTGATTCAAAGTCATGCTGAAGCCCAAGGCTGCAGTGCAAAACTCCAATCTGCTCTGCTGGGACTGTGTCTTCCAGGACATCCTTCAACTTGTTTGCAGCTCAGTGACTTGGGGAAAAGGGAGAGGCACAATTTCCATAAAGGATGGTGTGGATCAACCTTGTCTGGCTGCCAGGTGCCCACCAAGCTGCTCTGTAACTCCATTCTCCTCAGACTGGATTAACCCACCATAGATGGCTATTAAGCAATCTAATGTACAAAAGATGGTTAATAGGCCCTTGGAGGGTGTGAAATATATCCTGGAGATAAGCACAAGGGGAATCTGTGAAATGCCATCCAAATTAGCCTTTTTCTTTCCTCCACTTCATTTCTCTTTTATTTGTCTGACAGTAGAAATAGGCTGGAGAGAGCTGGGGTCTAAAACAGCTCTTCTGGAATTAGAAGTTTTGGGAATCATTTTGGAAGGAAAGTGGAGACAGGGAAGAATATTTTGGAGCCAGGCTAAACATTTATGTAGGAAGAGAGGAACAGTGCCATCCCACTTGTTCTGCTTCTAAAATCGTGATATGCTTTGTTATGATCTGCAAGACAAGCCCAAGACTGGAATAGGAAAGTGGCTGTGAGCTAGGACAGATGTGCTCTTCCAGCTCTGTTTTGGATTGTTTCATGGTGATCCCCTGGGAGTCACAGGTGCCATTAGCCCACATTTCACTCTGCTTTTAAAATATTACCTCAAAACCACTTCTGCCCATGTAGCTGCACAATCCAGACCTCAAACACCCCATTAATTTGTAGAAACAAAATGTAAGGTATGAAATATTTTCTAGATTTGTGTGTCTGTGGTGAGTCTGATAGTTTTAGGATAACCTGCGAGACCCCATTTCTGGGAGCAACGTGGTTGTCATTGACTAATTAAATGTATCCCATTTGTTAAAATTGAAGATCTGTATTAATGTCCTAAGGTAATTGTGTGCACTGGAAAGCTGTTGTAGAAGTGTTGGGGTTTGCCACCCACTGGAATGGAACAGCCTCTTGGTCCACTCCTTTACCATCCTGTGGTTGGAGGTGGCTGGTCTCTATTTTTGGGAAGAGTCAAGGCAGAAGAGAAATTAACACACCTCACACACCTTGCATCATATCCCACAATGGTGTGAATTTTGGTGGGGGGACATCTCTCAGTCCAGATGCCCCTGCTCTGTCAGAGGAAAGTAGACATGCAAATGTAGACACACAGTTCACAGGTACCTACAGGCACATACCAACACCAGAATTTTGGCGTCACAATAAACAAATTGAATCATCAGAAGCTTTTCTAGGCTCTAAAGAATAGTTTATCTCTCTGAAATAGACATTGAAAACAGGAGAGGTGACTCATGCCCTAGCAGTGCCCATTTCTCCCTGAATGTGTAACATCCTGCTCTTCTTTGGTTTGGCTAATCTATTCCAATCCATCAGAGAAGCTAAATTTTAGTTGATTCATTCTATTCTGAGAATATGAGGCTATTTCACAAGAGTTGCATGTCCAACACATATTTTTTTAGTTAAAAATATCTAGAATATATTATTTGTCTTGTCTAAGCTTAGGAACTACACTTTAGGATAGATAAAGATGCAAGTGGATGTAGAGAGGAGCAGGCAGTACTTGAATTATTAGACTCATGGCAGATTAAAAATTAACAGATCTAATCAAAATCTTCCATTGTCTTGTCAAATTTCTATTTTTAGTTGAAATTGTCTTTAAAAAGCAAAAAGAAGATCTGAGTGTTCAAACAGTACATTCTGCATAATTTTAGGACCCTGTCAGGGTAGGTGTTGTTATAACTTGTAGACATAATGTCACCTGAGGACCCTTAACCCCAGTATTTACATGAATCTAGGAAGAGGTTAGGTCAAAATACTGGATTATCTCTCAGTGGAATGGCTGTTTATCACTGCTATTAGTAAGCACACAGTCATATCACAGAATGGCTTGATTTGGAAGGGACCTTAGGGATGATTTTTTTCCAGCCCCCCTGCCATGGGCAGGGGCATCTTCCACTCTCCCAGGTTGTTCAAATCCCATTCAACCTGGCCCTGGACACTTCCAGGGATGGGGTGTCCACAGCTTCTCTGGGCAACCTGTGCCTCCCCACCCTCACAGGGAAGAATTTCTTCCTAATACCAAATCTAAACCTGCTCATTTTCAGTTTATATCCAATCCCCTGTGCTCTACCTCTACCTGTGCTTGTCTAAAGCCTCTCTCCAGCTCTCTTGGAGCCACTTTAGGCACTGGGAGGTTCTGTCAGTTCTCCCTGGAGCCTTCTCTTTTCTTAGCCAGCTCTTTCAGCCTGTCTTCATAAGAGATGTGCTTCAGCTCTCTGACCATCTTTGTGGCCCTCCTTTGGACCTGCTCCAACATTCCTGTGTTGGGGGTCCCAGATGTGGATGCAGCATTCCAGGTGGGGTCTCACCAGAGCTGAGCACCTTCTTCCACTTGCTGGCCATGCTTCTCATGATGTAATCCAGGACATGGTTGACTTTCTGGGCCAACCAAGTAATGAAAAAGTTATTTTTAGGAATAGTGGGTTTTGGGTTTGGGGTTTTTTTTTATTCTTAAGTGCAAGTAAGGAAGTGCAAGTAAGTTCCCAAAATATGGGTCTTGTGCATTTTCCATTTAGAAAACACCATGCATTGATACCATCATCATCATTTCCCTTTCACAGGCCACTTGATGTATTATTTACTGGTTTGCTCATTGACTGTTTGGTCCCATAAGCTAAATTAGGCAAGAAGTCACAGCAGGGTTTGCAATACTGGGCCTCTATTATATCCTTCCAGTGCATTGCGCCTCAGGCCCAATTGAGAATTGCCAACCACTCGAGCATGCACTGGTGACACATAAATGCATGTTTGGATGTAGCCTGTTAGTAAATGCAATGTCCCCAGCAGTTTTGTTTGGATGATTATATTATTGCCAATTAACAGAAAATGTCATGACTTTTGGAATAGAATTGTTTGTGCAAGGAGTTATTTACTCTGAAAAATCCTCCCATGTAAAAAGATGAGGAAATTATACAGGGGAGAATGGGAGGGGTGCTTGGGAATGCCACAGGGTTCTCAGAAGAGTGAGTCTCAGTGACATCAGTGGGACATCGCCAAAACCACTCCTGGTAATGTGACTCACTCATATACCTCTAAAATCATCCACGTTCACCATGTCTTTAAATGCTCCTCATCATTTGCTCAGATGCACTTTGGGTTTTAGTTAGTGTCAGGAGAAATAAAGTTTAATTCAGCTAACCTACCAGCAAAATGTAGTAGCTGGAAGGCGGCAATCTTGGTGATAACATTGAAAGGCTACTAGATTTTTTTCTAAAAAAACAATGAAAAATCCCTGGCTGCTCTGCCTCCATGTTTCTCTGGCTGAGAGAAACATGACATGTTTCCATGTCAGACTCATTTACATAATGGTTCAGACCATTATGTAATTCAAATCAAATCACTGTCAGTCAGCACCAGCATCCATTGCATCTTTTCCATGGAGCTACGCCGAGTGGCTGAAGTAAACTTCTTTGAAATGAATGGCAGAAATCAAATAACTCAGTCTCTCCGACGCCAGGGTTCTGACCCACTGCCTACTGCATCCACACAGAATATTCCCCTTGACTGACATGAGCTGAGGATTGCACCCCCAGAACCCATGTAAGCTCCTGACTCTGATTCCTAAACTTGGCAAACAAACCCAGGCGGTTTTCAATCGCAAAGAGGCAGAATATCCCTCCTCTCTGGACAGCAATAATCTCTCTCTGTCTCTTGGGGGGGGAAAGGGGGTGAAATCTCTTCCATCAGAGTAGAAGAGCCACCAGCTTTATCCAAATAGCATTGTCAAACTCAGAGTGCACTGAATAATGAATCAAATCTTCAATATATTCCAGCAAGCATCAAGTCCCTGATAGATTCCCTGTTATCCTTCCTGAGTCTCTATCGCCATTAGTAGCAAAGATAATTTTGCCAGTACACTTCTAAATCTGTGCCTTTTTATTTTTTTCTCTTTTGTATTTTGTTGTCAAAGCAGCTGGGACCCTATTAACACCAAATATTATCCAAATCCCACAGACAGAGACCCTGCATCCAAGTCCAGGGTCACCCACCATCATAGACAGAGATGCTTTGCATGGAACAAAGAGGAGAATAAAGTAGTAGTGACAAAATCTCACAGAACTGGTGTGAATGTCACTTGAGAGTTATTGCTGTGGGCAAGAACAGGTTTGTGGAAAGGTTATGTTTGCCTGGAATAAAGTAGGTGGGAGGATGAGAGAATTTTCTTGGCTAAGGCATAGGAAAAGGACAGAGGTAGAGAAGGATGGGAAGCTGGCTATGTTGGAGGTGTATGGATAGGGTGGAGTTTCCTGAAGGAAGTGGTTGTGGAACAGCAGAGTGCTGTTGCAGACTGGCAGGACCTGCTGTTTCACCTCGTATCAGCCAGATGCAGGAGGGGGACCTGCCACCTCCACAGCTTAACTTTGTATGGTTTGGGTCTGTCTCCCCCAGATTTTCACATCCAATTTTTTCTTGACCCTTCACCTCAGCCTCTTTTTGCTGCCACTTGAAAGTAGGAAAACCTAAATCGCTCTATTCACTATTAAAAATGAAGTTTAGTTGTTATGTCATGTTTGTCTCTTAATTCAGTGCTAGCATTGTGAAAGAGGCCCTGGCTTTGCTTACAGAGTTTCATCCATCTCTCTTAATGTAAACATGTCAGTTCTGATGATTGGCTTTTATGGGTCTGTTTGTTTTCTGCTGATGAAATGTGTCTCCATAACTTAGATGGGAGGGGATCAGGAAAGCCTTACCTATAACTGTGGTAATACATCAGACAGCTTTCCAGACGTGGCTCCTTCTTCCCTAGAAGCATGCAGCCAAGATTTTGCTGTCTAGCCTAAAGCTGCCTTCTTCCTGTGGCATAACTATTCCATAATGGCAGCAGAATATATTTTAATAGTTGTTTTACAGCTTCCTTTATCTCTCTTTATGTCTTTACAAACTCTCTGTGAATAAAATGGACCAGATTTGATCTGCTTTATTCATGTTAGCATTCAAAGCACCTAGTGGTGTGAGCACTGTGTATTATATTTGGCACAATATGGGGTTTTCCTGCAGATTTCTTATTTCTTATTCAAAAGCTAGTGACTGCATCCTAAGCTGAAAACATCCTTTTTTCTTGGTAGCTCTTTCCAAGCTCTGTTGGTTCAGAGTAGCAAAGGAGAAATCTTTCCCTGGACCTGAAGTCTGTGTAGTTTACAGTAAAATAACTCTGAGGCCAATTTCTAGTTAATTAAAATAGACATGAAAACCTGTTGGGTGCAAAGAATTATAATTCTCAGCAAAATATGGAGATCTGCATTGGTAACTATGATGTACTGTTTCTCTCTTGCTTATTTATGTCATTTGGTTGCAGAGTAATTTAAAATAAAAACACCTGCAAAGACAGCAGAATATTTTTAGCTCACTAAAAATATATATTTTATCATAAGAGAAGACTTAGTGCCAGCATTTAATTCTTGGCATAACATTTGTCATCCCCAAATACCCTTTCAATATCGGGATGAAATACTCTGAATTCATTTCCTTTTAGCACATGTTGACTTTCTGAAGACTTTATTTTTTTAATAAGTCATTGGCAATGTCAGAATGCCGTGATTCTGATGAGTGAGGAGCCAGCAAAACCCATTAAAGTGGATTTAAAAGAAGATACTGCGTAGGCAGAGCTGGTCGTGACAAAAGGCCTGAAGTTTTGTTTTGGACGTTCTGTGCTGTCCTGGTTTGGTTTTTCCCAATGATTTGAATGCAGTGAGTTCTCTTGCATATTTATTTCTGCCCCTGGTCAGCATCCATGGTGAACAAGAGGGTTTGTTTTGGGAAATGTGTTATGCAATGTCATATCAACCTGTAGGTTTGCCTTGTGACACGGGCAGCAAGAGGAACTCTGGGTCACAACTCCTCCTGTGTCAGCTTGCACAGGTTTCAACACTCTACTTTGCCTAGGAGAACTCCAAGAGCTAAACATTTCAGCCATTTCCATCAGATTTTTTGTGGAATACAAAAGTTTTCCCCTGCAGACCAGCCATGGGAGCCTGCCTGATCCCCACCAGGCACTGGATTCTCCATCAGCCCTTTTTTCCACCTTCACCTTGTAGCTCACTCAAGGTGTTTCTGGATGAACAAGCATCTGCAGATTGCCTTCACAGAGTGCAAAAAGCTCAGGGTTTTCCAGCTCCTTGCCAGCTTGGTTACCTTCTAGGCCATCAGTTTAATACCTCAATTACACACTATCTGGTGTTCATGCTCTGGTGTGAGGGTGCTCTTTTTAAAGGAAACATTTCTAACCAAATATTCTGGGTCTTAAGAGATCTTAAGAGATCAGCCCAGGTGTGACTTCCCTGGGCTGAGCTGTGCTGATTTATGGCAGCTGGAGATGTGGCTGATTATATGTATTTAGAACATGTGTTACAAAAACAACCATTGTTTGTGGTCTTGAAAAGGTTATGCCTGTTGAAGAAAAAAGAAACAAACCAAATGTCAGCTAAAGCAGGAGTAACGAGTGCGCTGTGTAAAATTTTGAGGACTGTCTTGATGTGAGCAAACAGGCCCTCAAAGTGTGTGCTAACAGCAACTGAAATTTTTCAGTTAAGAGAGAATTTCCCATGACACCTTCTCACTGTGGAGTGTGAACTGTGGTATAAATATAAGTGGATTAAGCCTCAAAAGATTATTTGTTTGTTGTCAGTAAAATTATGAAGTGTGTCTCAGTCACATAGACTCCTTTAGCTTCTTGATCTTTTTACAAAAAGCCTTTATTTGATGTGAATTAAAAACAGTTCTCCATGGGGCTGTTACTTCATGGATGGAATAAAACTTCCATGCAATCCCATATCAACTTGTAGTCTTTTTAAATCTGATTAAGTATTTGTATTTATGTGTAAATTTATGCATATGAGTGTGTTAGTCTAGACCAGTGACCTTAAATTAGATGTGTCATTGCTCTGTTCTTTATTTCCCTAGCCTATTATTCTCATGTTTTGCTGTGCTCTGCAGGTCAAAGGAAAATGCCAAAGAGATTATATGGAAAAGGAGCGTGTGGGGGAGAAAGATGACTGTGCTCCATGTAGTCTCAAGCATTGGAAAGAAACCCATCCACATGACTGTTCTTGTTACCACAGCAGTCAGGAACGCAAAATCTTTCTTTAATCACAAACATTTCTTAAACAAAAGGAGAATTTAGGGCTCTAGGATTAGTGTTTTTAAGAGTTTGGACTGGAAGAACCGCAGTGCAAACATTCCTCTCCCTCTGGTGTGCAGTAGCTTCCTGAGTGGCATCATGGAAACCAGCAAATGAGGACAGCCCTGATCAAGATGAGCATGTCTGATGCCTTTAGCTTGTAAAAGACACTTTCACAGCCTTGATCTTCCAGTTTGAGTCCTTTATTACCATTGCCAAGTGTCTGAAATACAAGCTCATGGGTCCTTGATACAACAGAGGGACTTGCAGGGCATGCATGAGAACCTGAAAGATATTTTGAACTGGAGTGGCTGAAGCCCATGACAGTAAGGTAAAAACTGCAATGGAAAACAGCATTTATCTTTCTGAATAGATACAGGTGCTAGCAATCCCTAATTTGTTGGTACTGCTCGCACTTCTTGCCACACAGAAGAAAGAATTCATCTTGGTGCTTTATTTTCATATGCATGTTTTGTTTACATAACCAGTACGTTTTATCAGCAACAACCAATGCTAACTGACAAAGCAAGAGGGAAATTGTCATTCTGTGGATGGTGATATCACAGAAACAATGTGTTTGAAGCCTTCTACTTCAAAAATATGCCTGTGAGGAATGGAAAAATCCAGGCTCATATTGTAAACACGTGAGTCACAACAGCTATTATCTCTTAAGAAATGGCATTCCAGCTCTTTGATTCAGTCATTGATGATTTCCCTTTTTAACTTGTAGTGCTTTCTTACCCTTTTAAGAAACATCTGGGCTAACCCTAGCTATTTGTAGAAATGTTTGCAATTCACAGATTAAAAGAAATTAGACATAGAAAGGATCCATGAAATTATCTTGTCCATTTCCTGAAAGCATATGAAATTGAAAAAGAATTGTGCTAAATATATATATATTAAAATGTGGAACTTTAGCTTATATACAATATGAAGACAAAACATGTCACGAATTTTCAATTGTAAGGGTGGTGAAATGTAGGGTTTTTTAAAAAGAAAAATTAAATAGTTGACTAGCAAAAGCTCTAATGAAGTTTCTGTAGGATATTCCAGTTCTTTCTAGGCAGCTACCTTTCTGGAATTTGTAGATAAAATTCAAAAGATCTGGTTTTGAGCAGTTTGAATTTGATTGCATTTTCTAATGAGAGAGAGATTTCAGCAAAAATAATTCCCTTTAGAAAAATAATTAAAACTTCTGATACCAATTAGGTTTTTTGGGCTACTTTATCTCCCTCACCATCCCCTGTCCTTCTTTTGTTTCTCTTTTTAAAAAATTGAGTAGTTCAGTTGCCAGAATGGCTCCTCTTGGAAATCTTTAAGGAAGTCTGAGGCTGTATGGACAGAGCACACAACAGCAGAGGATGGGTGTCTTTAGACTGGGAAGAGTGTTAAAATAGGACAAGTATAAGCAGCCTTCCTTGCTTGCACCCAGGTTCCTGAGTCAGAGGAAGCAACTTGTATTTTAAAATCATTTATGGACCTTTTGCCATTGCTCTGGGATTTCATTCAAAGTTTCTCCATTCTCATATTATTAAAAAACAGCAAACAGTCCTTCCCCTTTCACTGCCTTCACAGAGCTCCTGATCATCTGCACCTCAACTAACAGCCCAAAATGTTCTCATCTCATCTTAGAGACCTCGTCTGTGCCCTTCCAGCAGTCCTGACCAGCCACTGGCTTTTGTTGTCCCCTTCAGCATTGAGACAGGTTTCATTCTGGAGAAATAAAAATGGAAAGGACAAAAAAATCACGGAGAATTCTCTGGCCACCTGTATTGATGTCATTTATAGAAAGTGAAATTCTATTTGCTGGCACTGGTGCTGAGTCACAAAAGTGTTGGGCATAAGAAACTCGATTTGTGGGAAAGCTTCTAATTTCCTGGTTTTTGGGAGGAAGAGGATAAAACAAATGACATGGAGGGGAGAGGGGAAAGGAAAAAGGAGAATAAACCCAACAAAAGAAGAATGTTAGAATACCCCAAGCTCCAGGAAGGACAATTCATTTTAGCCCTGCTTGTTCAAACCAGCAGTAATTCAGAGCATAATGTACAAGCTTCAGTAAATCATTCCTGTGTGATAGACTGTGATCAATGACAATTTAATGAATTCATTTTAAAATGAAGTCAGAATAGGAGAGACAGTAGTTATTTGAAAGCGTCCTTTACTCAGAGAAATTGAGTCAATAAATATGCTATTTGTCATGCAGAGTCCAGTCAGAGTCTTGTTTGCTAACAAAAATGTTGTCATCACAGAGCCTAATAGACCCAAACTATCTGGAACTATCCGTTGTAAATAGACAAATTCCCTCTGAAAGCAGAAAACAATAGTTGTGGCTGAACAAAGAACGGGATCCTGCACACATTGCTGAATGAAAGAGGGGAGCCCACCTCAAAATCTACTATTTTGTTTGTCACCAGAGTGTATTCTGATTGAGTATGAATGGCCTGGTGGTGGCAAAAATACAAGGTCTGTGTTTCTTCTGTGAAATGAGTTTTAATTGTTGCGGGGTGAGGGCTTCTCTCGCTGGAAAAACATGCCTCTAAACTCACTTTAAATTGCAAAATACGGCTTCAGTGAACTTGGATGGATTTGTGCAGGCTATTAGAACAGGATAAGCTTCATCCTTTTTCAAACAGTAGTTTTACATTAATTTTCACAGCTATCCATGTTGTTTAGTGCAGATACAAGAAGGCTTTTTGTTCAGCTGTGCTTTTCACGCTTGGCTTTATTCATGTAAGTTGAAGAGATGTGGCAATTCTTACTTGTTTTCATTCAGGCAGAGACTGGAAGTGTTAACACTGAAGTACCATCAGGACAAGACGATCAAACTTCACAGGTCTGGGTTAGAATCATGGAATAAAAAAATACTCTAAGCTGGAAAGCACAAGGATCATCGAGTCCAACTCCTGGATGTTCAAATTGGTCTTGGATGAAAGGAGCCTGGTTTTCAGATATGACAAATTGGCAGCAGTGACTATTCAGCATCTTGGAAGCTTGGTGTGCTCTCATGAAGGTACCAGAGCTTTTCCAGGCACATTTGAGCTTCCATCAACCTTCAGATTTCAGAGTGTGGACGAAAAGAAAATGCTCAAAAGTCCTGAGAGGTATCTTGCACATGCTATTTCCTACCCCAAAGGAAAATTAAAATTATGTTACAGAAGCCTAAGGCAGAGATTATGATGAATTTTTATGGGATTTAAAAATCTGAACTTGACCCTTCACTCTTTAAATTTGGAATAGAAACAACTGGGGCATTTTTAGATTTTGCATCATGTGGCCAGACATCAGCTGGTTTAAATCTGCCTTGCAGTCATCTTAGGAACATTGTTCATCCACTCCCAGAGCTCCATTTTCAAAAATGGATTAGGAATCTGAATCTCTGTTGCTTTCAGTGAAACTTAAGCCTGTGTGAATCTAAGTGACTTCTTAGTTTGGGTTTATGGTCCCAAAGGACTGAAGAACTGAAGAGTTTTCCAAAGTCTGTCTGTAAAGTCTGTTTAGATTTGGTCATGTGCGATTCCTTATTGAAATTACGATTTCAGTAATTTTTGTTTTCCTTGATGTTCTGTTAACCACATAAAAACAGATGAAGAGTTTCCTGATGAAGAGTTTCCTCAACAAGTTACTTGGCGGTTGAGTTTGGTTTGGTTTGGTTGTTTTTTTTAATTCTGATGGCTTTGTCCTTCTTGCTTTTCTCGTGGTGCTAACTTTTGATAACTTTTTTTTTTTTTTTTTTAATTTCAGCTGTTTCCAGTACTAGGAGTAAAGACCAGTAAAGACAGAGCAGGATGAAAAGATGGCTGACTTCTTGTTACCACCGGGTACTAACAGCTTCCACCGGTTCACGCCCGAGTCCTTGGCTGCCATCGAGAAGCGAATTGCAGAGAAGCTCGCCAGGAATGCCAGGCAGGAATACAGGGAGCAGCTGGGCGAGGAAGAGAAGCCTCAGCCTCAGTTTGACTTGCAGGCCTGCAAGAAGCTGCCTGATATCTATGGGACTGTTTCTCCAGAGCTCATTGGGGAGCCCTTGGAGGACATCGACCCTTTCTACAATGATCGTAAGGTGAGCACCAACCCTCAGTCCTGCTCCTCTGCCTTTGCTAAAGCAGGGCCCCTGGTTTGAGTGCTCTGTTTGTTATCTTTCTACAGCCAGTAAAAATATTTCTTTCCCAGATTCAGGATCAGAATGTTGAGCAGGACTCCCGGAAAGCATCTAAGCAGGAGGGCAAAGAGGGATAAAAAGCATAATTTAAACTTGCGTGTTTTCAGATAACCCTGAGTATGAATATACAATATCTGAAATGAGCAGAGCAGTAGCTGAGTTAATTGAAGCCAGAGGTTTTTATCTGCCCTATCTTGCCTTCTGCATGAGCTGTGACTTCACAGGTCTGTTGTTTATCACTTGAGCCCTTAATGTTAAGGGCTTCTGGGTGACTTGAGCCTTGTGCGAGCACTCTGCACAAGAGCAGGAGGCACCTTCACAACCATTCCTGGAGAGCAGTGGTTCTGTTCCTGCTGAGGAAGAGCAAAACTCCATTTAAGATGACCAAAACAGAGCTGAAGGGGAGGTGTGAGTAGCATGTGCAGTGCTGGCACTTTGCAGAATGGTGAGCTTTGTCCCAGAGTGAGCATCACCTGATGAGGGATCACGTGCAGGCTGGCCCAAAGCCACAGCAGTGCAAACAGCTTCTGTCAAAAGGCTGTTGACAGCAGAGCTGGGCTGGTTGCTTACTACAGTTTGTTCCCCTTTCCAAGCATTTCACAAAACAGTGGACAAAATAAAGCTTGGAAGCCTTGTGTATTTTTAGGCAGCTTCCAGTTTTTTCAGGTACTGCTGTTTCTGATTTTGGGCTGTGCTATTTCCTGTAAACAATGAATTAATATGACCAAAATGGTGCTTCTAGTAAAACAGTGTAGAGGTAGGTGCTAGAGCTACAGAATAAAAGTTAAGTAGATAAAGGCAAATAGATTACTTACCTGGAAGGGCCAGAATTAATTTACCTTTTAATTTGCCTGCTATCCCCAGGCATAAGCAACAGGATATAGATTTGCAATTTTAGTGCCTTGAAGTTTTTAGACTCAAGGTGTGTGAATTGCTTAGATTTTATATATTGGGTGTCTCAATTCTGTCTCTGAATGAATATTAGTTCCTCTGTGCTTGGTGGGGCATCTTCAGAGCACTGCACATTGGATCAGCATCCAGTTCACTTTTATTTTGAGTTTAAGATAACCCAGAGGATTTTTTTCTCTGCCCATATTAATCCGAGCACAGTGAGAGTGCTTCAGTGCCAAGGTTGGATCCTAGTGTTGAACTATGCCTCCTACAACTTTTTACTTGGTGAGACAAAATTGAGAGCAATAAAATATTCAAACAGAGAAGTTGGATCAACAACATAGTGAGATCCCCAGCACCTGGGAAGAAGAGCATCACATAATTCCTTCCACCACATTTTAGTCTTCAGGTGATTTTTATTTTTAAAGGTTATTCTGCTCTCTTCCCAGCCTCATGGTGGAGACCATGGCACAGGACCCACTAAGGGTTGAAGAAAGAAAAAAATACTTGGGATATTACAACAGGGCAGTCACTTCTGTAGGGGAGGCTTTGGACAAAACTTTTCACCAAGTGCGAAGGATTTGGGGGGTCTTGGGATGGGGGAAAAAGTATGGGATGCTGGAAGGAATTTCCCAGTGGGATGTGGGCTGGAAAAGCTGAGCATAAATGCAAATGCTGAATATTCTCATTTTCTATTTTGTTTTCCAGACATTTATAGTACTGAACAAAGGGAAGACAATCTTTCGATTTAGTGCCACTCCTGCCTTGTATATACTTAGTCCTTTCCATCCAATCAGAAGAGCAGCAATTAAAATTTTGGTACATTCATATCCTTTCTGTTGATTTTCCTCCTCATGTATTTTATATGGGTTTTAAACACAGATGGATGTAAGTCAGAAACCATTTTATTTCATTAAGCTGTTTTAAATCTTTTGGCTGAATTTGCCTGCACAAGCAGAAATGCAGTTGGATTTTGGGTTTGTTTCATTTTATATTGTTATGTGAGCTATAAAAATGACTGTATCATACTACATAGATAATGTGAACTGCACTGGAGAGTCTGGTGAGTTTACTCAGGATTAAAAGATGGGAAGGGACTGATCATTTTTACTGAAGGGAAAGTGGGTGTAGCACCTCAGAAAGGAAGGGAACCAGGGGAAATCTGCACTGATGGAGAACTTTGTTACCAAGCACTTCAGCAATCCTTCCCAGAGGTAAAACTCAGTGACACTGTCTGCAGACACATAATTTAATTTTCAGCTGCTTCAGATCTGAATTCTTTTTTTCTCCTGAAACAGAATATTTCAAAAATTGTTTTGTTGATTCTTGTCTAGTTTGTTTATTTGGATATGGTATCCAACAAAGAAAAAAGGCACAGGCTATCCTGCTGGACCTTCCCATGGAAGGGCAATGCCTAATTTCCTGTATCTCTGGTTCTGAAGTCATGCAAGACACACTGCAGTGGTTGGTTTTGGCTTGTTTTTTACACACAACCCCAGAAACATTTATATTCTGACATAGTCACATCTCTCTGGAAGGCCAAACTGACCCAAATGTTCAGCTTTGTGTGAACATTACTAAAAACACACCTTTTTTCATGACTTGGCTGCTTTCTCCAGGGTGCACATGGGAGACCAAGCAGTGATAATTCAAAGACTTCACATGCTGCTCTGATCATTCCGTGATATTTTAGTGGTGGAAATCCCTCATCTGCAATCCTTGTGTCCACCACAGAGAATTAATAAATACTAAGTAGGTAGCATCTTAGAAACATTGGTTAATTACCAGATTTCAGGGGAAACTAATAGGGAAGTAAGTCAGATTTCTACTCCATGCAGTGAGGAGAAAAAGAAGGTGATACTATAGATATTCTCTCAAAAGGAAAAACAGGTGAAGCTTCTGATTGTAAGAATTCTTTGCAAAAATGAGTATGTGTTATCAGCCAAGATATTATTATGGTTACTAAGAATACACTGTAGAATTCTGCAGAGAGATTAGCTGCTGGATCAGATTATGTGTGCACACAATGCAGCACGTGCTGCTGCATACCTAGAGCCCAACCAAGTTTTTTAGGCACAGTTAACTCAGCACAGCCTTGCTGGAGTTAATCAAGGTCAATGCATTTGCCCAGGTGTGGCCAAGGGAAGAATCTGAAAACTGAGCTTCCTAGAAAGAAATTAAGAATATTGCCTCTAGCTTTGGAGGCTTGTTCTGTCTTCTTCTCTCTTTTTTCCACAGTGGCTGGTGAAACCAAGAGGTCACAGGAATGTGTAGCAGAGGAGCTGCATGCCCTTGGTAGCAGTTGAACAGAAGATAAATAAGCAAGAAATCCGTATCACATTATTTCCAAGGATAACGAGCACAGAGGAGAGTATTTAAAATATCTGTCAGGAAAGAAATATGGTCAGATAAGGGGCGTGAAATTTTGGGAGTGGCACTTCTCAATGCAAACATAAGTTTAGCTCCAGAAAGACAGAAATTATCACCTTGTGCTGATAATGTCCAGAGATCCAGCAGCTCAGTCTTTGGCAGGCACAGGCAGGAGACAACAACTCCAGTGCCAGCGAGACAGCGAAGATCCTGCATTAGGCACTGATATGTGCTCTGTCAATAAAGACCTTTTGTATCAACCTGAGATATAAAGGACAAGTGGCTGAGCAGGCAGTCAATATCCCAGGCAGAAAGGAGCCCCAACTCGCAGGTACTCAAGCAGATAATATCCCAGACATGGACCTGGGAACCAGATCTATCGTCTTGCGTGACTGTAATCAAGCAATCTTTATTTTCCCCAGGGCAAAAAACCTAAAAGGAGCATTAGCAAATGGTGCCCTGTCACGTAAATATCTGAAGCAGCTTCTTTAGTGGATGCCATATTTCAATTTCCAGCCATTGAGTGCACCATGAAGGCCAACAGTGGAACAGAATAGAGAGGGCAGAGGAAAATTGTCCTATAAAGAAGCTGTGGGGGTCACATTTCTTGGTTAAATAGCTCTATGTGGTGTTCTTCCTCTGAGATGTCCAGCAGGATAGAGGCTGTGTGTTCATTGCTTGTCCAGCCAAGCCTGAGAACTCTAGTCTTTCAAAAAGACACACTTCCAAGGGGAAAACCTTCCACAGCCTCCTAGTAATGTTTTTTACAACTCACAATGTATCTTTAAACCCCTTCTAGGTATTTCTCCTCTTACTCAGAAATCTGTGAGGCCTCAGGAAGGGTCCAGGGCCCACATGGCTGCCCAGAAGGTGGCCCTTTCCCTTCCTGTCCCAGAGGACATGGGGAGTGCAGGGTTGTACTCCAGTGGGATGAACACTTTTTGTCTTCTGCATAATTATCAGCTGTTACTAATATCTTTATTAACAATCTCCACCTATTAATGAGATTAAATCACTGGTAACATTTCCTTGATGCTTTCTGTTTAAAAGGCTCCTCTTAGTTCTTGCCTGCAAGCCAGGGATCATTCTGTGGTGTCTTTGGTTTCTCCAAGCAGTTTGCTAGCCTGTATAAAATCCGTAGCAATTGTAATTTCTAGTTTTTCTAGGTCTCATTTTACCACTGATCTCACTTTACTGCTGGTTTGGAAGAAGTTACCTTCCTTGGTGCTAGAATTATGGATTCTGGTGCATCAGAATAAGAGAAATAATCTTCTTACAGAATTTCCAATCTTTGTTCATATTTTCTGCTTGCAGCTTTCCTCCCATCTGGTTTTACACACACAAGGCAAAATGAGACCTAGTGAAACACCAATTATACCTCCTATTCATTGGTACTAACCTTTGCTTGCACATATTATATGTAATTTGGCAATGATCACCTAAAGAGCCTCTAGTATTCAGTCTGCTAATTAACAATTATCCATCATAATGAAGTCTAGAATGGAAGTATGCTGCGTTTGACTCGATATCTTTGTGCTAGGAGATAAAATTTATAACTTTTAGAATCGGCTTGTGCAAAGGCTATTCTCTAACCTCAAACTGGAAATAATAGGTTTAATTTATTGCAGAAAGGATCCTGATGAGTAGCTTAGTATATTTAGTTTGTAGGCTTTGGAAAATTTGATTTAATAGGAGTTCTAAGATAGGGAATGGACAATGCTGCTAATATAGCTTATCTCAGTTTTATCTTCTTTGCTTTGTCCTTTCTGAGTAGATCGTCATCATGGTCTTTTTCTAACACAAACAATTGCATTTGATTTCAGGTAGGAATGCTAATTTTCATTCTGTGGGGATTTCTGTTTTTCTTATTTAACACAGACCCTTAACTTTGGTGCATAACCAGCTGAAATGTTTCATTCTTTTATGTTCTTTGTAGTTTTCAGCTTGGTCATGAAACCCAGATTGAATTTGTAGTGTGTTTGTTGTCCCAGAGCTGACCCTTAGGTTTTCAGCATGTGTTCTCTGGTTTGTTCTCTTTGGTTCTTGAATAAGGAGGTGATGACACCTACCTGTAAGTGAGCATCTGGGAAAGCTGTTAGATTCAGTCTATATCACAAGGGAACAGGCATATGGAAATGAAGCCAGTGACCCTAAATTCCAATAGAGGAATTTATTTGCTTGGAATTGAAATATGCTATTTGTTTGACATGGTCTGAAGATACCACTCTGGTTTCCTGTGCTTCATCCATAGCATTTCACTGTAGTTGAAAAAGTAATCCAGCGTTTTCTAGGCTAGCTGGAACTGAATAATTTTGTTAACAAGAATGACAAAACTTACAGAAATATATCTGAAGCTTATGTGAGCAAATGTGAGTGGGTATCAGACATCCTTCCCAGTCCTTCAGTAGGAGATTGTGGCCCAGAAGTAGATGATGTTTGTGAGATGAGTAGTCCCTGTGAGTTCAATTACTGCTTTCTGTGGTGGCCCTGGGGAATCTGCAGGTTGGTTACTACCAATTTAACCTTGTAGTTGCTTATGTGGCCCGTTGGAAAATGTTCCACACTGTATTCAGCAGAGATTCTGGCTCTGCAAAAGGATGAATTTCATGCAAACATTTCAGGATGTGGGTTTGAAACGAAAATCACTATTCTGAAACAAAAAAATAGCACAAACAGAATCAACTGCAGAGGTGAAAAAAACCCAAACCAAGCAAAACTTTTTTTCCCTCAAAAAAGGCAAAGGAAATTTACATTTGGGTGTTACTTATATACCCTGGGAAGGGTCCCTGCCTGTTGACTGGGTTGCAGGCTGTTTTCCTTATCTTCTGTACACACTTACTTTAGTTAGATTTTCCCAGTTGCATGGGACCAGTTATTGATGCAGGAGACTCCCATCATATTTTGTAATTTTTTAACAGAAAGCAGCATGTGCTTTCAGGAGAGCCATCCCATGAATCATGTTTTCAATTTCAGGAATTTGATTTAAGGTGCTTTTTATGTTTATGGTTTCAGCTTAGCAGCAGAGTGTGTGAACTATGCACTTGGGAGGTTTGTTTTAGCCTCCAAACAGGGAATCTGGTCCCTCAGCTGAGGCAGAGAGCTCTGCAGACCAAGGCTGCCTATTTACAGAGCAGGTTTGCGCATCAAGCCTTAAAATTAGTGCTCTGAAACTCATACTTGCTTTTGGTGAAACTTCATACTGAAAGCGAGACCTCAAGCCCATTAAAGAGATTAGAAAGACCAGATTTGTAACTTTCCCCTACTGCCTGAGAAATGTTTCAGGATAAAAAATGAAATGGGAATTTGCAGACACAGGTTTTTCTGTGGATACTTAAATGAGACTAATCCCTCTTTTCATACAAAGTTGTGCACCTATGCACATTGTCATCTGACCAACACAGCTGTAAATTTGGGGTATTGTGCTTTCAAAAGACTGCAGAGTCAGTAAATCTGTTTACTGTATAAAGTAGGTATAAAAGATACAGGAAAAGACAAAAAAACAAAAGAGGGAAGGTTCCCTCATTCTTCTATGTTTATATAATTATTTGTCTCCTTATGCACTTGCAAACAAATGCTTACAGTTCTTGAAGCAACTTGCAAATTGCGATTGAGCTGTCACATCTCGTGTGAAATGACAAAAATTTATGAAGTCTCGTATCAAATGAGTTACTTTCCTTAATTTGCCTATTTACATTGTTCAGCATGTTTATTATGTGCACTATTTTAACTAATTGCGTGTTCATGGCACAGTCAGAGACTCCGTCATGGAATAAATACGTTGAGTAAGTATCCTTGCTGGTTTACAGCTGCCCCATCCTCATCTCATCCTTCCTCTTCCTTTTGTTGTGCTCTTACTTATGTCTTGTTTGCTGCTAATTTCTTTCCAGTAGTACTGCCTGTGGTATCTACCCTCACAAAATGTTTTTCCAGGTAGTTGTTTCAGCCTGTGAAAACTCCCTTAGTAAGCAAACTACACACTTTTAGTCCATGAATCTTGTGCTCATTGCCGAAGGCACTTTTTATGCCATGTCTGGATGAAATCAAGTATTGAGGAGAATCCTGTTTGAAACTGGTCAGCCTTCCACAGTTCCCATAATAGAGGTTTGATGGTTGGACACATCAGAATAGACTGATGGAACTTAAGTTGAATTATTTCAGAGCATAGTTCCTGAACTGACTTACTTCAGTCCTCGATCTGAAACTTAAGGGAAGCAAAAGTTTCTTTTGGACAGAGCACAGCATGGAAAGTGTCCCCCTGTAATCATTGGTAGGAATACTTTATGAGCACCATATTATCTGGGTACACCTCTGTGTGAATTCCTGCCTTTTTAGCTTGACAAGCCTTCAGGAAAAATAGCAAAGGCACTGTTTGACGTCACTTATTTTTATTGATTTGAGTTTTTAAATTAATTTTAGAAGAGGTTAAGGGGCTTCAGTGAAATGAAAACCCATTTCATTTCTTTAAGTTGCTTAAAATTACTCCTTTTAGAAACAGATAAGAGATGCACAAGCTAATCAACCTATAGTGCATTAAACAATTATTTTGGCTCATTGAACCAATCAGAGCACACTTTTTATTTTTGACTGACATATGATAAACACAGCCATCTGCTACTTCATAGCCTGGTGTTTGATCTGCTCAGGGCTGTAAGAAAAGACAGTAAAATGCCCTTATTTAGGTTCCATAAAATCATGCAGGACACATCTTCTAGGCCATAAATTGCTAATTATAGGCAGCACTGAACCAAATATTTCATCCCATCACAATAACATCCTAATCCCAGGATGTTTCATGTATTTCTGTATAGTGTGGTACCCTCAAGTATGTCTGTGGCTGTCCTTTCCTCTGATGTTGTCCTTTTCCTACTGAAAACTTTCATAACCATTGCCTTGATGTTTTCTGCTGAATCATGGACGTCTCATCCACGTGATGATCTCATCAAAATTTGGGCAGTTGGTGTATAGCTGGGAACTCAAACATTCTGGAGGGAAATAACAAAAATTATAATATTGTGTCTTCTGCAAGCAGGAGAAATTGGAATGATTTTATCAGTGCATCAAGCAGAGCATGCAGGAAACGTAGAGCAGAAATGCAGATGGACTTGTGCAGCATGGAGTAAATCCTTCCATGTTTCCTCTTCTCCCACTCCATGTCCCTCATACCTCTCAGCTTTTCCTCCTCAAGTGCATAGAATGAAATCAAAGTCAAGTACTTTGAAGGAGCAAAATAACCCAATGAACTGCAATTCAAATTGATTAATATTGGATTTGGACAAGATACATTTAATCCATTTTGTTCTGGTGTTTCACAGATTCACAGGGGATAGAAGAATAACCTTGTGCAAATATTTGTCCTAGATCTTCCTTTAAAGCATTTTCCTTGCCATTTTGAAAAAAAAGGAATCAATTCAACTTTCCCCCACTAAAAATTTTTTTAAGAACTCAGACTTTTGTTGTTAAAGAAGCCATTCAGTAGCTGGAGGACTTTGCCCGATCCATTTAGAATTAGATGATGATTATACAATCAATTAAACCCATCTGACATGCTGAATAAATACAAGTGCTTTATCATTTTAATGAGCTAATGCACTGTTAAGTATTTTTTTTTAGTTCTTTGCATGTGTTTTCTGTGTGTATTAGTAAATACACGTGTTTAAAGAGACTGTCACATGGGTGACCTATATTCGAAATACCAGAGCAAAGTTAAGTAGGAGCTGTGAAAAAGTTGGATATAAGGTAATGCTCAAGTATATGGTCAGAGAGGAGACACATTTAATGCCCACTTCTGTACCCAACTGTCCTGCTAATCCCCATTTTAAGATGAAGCACACTGAGATTTTATAACATATGTGAGTAGCACTGCTGTGTGACACAATGGCAGGAGAGCATGAGATTTGCCACTACCTGTTTGTGTGCCCAGTTGCAGTTCAGTGGAATACAGCTAAATATAATTTATGCATAATGTTCTTCCTTATATTGCCACCTTCAACCACTCACACCTTTTTTCTACCTAATAGGAATCTTGAATGTTACAATTATTTTATGTGTGATGACACCACTTGATGTTTGGGCACTGAACATCAAACCAGGGTTTCCAGTGATAGCCCTTCACATCATGACTTAGGAGATTTGTGTTTTAGTGGATTTGAGGTGTTGGAGGTTTTTTAATAGGCCTTGGTGTCATCTGCATCTTCATTTGGAGAAAAGGGGTAGAGAATGCCCATGGTAGACACTAAGCATTTATTTCTGTTGTTAAAATATGGCCTAGAATACCCAATCCACTGGGCTAGGAGTCTTGGGCAGCAACATTAAAAAAGAGCTTTTGTATGCCCTGAACTCTGTCTCTGATGGCAGGAAGAGCCCTGGGTGAGTATAGATCTGAGAGCTATAAATCAGAGGCATTACTGTCCTCCACAGAGATTTTGCTAAATTTTATTACACGTGTCATCTTTATTATGAAAGGTAAGATCTATGTTCTAGCCCAGATCATCACAGTCAAGAGGCTGTCGGTAATAACTTAATGTACCAGGGGAAAAATCCCAGCCCTGTGTCTCCTCTACTGTCAGGCAGGTCAAAATTACCACATACAGTAGTCAGGTGGGAGTTTTTCAGTTCTTTTTCAGAGAGGGCATTTTGTTGTTTAATTCTCAAGGCTGGTGCGGTTTGCCATGGAGAGTGAAACACAAGGGAAGTTGCAGGACAATTACCCTTTTTAGCTGATAAAACCAAGTGGTGGCATTTTTTAAATCTCCAGGATGTCTTTGACAGGAAGAGATGAGAGGTATGAATGGAGAAACCACCCTCCTCCCAGCTGGAGAAACAAGGAGTGTTGGCATAATGTTGGCCAGAGTGGTTGTGGACTTCCCATCCCTGGGAGTGCTCAAGACCAAGTTGGATGGGTCTCTGATCAATCTGGTCCAGTGGAAAGTTTCCTGCTCATGGCAGAGGGGTTGGAAGGAGATGATTTTTAAGGTCCTTTCCCACCCAAACCATTCCAAGATTCCCTAATCCAGTCTTCTTCCACTGGAGGTGGCAGAGGTTCAGAAGTCCCATAGCACAGCTTAGCAGTGTAGAGTCCATGCTTGACTTAATGAGTGAGGATTCATCAAGGGACACCCTGTGCTGAAAATTATCTTCATTCTGAGACTGTCCCGAGTATTTTGCTGTTCCTTACCTGTCCCTTGGTCCACACACCAGGCTGTTCATGCACAGCCCAGTGCTGCAGCTGTGACTCACATGAGCAACCCCAGAGCTGTGCCCCTGCAGTTTCTGCTCCATCTGTTGCTTGCTAATTCTCTTGCTTCTTTGGCCACTCTGTTCCCCAGGTACACTTTCACTGGGATTTACACTTTTGAGTCATTGATAAAAATACTGGCGAGAGGATTTTGCATGACAGAATTCACCTTCCTTCGGGATCCATGGAACTGGCTGGATTTCAGTGTTATTGTTATGGCGTAAGTAGCACTCCTTTATATTTTTCAAGAGATTTATATGCAACAGAAGTTTTTTAAAAGACTCTCTGGATGTTCTTTTTTTTTTTTTTTCACTCAAATTTTACTGAAAATGAGAAAAGGCTGAAGTGTATTAGGAAGGAGGTGTTTTTATCCTGAGTGGTTTCAGAGGAAGAAGTCAGAGGAATTCTCAGTTCTGTTCTCTAAGTTCACTATACAATTTTGAAGAAATTATTTACTCTCTCTGTGCTCCACAGAGAGAGCTGTTTGTAAAATATCTGTAATAATATCTGCCTATCTAATGTAGTTTTGGGAAGCTTCAGACCCCTGAATAGAAAGTGTTGTAAGTGTGACTGAATACCCACGTATTTAAATCCCTATTTATATTCTATCTATCCATCATATCATCAGAGCTGTTTTCACGTCCCTCTTTTCACAAACCCTTTTCACCTGGAAAGTAATTACTATTTTACTATAGAGAATAAATTTATAGTCCTCTGAAACTTGTTGTATATCTTGGAAATAGAAATTTGGCCCCCACCATGGTATTCCCCTTCAGCTGTATGCTTCTGCCTAGATTGTCAGAGTTCATTGAGGACATGTAGGGTTCTGGTGCTTTGAAGAAGGTGATGGATTTGCAGCATCCTAACAGCTAAAAATACACAGGGGTAGAGAAGCAGTCAGCCAGCACTCACAGGGGACTCAGGGTCAGCCCGAGCTCTGGCCAAAGGCAGAGGTCTGACACTCTCAGTACCTCCAGCTACGATAGAAATCCAGATTTCTTCATAGTCACAAAAGGGAAAATTGTGCAAAGAACAACTGCCATCTTGAAGTGAAAGCTGGTAGAGATGCCTGAAAGGCTCCACTTCCTAAGCACAGAAGGATCTGATCTGATCTCCCTGTTTGTTGGGGGTTTTTTTCTGTTTATTGATACCTGTATTCAATTCTGGGTTTAGGTTAGTTCTTGCTGCCATCTTTTAACCTCATAATTCACAGCATTAAGTGCAATTCAAGTGTGTTAGCACCAACATCTGAGCTGAACTCCTGGGGCTGTGAAATTTGAATAGAACCAAAATCAGGAAAGAATATTGAGCCAAAGTTAGTTAAAACACCAGTGAGGGGCACTTAAGTTGAAAGCACAACTCTGTTGGGGCACAGGGATCAAGACCATTGGGGCACAGGGATCAAGACCAGTACTAAAGGAGACTCTGGATGATACTTCTGGTCATATGGTTTAGTTTTAGGTAGTCCTGTGAGGAGCAGGGAATTGGACTCTTGGTCTTTATGGGTCCCTTCCCATAGCTTGAGATATTTTACAGTTCTGTGGTTCTTAGCAGCATTTAGCAGAACAGCATGAAGGTGTGGAAAACCTAAGTGAACTTCCTCAGGGACATTCCCATTTATTTCAGGAGGCTTTGGATCTAAGCCAGCCCTAGGCCAGGTCCTGGTATCTGTTACTGCATTCCTATGGATTTGGCGGAACTGACATCTGGCCACTATGATAAGCCTTTAAAAAAACAAATCAGTGTAGATGGGGAGGATCTTTTGGAGGTCAGCACACATTAGGTATTTTTCACAGCTAAACTTTTGCTCAAGCATTGCTAAGTTCAATTCTCCTGCAACATTTAGTGGCAGGACAACAGCACAGAGTCACCATCCTGCTCTCCTGTCCATCAGGCAGGTGGTAAAAGCAGGATATAATCATCTGTTTGTGAGTTAGGTTGTGAGTTTTGTAGGTCCCAGAATTCAGCACAACATGGAGAATTTCTGTGCATGGATTCTCACTTTTCTAGCAGGAAGGAGGTTTCTGACAGTAAGGTAGAAAGGAGCAGAGAAAAAGGGCAAGAGGAGCCACAGCTTCCAGCTTTGACCATAAATCTGCTCCACCTCATCTTTTCAGCTTGGGCAGAGGTTGAGGCTTCTCCCCCAGCTCTGGGGGCATCTCAGACTGAAATTCAGGTCTGAACAGTCAGTGGGGGACATGATCTGAATACTCCTTAAATTGTCTCTACATCATCTCTGGACATTTGGGATGTAGGGAGCAGGAAAGATGAGAAGGTTTGCACAGGCCATGAGGTGGACAGTAACCCACAGGGGAATTACTCACTCCCTGTTGGTAGGAATCAGTATTTGGTGCCCACAGGTTGTGGGTTTACCCCTCTTTTTTAATTTCTAATTCTAGATTTGAATGGACACTCAGTGCTCCAGCCCAAGGATCAGGAAAAATCCTTAAAGCTTTTCTAACTAGAGGCTTGGGACTCTGTGCTTTCTTTCCTAACTGCCTTTTGATTTTCTTTCCAAATGATATTTCAAATCTTAGTTAGAACATCCCAAAACAGGGGGACCTGCAACTGTGAGCTATCAAGCTTCTTAACCTCAAACAATTTTCTTATTACCAAACTATCTCTTCAGTACCAGAATCCATTCCTATTGTTTCTTACTTTAAGGCATATTATACTAAGCCTTTAAGAATGGAAAAATAAATGGATTTCTGGAATAAAAAAAGAAATGGAGAAGTGTTTCCTTGAGCCCATGGGCAGCAGTGAGAGAGTTAAAAGTGGCTGCAATATGATCTTCATGTGTACAATGAAACCTCCTTCCCAAGTATGCAAGCAGCAGATAGTGCAGAGCCTTGGATAATGGAATCTATTCTGATACGATTTAGCCTTCATACAAATCCAATTTACAAGTAATTTAAAGTAAGATGGATCACACAGGTAACTCTGGTGTTGCTTTGCTTGTAGCCTGTGTGCTGCCAGAGGTATTTCTGTATCGGCAAACAAAGATGGCCTGGGAATTCAAAATGGAGGAGCCTGATAAGGGGCTGTGAGATTCAGATGGACCCAGGGTTCTGAGCTAACAGAAAATACAGTTATTTCACTGATGGGTGTTACAGTGGGAAGAGCATCATTTGCTTTAGAGTTGTTGCAAAATAGCTTCTTGTCTTCTTCATCTTTTGGGCAGAAACAGCACAGATTGGGCCACAGAGTAGTTTTAAATAGCACAGTGCAGAATACGAAGTGCTGCAAGTCTCTGGGGCTTTTCTCCTGTCCTGTGCCAGTGCACACAGCCATGACTTGTGACCCTCTCTGGGGTCAGGGATGGGTTCAAGGGAAATTATGAAACTGCCCTTGTTCAGATCCCTCTCTCCCAGACTAGTGAGTCCCTCTTTCCAGGACAGGTGAGAGAGAGGCAGCTGTAACTCCGGGTTGGGAAGTGCCCTGTCAAAATCTTAAAGACAGTAAGCAATTCCCTGACTAATGGGAAAATTCAGGATAGGAATTCCAGTTGCTTCTCATACCCTGGTACAGAAGAACTGGTCAGCAACATTGTGATAGAAAAAAAAATGACTGAAATAAATCCTAATTGACTATTACAACCAGCAGTATTATCTGCTTCGTATGCTTGTTCACATATTTATAATGTGTTTTTACAAATCTCTGGTCAGCAAAACCATATTCCCATCCTAATGCTTCTCCCCAAATTGTTTTTTCCTCCACCTGTCATGCTGAGGGAGAGTTTGGGAGAGAAGCACAGGGTGAAGCTGGGGAGGAAACAGGTAAATTGTTGCCCAGACTCCCCTGTGAGATTATGAAGAGAAGCAATATTGTTCTTCCAGGCTATAATCTGGATTAGTAGACATGGAGAGGATGGTTTATCCTCCCCAGGGGCCTTTGGACGAAGTCCACTTAAGCAGGCTTTTTAAAATAACCAGGTGAGTTTTTTCTGTAACATTTAAAAACAAAGGCCCCAAAGAGGTAGGGCAGTCAAATGAAATTTGGTAGAATTTTTGAAGTGAAATTCAAGGGTCCAAGATCTCTTTTGTTCTGAAGATACAGTGGTGACTATGGTTTTGCTGCATGACTTAGAGGAAATAATTTTGTGCAACACTGATAAAATGAAAGTAATTCCATGATGGGAATGCTCCCTCCTGGGAACATTTAGCTCAGATGTGATGGGTCTCCACGATGACCAAAAGAGGCATGGCAGGGAACAGCTGGGCTTGGTATTTTAATCATAAAGAGTTTTTAGTAGGATGGCAGTTATATTCATTTAGACTCCATCTTCCCACAGCCAAAGGGCATGAAATTGAAATACAAAACAAAATACAATTTAAATCATCTCTTGAAACCAAAATTTGCTTTACCACAGAATAGAGCATCTTAAACCAAATAACCCAGTCGAAATGTTTGCACTATTTTGCTGTGTTGTCCTATATGTAATTTTCAGAAGCTATTATGTGAAAATTGCTTGAGTATTTGAAGCAGCAAAATAACTCTTAATATTTCCAGTAATGTAAAGAATTTTTTTTTTTTGTTCAACTACATGATGGTAAAATCTTTAAAGTATTTATGGCTGAACAGCACAATAACAGAGTTCACCCAGTAGTTTTAAAGGATTGATGCCAATTAGAAAAGTTTAATAGTTCAAGTAGCATTTGAAATGCTGTGCACTAATAAAAACCTGGGGCAAATGGCATCAAAGAGCAGCCTGAAAAGTGAGTGCACCTCTCATTCAGCTGTGTTCACTCCCACTGTGTATGAATGCTTTCTTCATTCAGACAAGTCTCATACTCTGTTGTGTAATTCCAAATAACTGTGACTTAATTCTACAGGTATGTAGGAGAATTTGTGAATGTAGGCAGTGTTTCACCTCTTCGGACTTTCAGGGTATTGAGAGCTTTAAAAACTATTTCAGTAATCCCAGGTAAGACGCCCTGATCCTTACGTTTTTGGCTCTCAGCTACAAGTGATTCTTTCTCTGTCTCTCTTTGTCCCTTTGATTGTTGTTTTTTTTGGCTGGTGTTTTGTCATTGTCTGTGTGTGACTTTCCCTTGTTACAGATACATAACTGAATTTGTGGACCTGGGCAATGTCTCAGCCTTACGAACGTTCAGAGTACTGCGGGCGCTGAAAACAATCTCAGTCATTTCAGGTGAAAATCAGGTTAAACACTCGGGCTGCAGTTAGAGCCTACATGCCATTTCCAGTAGCAAACACTGTAATTACCAAAGACTAAACCATAGATACTGATCAGGAAATGGAGGAATGTAGGGAATGTGACCTGTCAATAGAATACATTTGGTTTTTTTACTGTTTTTCCAGTATGGTTTTTGTGGGCAGAAGGAGTGAGAGTGCCTCCAAAATTACAGAGCTCACAAGTGCTGCAGTAAGAATGGTGGCTCATGAATCACACACATAAAGTGCTCGTTTGTGAACCTTATGAAAATGGCAATGAAAATCTTTTAAAACCTTTGGATATTGATTTTTAGAAATGGAGGGTTAATGACCTCAAAATGCATATTCATGTTTAAGAGCGCATCGATAGAGGAATCTAAATCTGTGCTGTGAGCTGAAGTTTCAAGACTGCAGGCACAGATAGCCTAATTTGTCATGGTATTTATTCATTTGCATGGGATAAAAACACTGCTGAAATTTTGGGCCTTGAAGAGATTGGAAAACATTTCATTATTTATTTTGGTAGGTTCAGCATTTCATTGACTCACGTTTTCTCACATTTTCAAGGATATGATTTCTCCCCTCTTCACCCCCTCAAAAAAAAAAAAAAAGATCAGTTTTACTACACATCTGGTAGTGAAAGAAGCTCTTTATATAATCTCTTACTGTTAAAAAAGAAATAAATTATTAAGTAATTTATGCAGAGATGAGTCCACTGAGGACTTGCCATACAACACAACTTTCTTGCTGAGCCATTATCTATGGACAGGTCTCATTCAGCCTCAGTGTTTAACATCTCCAACCTGCATGACAAGGTAGAGAAGATAGCAGAAACCATGCATGGTCGATCCTATCTGTGATAATCCTGAACAGATGTTGGCAATTACATGTTAAAAATATTCAAAACATTGAGAGAACTGCTCAGATTCTCACTCACAGGTCTTTAAGGTTAGAAAGGCTTTTCCACCCACTCCATTATACACTATAATATCAATCTGAACAAATTCTGTGAAGTAAACTTGCAGGGAAATGTATTAAAACTCATCACCACATGGAGTATAAGTTAGAAATGGGAATTCAGGAATGGAGATGTGAAGAAAAAATAATATATATAGATCTGAAGCTTGGTCCCTCATCCCAATACCACAGTAATAAAAATCAGGGAAATTACTGGGAAAGCAAAGTGCATTTCATTGGAAGTGTGTGTCCAAATACAGGTTTTAAAGAGTACTCTAAGGCTCATTAGGTCCTTGAAACCTGTCTTAATTTTTGTCTTTAAGTTTTAAAGAATAATCTGTTAGCAGAGATTTGTGGGGATTTTTAAGTTTTCTCTAACGAGATTTCTGTTGAGAAAGGATTTTTATTTTCCTTGGGAAACAGAGCTGAGCAGAGCTTTACAGATCCTGTGAGGTGGTAGTGGCTACTCAGAGAGAAAGCCAGTTTGTTTCCTAGATTCCTTTGACAGCAATTTGAAGACTTAACTTGGAGGGACATCCATCTCCAGGGGACACCTTTCACCTTACATCTTGTCTCAGGCTTGAGCCTCTTCAGAGCAGAGCATGTCAATTTTTCTCAGTTATATATATAACAATTTTCTGCTGTCCTATATCAGAGAAGGAGCTGAAGCTTGTTTTACATCAAATGATAAGATATGACTTAGTGGGGAAAAAATTGAGTACTGAGATTCAAAACATCCAGATTCAAATACACCCAAACCCTTCACTGATATTAAACACTGAGTTGTTCCATTTGTTAGTTAATAGGAAAAAAAAAAAAAAGAGAGGAGTGCTGTTTGTTAAAGAAATGCATATAACTCACATTCTCTTTTTTCATTCTGACTGAGTATTTGATTAGTTTTTTTTATGTACAAGTCTCTAAATTATTTAGTGACATAACTGTATGTAGATATGCTAATAGAATATCTGGTCTTTGATTTTATCATCAAGATTACCTGTGCCTTGAGTATTAAATTACAAATGTGGAGAGCTACAAATTGCCATAGCTGCTAGTGAAACACAGACAAGGTAGGTTTTTTTAATATTAGCAGATCATTTCAGAGGAGTCAGTTCATCTTACAGTTAGGCATATATATTTTAAATGATACATTGGACATGATGTGGTTTCTTTGGAGATCAGCCTGAGTTCTTAATGATAACATAGACTTATGCTGAGGTGAAATATTTTCCCCCAGTAGGCTTAAAAATGAAAAGATGATGAGCATTAATATCTTTCATGAGATTTTTGGGGTTAATTGCCGTGGGGAGGAGAAGGTGGCTGTTATTTTTGCTTCCTCTTCCACCTCTCAGGTGAAAAACCCCAAGCTGTATTCTCCTTTGGAAATATCTGAGCTTTCCCTCAATAAAATTGATCACTTTTCCATCAGGTACTTCTATTTGCACAAACACTCTTGGGCTGACCCTGCTCAGTGAAATTGCTTACGGAAAGCCACGGGCCAAGTCCTCGGTGGTGCAAGGCTTCTGTCCAGCAAAGCACTTAGAGGCTGCTTTTCAAAGGCATTCTGCTTCACTTGGAATCAATGGGTTTCTCTATTGACTCCAGAGGGAGTCAGTAAAGCTGACAATTAGTGCTTTTAAAAATCTCACCTACCTTTAATGTCTGGCTCTAAGTGCTCAAGCAGGCACAGGGATCTTTAGAGGGGACACGGGCTCACAGGGCTGAAACAGATCTCCTAAATTCAGAGTCCATTCCCCTGGTCTGAGGCTGTATTTGGCACAGCTCAAGCATGGCATGGTATTTATTGCTTGACTTCTTCGAGCAGCCCTTCAAAGGTGGAGGTCCCAGGATCTTCCTGAGAGGTCCAGGAACTGTTCCAGCAACTCACTGCTTTTGTCATTAGAAGATTTGTCCCGGGTGGACGGTTCAGATCCAGAGCTAACAACACAAATGTTGGCATCTACCAGCCAGCTTCCCTCTCACTGGAGAGCTGGGGCTCAGTTTGAGAGCCATAATGCCAATATCTCCTGCTCCAAATGTCCATGGACCTGCAGATCCTGTCTCTGAATCCAGCCTTCCTCACTCTTGCCACATGATCAGCTCTCTCTTTTTTACCCTGGAGCTGTGTGGGACATCAGGTCATTGCCGTACATCTCTTAACGTGCCAGAAGACCTTCATGGAACCCCTCCATTTTCCCTTTTCTGCACTGAGCACACCCATTTCTTCCTGTTTTCCAGTTTCTCCATGGTATTGAGAGGAAAACAAGCTTTGTACAGGTGCAGGTAACAGAAATAGGTAATATTTTCTCTATGGGAGCATTTAAAAACATTTAACTCTCAGTGATTTGATTTACTAATTGGCGTCTTGCACGTTGCCATGGCAACTGGATTCATTTGTTTTTCTGGCCAGATAGGAACCGTGGTCAGCAGCTGAACAACCCACTGAAGCCATTCATTTGTCTCCCATTAGCATCCCATTACCAGAGAATCCAAATCCCAGTGGGGCCTATAGGAACAACAGAGGGTCTTGAATCATATTTTATCCTCATGGAAATCACCAGTGTTTTTGATAAGTACTAATTGAGATAATACAAACCCTCTCCATCAAGAGACCACAAAAAGCAGGCCATCATCATCATCATCATCATCATCATCCCCAGGATTTTGTAGGCTGCCTGTATCCAGCTGTATCCAGAGAAGCTCCCCTGCTCCTTCTGGAACAGGCGTGTACACCACGGACATTCACACAAAATGACAGGATCCCGGGGAAAGGTGACCTCATAGAAAATTGGGCCAAGGCACTTTGGGGCCTGATCCAGCTCCCATTTAAGTTAGTGTGAGACTGAAGGCTATAAATAGTGCTGTGAATGTTATCCAGTGCCTCTGTGATAGCCAGAACAGAGCTAGAGAACAAGAATTAAGACTGTGTGGAGGAGACTGACCCCCGTTCACTGCTTCAGCCTTGCTGAACTCCTGCTGCAGAGAGATAAATGTCACCCTTCTGGTGGGTAAATCACTTAACTCAAGAAGTAACTATCCCAGAGGTGGGAAATATATGGCATATTTGTGTTTTCCTTGGAGACTGGCCTGTCAGTCACTTTTCCACACAAAGCCAGCCTGCAGGAGTGCTGACACCAATTCAAGGTTGCCAACACGTTGTTAAACTCTTTGCTGCCCCATGTCTCAGTCACTAATGACAAAATACACTCATCAAGGGTGAGCCCTTCTCTCCCTACACTCATGTGACTCATGCAGATATTTACAGGACATAGGTGTATCCTCAGGAAAAGGAATAGACTCAATGAGGACAATCCTGCTGCAAGTCATACTCTTTTAATTTTTTTTTATGGTGGTGGTTTTGCCTCTTCTTCCTGCTTGTTTCCAGACTGTGCATGAACTGATGTCTGATTTTCTGTAGGTGATTGCCAACATCTGGTATGGATGTCATACTGAGTTATGCTAATACTCCCTCACATCTCGCATAAGGAATGGATGGTGTTTTGGGATCTTGCCATTTCTCATTGTTTGATGTTGCTTGCATTTTCTATGGTTTCTGATTTGCATTTGAAAAACAATTATTTGATTAACCTCTGAATGTGATAATTTCTACCTGCCTTAACAGGAATGTTTGGGCCAAATTCTTCTTGCTCTCTGCAGATGTCAGGCTGCCTATACAGCCCCCATCCCACTGGTTTTTGGCTCTCGTGGGTTTTTTTCATGTCATGCAAGCAGGATTTGGCCCAGAGGTGTGGAAAGAAGTCAGTGATTCAGAAAAAGCCTGTTATTGATTTACTCCACAGGGGGTAATCTATAGACCCATTGTCATTAACGGGTGTAGATGTTACTCAGCTTTGGATCAGATCCTCGGGTTTTTTCCTGCATGCTGCCTGGTTTGATGTTTGACTTGCAAGAATTAAGTAAATGCCTTTAATGCCCCATAAATAGCATCTTCTATTAAGCTATATTGCAGTGCTCTCATTGGCACTATTTCAAAGAAGGATTATTTATCCAGAAGATTTAACAGTGCTCTAAATTTGAATACATCTAGCATTGCTTTTACAAAACATGGGATTGAATCAGAGAGATGCAGAGCACCTGCAAGAGGTCCTGGGTGTCCTTAATTTCCCTCAGCCCTTCCATTTTAGAGGCACAGATAGTTTAAATAAACAATGGATTAAATATTTTCCTTAGTGTTGGCACAAAGGTGGTTGTGTCAGCCACCTTGATGGATGCTACTTAATTTTCTGAGAGAAATTTGGTTTTAAACAGTGAGAAAAACCAGTTCAGCTGTAAGTATAACACTTTCCAAATGGCTTTCCTGGCAAGTTTTAACAAAGGTCCAGGAGACAGAGTACAAGTTATTTTTAAATGGTCTTTAATTACAGAAATTGTAGTACTGAAGCATCATCTTCTTAAATTGTTCAGAACCTTGTAAGCTATGAAAAAAAACCAAAAAAAAAATTAAAAAGTAAGTAAAGCAGAAAACTCTCTCATAAAGAAATTATTTGATTACCTGCAAGGGATGAACTTGTAAAACTAAGAGTATAGAATTGCTATGCTATTTAAAAGTCTAGTAAGTAATCTGGGAAAAACATGTTTCATGAAATGACCTTGAAATTGACAATACTGAGGCCTGATGTTGAAAACAGATAGACTTTATTGGTGACTAGAATTTTGTAGGGTTTTTTTCCCTAATATTATCCCTGTTCACGTTAGGACTCCCACTGTCCTTGCCCATATGAGTAAGATTAATTAGTGCACTTAGATGGTACAAATACAGACTCCAAATTTGTATTTGTATTACAAACAACCAAATGTTCTACAGGGATTTCACAGGGAGTATGGCAGTAAAAGAATTTGTGGTATTTTTTCCTTTTCATAAGACTTGGTTTGCATTTGGATGTCCCAAGTTCAGCCAACTTCAGTGAAGGAACATCTGCGCATTCAAAGGACAACCAATGATAAGAATCACTGTAAATATTTCAGAATATTAGATTTTAAAAAATTCAAAATTCTAGTTAATTTCCAAATTTTTTCCTCACCTGTAAGACCTGGCTGTTTTAAAGGTCTTTTAATGCTGGGCAAGGGTGACACCACAGAATTCCTTTCAGAATTGGGCTTCATCTGAAACTACTTCCCATTCAGGGAAAAAATTTACTCAAGACTAGATTAACAGAAGATGTTTCCTTTTTATTTAGGCATGAAAATAGGTATCCAAGCCTACAGATGGGTTCAAGGATTCAAAGTTGGCCTTTTTCTAAGTACCTGAGTATAATTAACCTAATTCGTAAAAGCTCTTTCTGGTGAGGAGGAGAGGCAGCATGAAAATCCAGCTTTTGCCTAATGCTTGCCCTGCAATAATTTATGCTTTATTTTTGAACAAAGCAGGGAGCTGTCTAACTTCACCCTCTTTACCATGCCACAAACTAATTTTAGAGAGGCAAACAAAGAATTTAGTGGGGGAAGCTCCCCACACCTGATGGATCTGTGCCTTTTGGTTAAATGGGCCATTTTACAGATGTTAATACCATTCACAGATTAGCAATATCCTGTGCAGGAGTGGAGTATTTTAGGCTGCTGGATGCAGGGACTGCTGCACCTGTTGGCCATTCCAGCAGCTCATCCTCATCTGAGAAACCCTGGTTTCCCCTCACTCTATCCAGAGATTTTTAAGCAAAGCCAAAAGCTAATTTTGCTTTCCTGTGAGTCCTGAAGTACATTTTCATGTTATTTCCAATTGCACAGCACTAGCTCAGCCTTTGTGGCTGCCAAACTCTTGGGGTGGAATTCCAGGGAACTGGGATTTAATGTGTGTGATCATATTCAATGAGCAAATCAATGTGCTTCTGAATATTGCCCAGGAGAATTCCTCCTGTTTCCTCTTTGCATTTTCTTTTTTTCTATTTAAATCAATTTCTCTTATTGCTGCCATACGGGTGACATGGATTATCAGAAGCTCTTATTACTACTTACCAGGATTAATTAAATATAAATAGGAAAGAAATGACAAAATTGCCACCAATGTGCAGCTGATATTAATGTCCAGCTACAGCACACCAGTTTAGAAGAGAAGGGTCTTTTCTTCAAAAGAAATGGGGTTTTCTGACATAATCATGTAATATTCAATCAGCTCAAACAGTGCTGATCTCCAGGAACGCTTCAAAAGCAAGAACTATCACTTGAGAAAACTGTAGAACTATTTATATCTAAATATTTATTGAAGAATAAACTGAAACTAGTGTTACAGGGTGAAATAATAAAAGAGAAACTAATTTGTGTGACCCAAGCCTTTGGTGTTATGCAATGGGAGGATTTATCTACTTTGGCAGCATGTTATAAAACTATTTACTTTGCCCAGGTAGTGTTGGAGCCTTAGGTTGTTTTACTCAAATAATTTCCACTGCGTTTATTTGATTGCCTGTATTTAGCTTTTTTTCTAATCCCAAATTCTTGTTGTTTTAAGCAAATGAATTGGAGGCAGAGGAATTATTCATATGAGGACAGCATGTTGGATTTGGCACTAAAATATGTAAAAATAATCAGGGAATAAACAGCA
This sequence comes from Argya squamiceps, assembly GCA_037834095.1. Lineage (NCBI taxonomy): Eukaryota > Metazoa > Chordata > Aves > Passeriformes > Leiothrichidae > Argya > Argya squamiceps. The sequence continues at coordinate 5,399,903 of JBBMKD010000102.1, forward strand.
TTTCCATACCTCTTCATCTGTTTATGTGAGGGATAAAGTTATCAGAATCACCTGAGAGATTTAAAAGCAATTCACCTTCTCAAAATTCAATGGGATTTAGGCTTTACCACCTTTACTGCAGCTCCATGAAAACATAAAACACATTCCATATTTTGTTTATCCATGAATAGTTTTGTATCTCAGTGTCCCTCCATCCAGTTTTTCCCCTCCATTTTTAAAGCAGTGTTTGTGCAATTCCAGGATTTTGGTCCAAAAACAGGCCAAACCAGGTGTTCATCGTGATCACTTGTGTCTCGTTTCTGACATCCAGTTGCAAACACTCCAAGCCCTCCAGATTCCCCCTTCCCATGGAGATTTTCATCACAAAAAGCAGCTGTCTGCAGACATATTTCAGTCTCTCAGTCTATAAACTCTTGGCTTTTATCTCCCCAGGGCTGAAGACCATTGTAGGGGCACTTATCCAGTCTGTTAAGAAACTTGCAGATGTGATGATCCTGACCGTTTTCTGCTTGAGTGTCTTTGCCCTCATAGGCCTCCAGCTCTTCATGGGAAACTTGAGGCACAAATGTGTCAGGGATTACACCATGTACAACTTCACCAATGGCACCTTGTACTTGGATGGTAGGACGTGGAACAACTCAGAGGAATTTCTTAGTGATCCAGGTAAGCTCCTCTTTGCCCTGTAAACTAGCTGGTTTCTGGTCATTTGGGGTCTGGGGTTTTTTGTTTGCTTGTTCTGTTTTGATTTTTTTTGGTGAGTTTTTTTGTATTTTGGGGTTTTTTGTTTGTTTTGTTTTTGTGGGGATTTTTTTGTCTTTTTTTTTTTTTAATATTTACGAAGGTCTGTATGTGAATTAGCAAAATGTCACTACTGGCTCATCATGATGTCAGTGTGAAAGACCTAAGTGGCTTTGTCTGAATCTCTATGGTGCCTTCACAGTTCATGATGAAAATACTTTTGGTGCTTTCCTATGAAGTCCTAGCTGCCTCACTGATGATTTTTACAATTTTAGGGTGTCTTATATATTTTTAAAGCTCTGTTTTCTGGAACTGAGCAATCACATGAAAATTTCAACTCTGTGTGTCTGGGTCTGGCTTGCATGTTGTTTCTCTGAAGACAATTTATAGCTCTTGTATCTAGAAAACCTTCAAAATTTGAGTTAGTGACCTTAAAAAAATTCAAAAGATAAAGAAGAACAATTCAGTCTTTATTAATCTGAAAAATCCCAAGAGAATTGTTTTAAGGAAATCTTTTGCTGTTTGGGCCTAATTAATTATTTGGGTCAGGCCATCCTCTACAAACTCCTGACCAGTGACCTTTGGTATTTTATTTCTTTTGAGGAGGAAAATGAACTACTTAATCAACTCATTAACTGGAGTTTTGGTTGAGAGGCAGTGTCATAGTGTAATGGGGTAGCTCTGCTCTGGCTCTGTGGGCCCCACAGTTCTACATCTGCAGCCACCTGCACTACAAAAACCCCAAATCTGACTCGTGGGGGTTGCCTGGCTTGACCCAGGGATTCAGCCAAGGGCAGTCCCTCCTTTCCCCACTGGTGACTTCTGGCCTTTCTTCCCAGTTCCTCTCCCAGTGGTCTGAGAACCCTGGAAGCAGTGGTGTTAGGAAGGTTTCCTCCAAGGAATAAAAACCTCACCATGGGTGTCTTTAAGGCATGATGTGGGTGATGCAGCATTAAGGAAGGACAGGTCACAAAGCTCTGGCTGAGTGAGGGTTGTCTTTGGAGCTGGCCCTGACCATCAGGTTGTCTGTCCTCTCAGTGCCCCTTATCAGAGCCCCTTATCAGCTGAAAGGGGAAAGAGACCTTGGGCTTTTGCTGGATGATGTGGAATCTTCTGAAGTGTTATCCCATCCGTGTTACCCCTGCTTCCAGTGAGGAACTAGTAAAGATCAAGAGAGATAAAGATCAACAAGATAAAGATTTGTGCACCTGTGGTGGATTAAGGCACTTCAGGGCTCCTCTACCCATAGATAACTGAAAGCTGTGTGAGGTGCTGCTTTCCCTCTCTCACAGGGGCACTGAGGGATAAAACAGTGATGGCTGGAAGCATAAAGCCCTGCAATAAAGGTGAAAGGAAGAAATGGAGCCATGAAGATAGTCTGGCTCTCTGGAAATGGCAATGGGGTAAATGTGATACAAGATAGTCTGTTAAAATACAGATAATGTCAGGGCCAGCTGCAGCATTGCTTTAAATGTGAGGAATTCTACAGCTGCTCCAGCATACCATGAGCAACTTTATTTATGTAGTCCTGATATGGGGAGGAGGGCAGACACTCCCAGAAATCCATACAGGAAATCCAGCAATGGTTAACAGGGTCATGAAAATAAATTTAATATCACTAGAGGAGATTTACCTATTACAAAGATAACCAACTTGGTGAGATAATGGATTAAAGTGAATTAAATTTTGACCATGTGGCATTATAAGGAAGAAATAATAATATCAATGACTGTTTTCATAACATCTGAAAATAAAGACATGGTGTGTTATGGCAAACAGTTGTCACTTACTTTGGGTAGACAGAAATTATTTAAATAGTGAAAGTGTTGAGGCAATGCAGCAGGCCTGTGAAGACCTAGAAGAAGAGTAGATTTGTAAGAAAATTGTAGTAACCTCTGAATAAGAACAATGAAGCCTTCCTCAAAATGCTGAAGAAGGAGGCTTAGCTATTAGGCAAGAGAAAACAGTATTAAATAGGATTTTCATTTAATGTTTACTGGTGCACTAAAGTGATTCAGAAATGGAAGAACTGGCTCATTTTGTGACTAGATAGGATAGTGCTTTGTATTTCATTTTGCATAAGTATTATGGTGAAATGAAGTGACCATTTAAAGAGAGGCACTGACCACAATTTAATAACAGTCCAAATTTCAAGTACTGCAGGGAATTAAGCAATACATACAGTTAGATTAAAGTGTAGGCAGACCAAATTAGATAAAAAGAGGAATATATTAAGAAACAGAATCGTGTCAGTGTTTGCTCTGAAGAAGAGCTAGAGAAGAAAATTGGCCAACATGTTGAGATAGTAGAGTTCACTCGAAAGGAGCACAGACAATTACAAGAGCTCTTTGGAGATTTCAAAAACAATGTGGCCGAGTAATTTAGTTTGGAGCAGGGATAAAAAACCAGAAAACAGAAACCTGAAGTACTGTCAGAGATCTATAATATAGAGGAAAAGGGGGATGTAAAGAAAAACCACTAAAATCTAAAATTGGAAAACTTCTTAGTTCTGTTCATCAGGACACCAAAATAGTGAATTAAAATGGGGTGATGCGACAGTTCTGCTCTTCTTGAAGAGCAAAAATTTACTTCGCATTCTTTAAGAATATTTTTAGTATTTTAAAGGGCATCACGGAACCTCTGAATGGCATTAGGCTCCTCTTGTACCTTAAAACCTTTTTTTGCATGAATGAAAAATCAGTAAAACCCCTTAAAAGGGTAATAGAGGGAAGAATTTCCTGGTGGTGCAGAGGAAATAGTTGAGAGATTTAGTCAAGAGGTGTGAAGAAAGATAAGAACTCAGTTTTGAGTCTTTCAAAGCCCTTTTTAGTTTGAGATAACTGTGCTGTGGGCACTTGCTACAGGGGGTGTTTTGGCTGTGTTTCTGGGACAGCCATCTGGGATGGCCTGGGATGGCTCCAGGTGTGCTTTTTTATTCAAAACTTACTTCATATCTGGACAAAGTTCTGTAATCTTTCCTTTATCTGTATTCTGCCTCCAGGCAGGAAATTTTTTTCTCATCTGTCTTCTCGATCCTCTTGTTTTGGTTTTATATGTGGGGAAAAAAGTCACTTTGTAAACTTGGTGTCATCACTGGCTTGACCACAGTTATGTGGGACCTCTTGATTTTTGGTTGATCCCTGAGGAAATAACCACCACAACCCCAGATTTCTGAAACTCCTTCACTTAACTCCATACTCAAGACCCACGGGTACTTTCCTGTTCTACTAATGTCTTCAAGAAAAGCCTTTTTTCTATAAATCTTGTCAATCCTGCATTGCAAGTTGGTAATGTTGTTGAGAATTGTTGGGTTTTCCCTTCTATCTGCCATGAAATGATCATACACTCAATCCCATAAGGAATTTCTGCCTCTCCACCCAACATTTTGCCTGTTCTTGCCATAATTTCAATGGCTTCTGCAGCTGGAGGAAGTGCCAGGTAACCTTGGAAGAAAGAGGCAAAATTATAAGCATGGAGATCCTGTGAGAAAATTCAAACTGGCTGCTATTCAGGTTCACTAAACACTGGAATACAAAGTCCTAGAACAAAAGTGTCAGCAAATATTCCTGATCAGACTGTCAAGACAGGAAGTTTTTTGGCAATGTGATTAAAAGCTTAATTCTGTGAAAGAAACTTCTGCTGAGTTACTCTGGATTCCTCTGGTGTCTCAGCTTAATTACTGGGCACAGCAGTCATGACAAGATGAGACAAATTTTTAGTCTTTCCTCAACTCACAGTGGAGATGAAGATCTAAAATCTGCCTTTTGCTGGGCACCTCTCTTCAGGATGAACAAGAGAACTTTTATATTCTTTCCACCCATATAAATGGCTCAAGATTTAAACAGCAGCCTCTAAGAAGAAGGCTTTTCAGAAAAATTATCCCATTCTGGCTTTGTCTCCAATGAGTAATGCTTACCACTGCAAACCTAGAGAGGGGAAAAAATGAAGATTAAGGGAGAAATAGCTCATCAGGTCTCCCAATTTCCTCTGTACAACTTCTCTTTGAATGAATGGATTGTGGGATGAGGGACAACTGAGCATCAGATAAAATCAGGCTGAAAAATTCCTCATGTCAAGTGCCAGTGGTAAAATTACAATCATTCATCTGGGAAAATGGTGACTACTGATAGGTAATTGTTTTCCTACCTGCAGTTCTAGAATTGGTAAGAGACTGTGATCAATAAGCCCAAGGAGGATTATTTTTAGACATTAATAATAACTAACCTGGAAGGCTGGAGTTTTAGAGGCAGCAGTGATTGTATGTAAAAATGAAATAAGAGGGGGAAAAAAGGTTGAAAATAATGATAGTTTACATCCACAGCATTATGAAAATGATGAGATCAGTATATCAATATCAAAGTCATTGAGCAGTTGGTTATCATTAGGAGATTTAATAGTTTAGAAATACCAGCTGACTAAAAACCTCTAGGCCTAATTTCAATACTTGTGAAGATTTCTAGGAAAGCAGCTCCAAATAACAGTCTTGAAAGCCTGTCTTGGGGTGTGGTGTTTAAATTAAAGACTTATTTGATGAAGTGAAGCTTCATGAATGTGCGAGTTAGAAGGGATTAAAAGCTATAGGATGTCAGATGTGTCACTGGCTTAGAGATGTACCAATGGGCTGAGTGTAGTTGATTCATGTAGCTGATGATTTTAGAATCTTTAATGTCATTTATGTATTCCATTATGAAAATGGATTATTGACTAGTCAGTAAGTAGAAATCTGAGTCCTTTTGTTGAGCAGGGCTTAATGTAAGGGCTGAAAGCATAAGAAAAAATGCTTTAGAGAAGGACCTTAAAACTATAATTAAATTATAAACTCACTTATGGAATGATAATCTTAAACCTCGGCATTTTCTTTTTCTTTAGACTAAATATCTTGTTTAAGACACTCTGAAAGAGTCTTGATTTCAAAGTGTTTTATATATGTTTTCTCTCAAAATCAGAATCTTTTGAGATTAGAAAGAGCAACCCTGTAATTTCTGTTAGATATTCCTGTCCAAGCAATTGACATAAAAAAAACCACAAAACAAACAAGTAAAATAAATGAATGTTCAAGCTTTATGAGCCATTTAGTGGGGGGAATTAGCTACTATTTTTGTAGCTTAAAAGAGCTATTTCAGGGTTGTTACTTTTTCTTCTAGAGTAGTTTCTGGCATTCACTTCATGGCAGTGATTTTTTTCTTCTTCTGGAGTCAAATTGTGTGTTTAACAGTGGTCTGGGGAAAAAACAAAACACCTTTTAAAAGAAAAAGTCCAGATCAAGATTAATTTTTTTTTTTTTGTCACCTCCAGTCAGACTTGGAAGACTTAGAGCTGCTTCAGGTTCTATATTTAGAAAGATGTATAGAGTATGTGAGGTTTTGGGGATACCCATCCAAATTGCGGCCTTCTTGGGCACTTGAGAAGGGATCAAAGGCTTGTGTGGAACTAATGCTGAGGAATAGATATGTGAATATATAGAAATGTAGGTCTGCATGTAGATGAGGCTGTGGGTATCTTCTCTGAGCTCTATGCCTGGTTGTTATCTCTGCCTGATGAAATCATTTTTGTTTCCAGAACCACTGAAATGGAGCTCTGTGAACCAATACTCTAAATCTGTATGGGAGCTGTAGAGAAAAGAATTTTGTCCAAGACAGATAATAAATGTAGCCTGTTTGGGGAGAGCTGAAGTGTTTGAGGAGTTGTCTGAGGTGGTAATAGAAGACAGTGAGTGTTTGATGAATAATTATGGAGGTGGGAGGAAAGAGAGAAGCAATAAATCAAGTTGGGACTGGCATGGGTGTTTTATTATGTATGATTGTATATGAACCAGTGATTAAAACAAGGAACTTCTCTGGGCTTTCAGACAGTGCTTGTCAGCATGGAATCTATTGACATTACTCTACTTTAACTGTAAATATTATGGCTTTGTGCAAGTGCTGTGGGTCTTTTGATAAATAGCTTCATCAATGCTCAAAACTTAATGCTCTGATGTGGTATTAACATGGGTATTGTACCTGTGCACTTTAACTTTTTAAGCTAAATAGAAAAAGAAAGCCTCATCAAAAGTGCAAGGATCAGAAAAACATAGGAATTGATAATGCTGAATCCCATACAGTCTCTTCCTGACTGCAAGATTTTTTTCAGCCTTGTGGTGAAAGATGATGTTCTTATATTGTAAATATTTAAAATACGTTATGAATCAGGATTTCTGCCTCAGTTACACCTTTTGTTCTCATCACTGCTCATAGAAAGGAATGATCTACTTGAGGAAAGATCTGCCATGGAAAACTCAGGCTAAATATTTTCAGTTTTCCTGCACCTTCAAGTTGTTCATAAGCTACAGAAATGACTACTCATAAGCTCAAAATTGACTACTGTTCATAAGCTACTGACTTGAACAGTGATGTGCATTTAAAAGGACTTTCTATGTGCCCATTTAGGCCATGGACTGCTCTGTGCTTCAGGTTCAACAATAAAGTGCATTGCAAAGGCAAGAGGAATCTGCTTTTACCTCTGAGCACTCAGCCCAGGTGCACTGTGAGCAGAGAATAACTTGCATTACTGTTTGCTCTTATTGCACTAGTTTTAAGGAAAAAGTAAAGATATATTTTCTCTTGTTAATTTTCTTCAGTGCTGGATTCCCCCAAGTGTGGTGGAGATAAAATATGGGAATTCCCAGGCTCAATCTGCCCTTGGCATACCCAGAGCAGCATCTCTCTGTGGCACCAAACAGCCCCATTTGCTCCAGATTAGAAGAGCTCAAAGTATAGATATTCTTCTAATTTTCTATTAACATTAACTGTTGTAACTCAGGATATCCTTATCTACACAGGCAACAAATCTTTCTTTGAATGTTTTGTCCACAGGGGCAGCCTGCAGCAGCAACTTCAGCAGTTCAAATGGGAAATACAGTGAAAAATATTTCCTTTATCTTTAGTTTTGAGAATTCTTCTTTTCTTTTCCCCCTTCCATTTTCCTAAGGCAAAAAAACACTGTTATCACATTCTTGTCACTAGGAGCACACAAAGCTCCCTGTTCTCCTTTTCCAGAATACATGCTATTTTTTAAACTGTGATAGTCACGTTTTTCTAGGATAAAAGATGGCCATTTTTTCAATTGCTGCTCTCCTTAAATTTTCCCAGTCATTCTCATTCCCTTCTCAATACTTTCCAGTCTGGCAGGTACCTTATTGAAAGTATTGAAAGTGGTCTTTCCTCTGGATCATAGAGTCATTTAGGTCAGAAGAGACTTTTAAGACCATCAAGTCCACCCCTTACCCCAGCGCTGCCAAGTCCACCAGTAAACCCTGTCCCCAAGTGTCACATCCACACGTCTTTTAAACACCTGCAGGGGATGGTGACTCCACCACCTCCCTGGGCAGCCTGTTCCAATGCCTGATAACCCTTTCCATGAGGAAATATTTCCTAATATCCAATCCAAACCTCCTCACGTGCAACTTGAGGTCATTTCTTCCAGTCCTATGATCACTTGTTCCCTGGGTGAAGAGACCAACTCTGACCTGGCTGCACCCTCCTGTCAGGGAGTGAGGAGCCTTTCCTACCCTCCCACCCAGATTGGTGTCATCTGCAAATTGACTGAGGTTGCACTTGATCCCCTTGTCCAGATCATTGGAAGAGTTATTAAACAGAACTGATAGAAACAAGCCACTGCTCATCAGCTCTTTCCTACGTGTTACCCCAGCCTGGCCTTCCTGTATATCAGTATTACACTTTTCTCTGATCATAACTTCATATTACATAGAAGTGTTGACTAAGGAACCCTTCCAAAAAAAAAAAAATCCATCTCTCTTATCTGAGCTGATACAGGGAATTTAAGGACTGACAAGGTTATGAATAGGTGAGATTTTCTTCTTCTCTGCTTTACTTCACTTTCTGACAACTTAATATTCCACTTTGTATTTCTCCTCTCCCTGTTTTTTAGTGGAGTAGATGTCTCTAGTGTTCCTCATTCAGTCCATGCCTCAGACTTTATTCACCTGATAAATACTGTGTATAGGAGATGTTGTTACCTCTCTGCTCACCCTCTCTTTCCCTTGTACTTATAAATGTAGCAAAGAAGTGCAGGTGCAGTCCTCTGTTAGCCCACAGAGACTTTTCATCTAAACCTATGTTTTCTGTCTCTCAGCCATTTTTTGATCCAATTTATTTGTTTTCTTTATCACAGTTAGTGCAGAAGCTGGGTTTTTTTTTTCTATTTGTCCATCATCTTTCTGTAATCACAAATGCATTTGACCTTTGAAACAGCTTTTGATTGTAATTCTTTTGTGTGAAACATATGAAAAAATTCCACAAAACACAAAAACCTCTACAAAACTTCCAGAGAGCACACTTCAGCACTTTGCTGCCTATTCATGGGGAGCATATGTCTAAACAAGTGGTACTAAATATGCTTTTAGTTACATGCAATGTACCCTACAGCCCTAAGAGTGTGGGTCTAAGTGACTGGTGAGGCACAGAGGCATAGAAGGAGGTTATCTGAAGATGTTTAAAAGCCAGCATGTGTGTTTATTGCTAGTCATTGTCTCCTGTCTTGTCTTCCTGGGGATGCTCCTGGGCTTTGCAAGGTCCCCAAGCCAATTTGACAGCATCTAAATTTCTCTGCTCTCCTCTAGTGCACATCTCCAAAAGCTCCTGATGTGTTTTTCCTCCTCTGCTGATGTGCTTTTTGTTCCCTCAGACCATGTGAGCAGCACAAACAGGTACTGTGGATCTCTGAGGCTTTCAGAGCCTCTTCCTAGTGCACGGGAGCCATCTAGCTCAAGAGGGCTTGATTGATATTTTTAGTGGCTTTTTCACAAAGGGGGAAAAATCTGTCCTGTCAAAATTGGAGACATTTTCTGTGCTGTGGCAACTGCTGAGCCTGGCAGGAAAATTGTTTCTCTGACTTGTCTGGGGAAGCGCTAACAGGAGCCTACCAGAGAGACTCAAACTGAAGGAGAACACTTTTCCTCTCACCATCTGGTTGTATGATTTTCTACAACCTCTTCCCAGCCCCTCCATACCTCCTGCAGGACAACTCATGCCCAGAATTCCAGGCTGTGTTTACCACAAAGTCATGCAGTTGCCAATGCTATACATAAAGTTTGTCCCCTTGATCTCTGCTCCCTCTTACCCACCCAACCATCTTGGCCATAACTTCTCCTGTTCCTTTTTGAACTGGAGTTCAGGAAATGTTCTTCCACATGGTTACAGGGTTTGGAGGCAGCAGAGAGCTGGGCTAGAAGGGATTTCCCAGGGAAAGAGGGAGAATGGGAAGCAAGGAGAGGAGAGCACTCAACAGAAGGGTCAGCAGCAGCAAATGCCATGGGACAGCAAAGGAGAGTCAGATTCCCTGCCATGGGCTGAGCAACAGGAGAGCAACTGATTATTATAATTATTTGCAACCCTTTTTAGCCAGGAAAAACCAACCGGCAGCGCCATTTTTTTTCCCAAGCCTTCTCCCGTAATAACACCCTTAATACAGCCTGTTCCATGGCTCTTGTGAGGCATGTTTTTCATCTCCAAATTCAATTTCATTTATTAGAGGCTCCGCCGTGTGTGGCACAGTGTGCACACAGCAAGTGCAGCAAGGATTCCTTTTAATTATCATGTATTTCCAGGAGGCAAAGCGGTGGGCGAAAGGGCGAGGAGGGGGTGCTGTCTGTTTCCTTTCTGTGCCATGTATCACAACAGTGAGGAGATGGAGCTTTCTAAACTGCTTTTTAAATTTGGAATGGGGGCGTTGGGTGGCTGTCAGTGCTCTGTGCCAGCCCCAGCGCAGAGAGAAAGTCTCCAAGCAGTGAGTGCCCGTGTGGCTGCAATAAATAGTCTGAGATAACAAACACCTCTGTGGAAGTTTTTGGTAGAAAGTCAGCCAGAGGACTCTTGTCTGGGCAGTGACTAATGATATTTGAATGTTGCTCTTTATGCAAGTGTGATAATGTATAGGGTTGTTGTGGTGGTTTTATTTTTAATTGGAATTGATTTGTTTTAAGGCGAGTCAAAATAACATTTCAGTAGGTCCTTCAAAGGAGGAGCAGAAAATGGAGGCAGAAGCTGTGTTTTCTAAGCTGACTTCAACCTTTCTTAGTTTTCTGAATGAGAAAATTTTCCTTCACACAGAAATGAGGAAGGTTTCTACCCTGCAGTCCATGTACCCTCCTGGCTTTCTGCTCAGTTGTGTCATAGAGGTGTGGAAAGCAAAAGCTAAAGCATATTTTTAATTGCAAATTTTTTTTTTTTTTTTGAGGAAGTTTGCTTTTATTTTTTCCCCTGCTAATTTGACAAGTGGAGAAGTTGTGAATGTTTACTCTGTTACAATCACCTGGTGTGGGAGGGAGCAGTGCAGAAACCTGGAAGATATTGAGAAATCAGAAAAAGTGTAGAATGAAACAGACAAAATGATGAGGAACTGACTTTGGGAGGAAGATATTCCAAGAACAGATGTGGAAAATTTGTGGTTTTCCCCACTTGCATATAATGACTTTAAATTTATGGCCAGTGTTATTTGCTTTGAGAAGTGTAGGAGGAAGAACATGGACTTGAAGGAGACCTTGTTATTCAGACCATTTTTACTTCTTTTAATATGACCAGGTAGTTACCTTACTCTGGGAATTCCTGTAGAAAATTTCCTAAAAAGCAACATGTACCCTATGATTGTGACATCAACATTTTAGTAAAGCTGGTAGAAAAAAAAAATAACATTACCTTTGGAAAGAATGGCATGTTGCATAAAGTTTGTGTACACATATACAGGTGCTACAAATGTCATGGTTTTGGCCTAATTTTACTTCAAAAATTAAAAAAAAATAACAAAAGTAAGCACCTAAAATAGAGGGTTTCAGTTTTATTTTCCGTATTTGTTTTCCTATTTTTTTCCTCACTCGCCAGCTGAAATTTTTCAGTGAAAAACAAAACAAAAATTAATTGCAATCTTCCAAGTCAATGAAAAATCAGCGTGTTTTTAGGTGGCATCGCTCAGTTGGAGCAGTTTTCAGAGAGAAAATCCTGCTCAGCATGAAAAAGGATTTCCTGGTTCTTTGCCCACATTAGAGCTAACTGATGGGAAGCTGAGGCCATGAGTTAACATGGTACCAAGGTTGTTCATTCTTTAAAGCAAGAGTGATGCCTGTTTGCTTCTTGCAGCTCTCTGATTGCCCAGCAGGCTTGACTGAAACCCAAACCAACGAGCTTTGAAGGAAAGATTGATATTTTTGATAATATATTTTTGATAATACAGCAATTTGTCTCCTTGGGTATAAAGCTCTAATCCCCCTTTCATTTATCAGTGGGGAATGGGGAGGTCTCCCCTTCCTCAGCCCGAGGTTTGTCACAGTGGCTTTGTTTATCAATTATTATGAAATAAAATTATCAATTTCCTATGCCACAGTGACTGTGGCAGTCCCTTGCACAGACCCCATGGTGAAGATGTGCCCTCCCAGCAGCACCTATACACCAGTCCCACAGCCTGCATTTCATGGGGCTCTTTGGCACCTGCCAAAGAAATGTGAATGCTTAAATTTTAGAAATGCTTACCTGTTTTAGAAATGCAAATGCTTAAGTCAACAGCAGACAACAGAATTTTGTCCATTCTCGAGATTTCAGATTTCTTGTTTGCACACAGAGAATCCTTGCCCTCCTTAATCCTGTCCTCAGACTCTGTTCTTATCTTCTGATTTGGCTGACCAGGAGGTGTCGTTTTGGTTTTCAACCAACACTTTGCTCCAGAATTTCAATCAAACCTGGAATCATAGAATCATGGAATAGTTTGTGTTGGATAGCACCTTAAAGACCATCCAGCTCAAAGTGGTCTCGTGTGTTTGTGCCACTGACTCTCTGTATCCCAAATAAGATGCCACCTGTCCTGAGAAAAGCACAAGTCCTTGCCCAGCAGAACTGGAGGGTGGAAGGTGATGCAGACGTGGCATCTTTCCCTGTTCTGTGGAGATTGATCCCCAATCCTCAACCATGTCCTCAGTGCTGCTGTCACACAAGGTGTTTCTGTAGAAAGCCCACGTGGACCAGACAAAGTGGAAAAACATCCAATCTGAGCAGGATCTGTGCCCTGATAACTTGTGAACACCACCACGTGCCCCTGTAACCACAGGCTCCTGGGCAGTAATTCCCTCTTGGCGTGCAGCAGTGCAGGGCTTTTCCACTGCTCACAGCTCACTGGGAAAGCCACAGCACATCTGTTCAGGGGTTGAGCCATTGAGCATTCTCTGCATAGCCTGCCTGGATAAGCTGTCACTCTTGATTTTTAAAACATTTCACAACAGAGGGTTGGCCTGGAATGAAGAACCTCTTGTGAGCAGCATCTGCAGAGGCCACTCTGCTCACAAAGCCTGACCAGGCGAGGCTGCCACCATCATGTCTTGGTCAAGAGGGGATCACTCCTCTCTGCTGCAGCAAAGCACACCAGATTATTTACCCTTCCTCAGTGAGCTGCACACCTCTGTTTTGCATTTTTTATGTTTCTAGAGCAATGCTTCTGTCTGTTCTTCCCTGCCACCATCCAGGTTTTAGAGATGCTCCTTAGAACATCTTTTCTTCACACTCCCTCCAGAACACTGATTTATTTTGCTTATCCTTTTGAGAAGAAATTGGCCTCCTGTTCTTTTACTCTGCATGTTAGACTTGGTTGGCTGGGGAGAGGAGAAGTGTGTATGCAAAGTCTCTCATTAGTCTGGAGATGATAATTTCCTTAAGCCTTATTGATGGTCAACCTGGGAATGATCCACAGCACTCAAATTTAGCTTGCTCCTCTGAGGCTCCATTGAGAAGTGTCTGTCTCTCTCCATTGCCATTACAGATGACTACAGTGATAAATATTTGTCTTTGTGAATACTTCCTTGTTTGTTTGATCTTTAACAGGGTGGTTTTTAGTTTCTTTTGCTTTATACTGTGTGTTTTCCATGCTGAGCAGAATCCACCAGACTGAGGGAGTGGGCTGCTTTGTTAATATTATTACATTCTGAGTTTTAGATGGTTACGTTTTTAACCTATGAGTCAGTAATTTCTGACACAAACTTCAATTAATATGTGTCTCATCAGTGCAGAGACTAAAAGTTAAAGGCTAGCATATGGTTCGGTTTCATTTGCAGAATTCAGTAACAATGTTCTTGGTTTGAACAGAGGGACGTGGCTGGACAGAATTTCCTGAAAACTTTGCCCATGGCCCGTTGTCAGCTTATTCAACTGGTCAGATTCGGAATGCAAACAGCAAGTGCTTACAGAGATTTGAAAAAATATATACGTATTTCCAATTTATAGAAGTTAAAATTAGCAAAACAAAGCAAAAGCGTGCCATTCATCTCTCAGTTGCTGTCCCAATTGAATATGCTGGTTGCTGGATGATATTTTTCAATGTTACCATCCCCAGAATGTGTTTATTAAAAAAGCCATTTCTCTCTTTATGTTGCAGTGAACTATTTCATAAAAAACGGTACAGAAGATGTGTTACTGTGTGGCAACAGCTCTGATGCTGGGTAAGTACTTTAAAAATATCTTCACTTCTGGTCTGGTTTTGTTGCCTTTATTATTATTATTATTATTATTATTATATTTTCCTCTAGTTCTGTCCACTTTTCACCAGCATGAGGTAGATATATTCAGCTTCCTTCTGTCTAGGCATAATAGTAGAGAGGATTATGACAGTGTTGTGCATAGTAATACAATTTTCTCAACTGCAGGGAAGAGAAATTTCTGTGTGCCACTTATTCAGGTTTAGAATCTTTAGGGGCCTTATTACAGTTCTTTTTCAATGCATTTGAATTTTTCAGTAAAAAAACAGTGAAAACTAAGTAAGATTTTGGCTGAGTGGAGTATTTTAATGGAAATGAAACAGGAATGGAAACAGAAAACCTGGAGGGATTTAAACTGATGATGAATTCCTGGCTTTTGGCAAAGGAAGATAAACAAATCAACAAATGTCCCAAAAATAGCATGTTTTGGAAGTGGGAAGGTACTAAGATTTGAATTGTGATCTGCATTTGCACTTGATTTGCTTGTAGACTACATGTATTTCATTTTCTCATTGTGTAGACAGTGAAGAGATCCAGGGCTGTACTAACATCCTCTGCATGAAGGACTTTATTCATATCCCTGCCATCTCCAGATGCCAGTGGTTCCTCCTGCATCCCATCCCCAGGGTCCAAGTGCACTGTCAGGGTGTGTGATTTTATCTGACAGCTTCTCATGATCTTGATGGAAGTGGAAGACTTCAGACAGGATGGAAAGAGATGGTATCTTCTGTGGGCAGAGGAAATTATAAGCCATGCAAAGATTGCAGGCTGTTAGGATTTTGTAGGAAAAGGTGGAAAATACCTTGGAGTATGGGACAGAGGAGCTTTTGAGCCAAATATGTGAGAACATTTGAACCAGGGAGGTGGGTGTCTTAGGCCAAGAGAGGGGAGGAGGTGTGATGATTTGCTTCTGGAGGGAGATGTTCTGAGCTGGTAGAACCAAATGTGGAAGACTGCAAAAAAAAAAAAAAAGGTTTAATTTAGGAGGAATTTATGACAAAAAAAAAAGGATGTGTGTGCAGGGAAGCAGCAGGGAGATGAAGGGAAGATGAAATCCAAACTTGCTAGTGGACAAAAAGGCAAGAAAAGCCCTCAGGTCCTGGGGGAGAGATGTTTTCTGCTGCCACTGCCTGTATCTGTATTGACATAAGACAAAGGGAAAGCTCAGTGTCAGCCTTCCCTCTGCAGGCCTGGTGTGTCTGATCCCTATTGCCAGCCTGAGTTAGACTCTAAGATGCTTGGGCAGAGGGCCATGTTTTCCCTTTGTTTGTTCCTCGGGAGGTACAATGTCAGCATCCATTAATTAAGGCCTTTGTTGATTGTAATACATTGTGTTTATCCAGGCTCAGGCAAAACTCCAAGACTATTGGGATGTTTCCCGGGAATCCCAGGATTTGGCAATCTCCATTGTGCTGGGGAACCTCAGCCTTTGCAAACCAACAGACAATAGTATTGGGAAAAACAAGTGCTCTGCACAGCAACAATATTTTGTGTGTCATGGAATGTTCATTGTTCTCACTGATGACCTGAGCTGTGCTGGTGGAAGGCTCATGGGCAATGCTGAAAAAGTTGATTACCACTGCTTTGGAATGGTTCAGCTGGTGGGAAGTTAAATACCAATCCAAAATCCATGAGTATTTATATACTGGCAGCCTGTGTGGATTTAAGGGTTAGTTTCTAGCAAGGCAAATGAGCAAACCCACGGTCTTTCCTTCCCATGAAAGTTAATAAATTGCAGCAAAAAGCCATGATTGGAGAAAACCTCTGGTGGAGACACTGTGCCCACAAGAGAGTTACAGCCTGAAACAGCCAGGGGAGAGCTTGCAGCTCTTGAGTATAAGAGGACAAAAATGACACCTTCAAACCGAGTGTTCTTGTACTTGTTTTGATAAATACATCAAAACTATCAGTGTTTGTGACACCAAGGGAAACCAACTTTCCCTTTATGCCTTGGTTCTTTCTTCTTCAGCCTTCTGCTGTTTTAGTTAAGTATTTAATACCACTGGGGAAGGTTTGAGCTTAAATGCCTAAAAATGGGTAATAAGTATTCCTACTACAGTGGGGTTTTTAGCTCAGGATTAGGAAGTGTTTTCTCATACACTATACTCTGAGCTATACATTGCACAGAGCTGCTGCCAGTCATCCACTGCCAGTGTTTAAAGACATGAAGATAATCAGAAAGATGATCCTCAGGCCCCAGGGGATGTGCAGAGTCATGTATTCCCACCTGTTGGGACAGGGAGAGCATCATTTACAGGCAGACCTATCTAACAAGTGGATTTGTTTTTTCTCACCCTTCAATGACTGGAGCAAAGAGCAAGAGTGTTCAACAGTAAACCACAATCTGCATGCCTGGGACCTTCTGGGGCAGGTTGCACCACAGGAGCAAAGCAAGGGACTGTAGAGGAAGTAGATGCCTGAGGTTATGGTTCCCTCATTTATTAATAATGAAATTCATGACAAGTGAGGACTCTTGAACTGGGAGCCCATCAAGGCACCAGGAAGGTGTGGTAAGAAAAGACAGCTGGAAAAGCCATGTCTGATGCTCATAGCATTTGTGGAATGTGCTTTTGCTCACAAGTTTGAATTCATCTTCCTCTGGGATACACTGAGGACCCAAAGGAAGTTCTGGGAAGGGTGGTGTCATGTGTTCTCTCCTGGAAGGGTTTCTTGTTAGAGTGAGGGATATCTGTGTTGTGGCCAGGATATTAAATCTTGAGGTAATTGAAAAAGCCATTTCAGTGCATGTTTAAAAGCATGTTAATGACACTCTGAGGTTTGTCTGGTTGCTGTTATTATGGAAGAGTTAAAAAAGAAATCCAAATAAATCTGCTGTGGCAATTGTTAGGTGATGAGACTCAAGTGGTCTAATGTAAGAGCATGTAGTGATGGAGACTGCAACCTGAGCTGGAGTAGCAAGCCAAAATCAGCAGGGAAATGATCATCAGTGGATTCTGTATCACAGGCAATCTAATTATCTCCAAGGTGGGGGCTTTATTACATTACTAGGAGGGACTGTTTTCTGAACAAGGACCCAAGCTGCCAATAAAGCAGGAGGTAATGGATCTAGCTGATATTGATTCCAGTTCAGAAGGGATTTGAATAGATGTATGTCACTCAGCTGCAGCAAACATGTCTCTAGTACTTGACCTAGCAGAGGCAAGAGAAAAACATATTTATTTGCATTTTTAGATATGCTCGAGTAACCTCAAGAATGTAATTTAAAAACTGTGCTGCACAGAGATGGTAGGAATGTCAGGGTTTGACAAATTTCTCAGGTGTACAAGGGCTAATCTGTCTGTGGGGTTTCCCATGTGATGCCTCAGAAACCTTCTTGATACGTGAAATTTGACTTTTCTTCACTTAATCAAACAGAACTTTTTTTTGTTGCTTTTAATTTTGTTTATCTGACTGCATTTTCCCCCTTGATGTACAAGGAACAGAGTACAACAGAAACATGAAGTAACTTTTGGAGAAGAGAGAAAATCAAATGATTTTGATCAAAGATACTCTTTGGCTCAAAGTGACACGTGCTTGGTGTTTCACAAGCACATTCAGAAAACTGCACTGATAGAAAAAATACTCTGCTCTGTGTGTCACAGATTGTTCACACTGGGAGCAGTGCTTACAGTAACACTCTCTTAACAAAAAAAGACCCAAAAAAGTAGTGTATTTGCAGTTGTTGATGTTTCTAGATGCATTTGGAGGTTAAATTTAGTAGTTCTTTTGGATGTGGCTGCACTGGGGTATGCACAAATTGTTTCTCTTTGCAATTTCAGCATCTGCTATTTGATTTGTTTAAAATAAATGGAGAAAGATCAGAGAGTCTGATTTTAAAAATGGGTTACAAATTCTGCAAATTTGCTTTTCAATTTGATCCCCAGTATATATATCCTATCCAATGCTGAACACCTTGTTTCAGCCTCAAGGAAGATACAGTAAAGATCCAGGACAACGATCAAATATTTGGGAGATCTTAGGTGGGAGCAGACAGTGGAAACTGCACTTTCCTTAGTGAAACCAAGTCCTGGCATCAAGTGGAGTATGATTTGTGAAGGCTGCAGAGCAGCAGGTGACAGCAGGCACCACCACACACTTCCTATAAATATATATATATATACACACACACACACATGCATCCTATATGTCTTCCCTCAGGTTACTGCAGGCACCACCACACACTTCCTATTAAAAAAAAAAAAAGCCAAAAACCAAAAACCTTTATGTATGTGTGTATATATACACACACATCCTGTATGTCTGCCCTCCTGGTCCCACCTTCAGATCCAACGAGGCATCCTGCAGGATGCCACCACCACCAGAGCAGATTCCCAGAGTGGAACACATCCCTGTCAGGCCTCACCAACCCTCCTGTGCAGTTCCAGCTTGTCCCCTCTTGGTGACATTTAACCATTCACTTTGGTGAGGTGACCAGAGTCCCCTCCTTCCCCACAGATAAAGACTTTCATGGAGGCTGCAGCAGCATGGAATTATCTGTCTGTGAGAAAGGAAGATATGTTTAAGCATTTCTGCTTTCATCCTCCTGTAGTTTCACAGGGATGGTTTTTCTGCTGTGCTTAGGCTGCTGTTTTAATTTCCCCTCCTGCCTGAAGGTTTGCTTGAGCAACAGAAACAGCAAGGAAATTTGTCCATTAGGAGCAAGAGACAAGATGCTGTCAATGTACAAAGTAAACAAACAGACACAAAGGAGAAAGTTAAATTCTTTCTGTTCACTTTTTCATTTGCAATTACAAGGAACTGGCTTTTCCAAAAAGTGTACATGTTTTAAGTCAGTTGTGTCCCCTTTGGATCTCAAGGTCAGACTGCTTAATATTTTTATTTTTTTCCCTTACACATGATATGTCCTGTGTATTCAGCTCATGGGCAGGAATAGTCTACAAGATCACACTGACGATGAAAGCACATTTGCATCGTGTCTGTACTGATATTACCAAAAAAGACTAGTGAACAGGAAGGAAAAAGCAGCCAGTAAATCTACTTCAGGAACAACAAGAAAGCACCTTTGGCAACTGCATCCTAGTAACTGTTGCTATAGAAACTTTAGCTACCTTTATTCTCACTATGACCTTGATTTTTCTTAACAGGATACATTAAAATAATGTACACTGTGGGGCAAGATCCTCTATGGTTTGGTAAATTCTGTCACTGAGCTCATTGCATCTAAGGGATGAAGGAATGACCACGTGTTGTAGCACTCCTCGAAGTTTTTGTGTCAGTCCTAACTCTAAGGCATTATCAGAAAAAAAAAACAAAAAACCCTTTTATTTTCTTCTGTGTTGTGGCATTTTACTAAGGTAATTAATACCCACATGTAAAATTGCATCAGATGGCTGTTTTCATAGTCTCTATGAGCACCAAAAGCAGTGTTTTTGTGGCGGTTCCTCCACATCACCCTCCTGTCAGCGCACTCGTTACACGTACAGCCATGCAGCACTTTGATCTCTCTGAGCTGTAGTAACATTCCTTTGCCTTTATGCATCCTCCACGCAGTGATTTAAAGCCCCTTCTAAAGGCTTATCACACCCCTGAAGGGTAGAGAAGAAACATGCCCCGTGCTGAGGAGAGGAGAGCTGCTATTGGGTGCTTCCACCAGTGCCACTGCAGCTCTCACCCAGAACTTGGCAGGGGAGAGCCTGGAAAAATGTGTGTCTGCCAGAACATGTCAAACAGCAGCCAGCAACACAACCCCAGCTGCACCAGGAGCTGGGGAGCTGCACCAGTGCACGCAGCTGACTCTGTTATTTTGCTGCTGGCAGTTAGGGCCATGGCAGCTCTAAGTTGCTTCAGTTTATATCTGTGTTGTTATTATTATTGCTGTTGTTAATAGTTGTTTTCTATAAGAAGGTTCCTAGATTCAGTCCATATTGTGCTGGATGCTGGACAAATAGAGTGAGAAGAGCTCTCTTGGCTTGGAGGTTTGGCCTTTCAGAGGTGCAGTCTGTGGATGAGTGGGGTGGAGATGTTGCACATAGACACTTCTGGGGAGCAGCAGCAATACCTTAAATGTGACTTTTCTTCATTTAATCGAACAGAACTTTTTTGTTGCTTTTCATTTTGTTTATCCAACTGCATTTTCCCCCTCGATGTACTGCAAGAGTTTGTTTTGTGCTTGCAAGGAACAGAATACAATAGAAACAAGAAGTAACTTTTGGAGAGAAGAGAAAATCTTCAGGAGAAGGCCCTGGTTACAAGTCATGTCAGGACTACACAGTTTTGTCAGGCAGGTCATGGTGTGCCAGTGTTTAACTTGGTGCAGGAATGGGTCCATTCCAGGAAATGGGATCCCAGGAGCTTTGGCACATGAAAAATGGGATTGGTGTGTGCATTACCCTCACCAAATGCAGCCTGATGTGGTACAGCTGGGCTGACAGGGTGTGAAAGTTGGTTGAGTGAAGAAGGGGGCAGAGTTTCCAAATGTGTCCTCTCCAAATGTCACCAGAGAAAGGGTATTTGGAAAGAACTGTGTTGTTTAAACTACTAGAGCTAAAAATGTAATTACATCCCAGGTTATCAAGCAATACTAGTGAATTTCTTTCAAACCTTCAGGCTGTGCAGCACACCTTAAATGGATTTACCTAGGTTGTGATGTAAATCACATAAGCTTTTCCATTTTCTCTGAGCTGGTTACAGTGACAGGAGGGTGAGGATGGTCTGCTCATGGTGAGAAAGCCTCTTGCTTGAGTCTGTTAAACAAACAGCAAGTATGACACCTCAGAGGTGTTACAGGGGCCATGGGATTGAATTGAGGAATTATACAGGTTTAGGAACAATAATAACAGTCCCCATTCCTAGGGATCAGTGGTGTATTTGGAAGATCATGTCTCTGATCAAACAGCAGCAGTAGGGATTAAATCCAAATCCACTCAATTCTTAAGGAGGGGTAATATTACCTCTTAGTCAAAGCTGTAATAAGCTCATCAGCCACATGAGAGAAGCAGACTTACTACAGGCTACAGCCTTCATTAGGCAGTAATCTACTATTATGTTTATGATGACAAATTATTGCCCTACATTTTGTTTGGTGGGTTAGACAGAAGCTCTGGTGTCTGGCCGCTGGATTGAGCCAGAAGAAATAAGAGCTTGCTTGCCTGGCTGCAGCATGGAGCCTGAACAAGGCACACAGGAGAGGGAGATGTTCCCCTCTCTGCTCCTGTGTGGGCAGGCTGAACCCACAGCTTTTCCGTCTGCCTGAGCCAGCAGCCAGTGAGGGAGGCTGAAACTTTCCCTGGACACAGGTCAGCAGCATGCACAGGCCAGTGGGTGCTCTGAGCCTGTGAGCAAGCCTGCTCATGGCACCTCCTTCTCTTTTCTCCTCCAGTTTCAACTCTTGGTTGATGTTGCTCTTTATCCTGAGCATTTCTTCTCTTCTTTGTCATCATCACATTTTTTTTTCCTTCTCCCTGCAGCATATGGCTCAATTCTCTTGCACTTCTGTCATTTCAGACAATTGGCACCCCTTCCCTTTCTTTTAAAAATGTCCTTCAAATTCTCTCTGTCCACTTGGATGCTTGGAGTGAGAGCTGCTGGGGGCTCCCAGTCAGACCTATCCAAGATGAAGCATGCCACTGCAAGTCAGATTTTGGCTTTTAGATGGTAATTAGTAGGGAATTGTAAGTCAGACACTCTAACTGTGATTAGCCTTTAATTTACAAAACAAGAAAGAGCAGGAGAAGGAGAAAACCCTGTGGCTTTCAGGCACATCAAGCACCCACTGACATCAATGGCTTTGGCTGAAGTGCTGCTGGCTTTTGCCCCCTTTTCCCTCCATGCTCAGTTACCCTTACAACATTCATTTTTAAAAATACTTTCCTGTTTTAGAATGGGTGGTTTCTTTTTTTCAAGTTAGCTGAAGGATCTTTGTTCCCCACAGTACGATCCTCTATTTTGACTGCTGTCTCCTCCCTCAGAGTCAAGGGAAAGGAGAAAATATGGAATGTGCAGGGGAAAATACTCAGGTCTGTCGTCTAAAGGAAATCAAAGGCTCTGTTGTGGTCTGTGGACTTTAGCAGGATGAGGCAGGTTGAGGAAGACTCAACCAGCCATGGAGGCCATGGGCATTGTGTGTCCTACATAAGCTGCCAGGCTTTCAAACCCCACCCTGGGAGTTCCATTTTTGATCAGCAGAGTGATTTCCATTCCCCAGGAATTAGCCATGTGTCAAAGACATCAGCTATGAACTTTTCAGCTTGATTTCTGCATTCTTAGGCTTAAGGTCTGACCTGAGCAGGAGTAGTGAGGGACTCTTACCAAAATAGGGGCTTGTTTTTTAATTTTTGCTGTGTCCGTGGTATGTGCTTCATTGCTTCTGTAGTGAGCAAGGCAGTGTCCCTTTGTAACCTAAACCCAAGGAAAGTGCAGCCTTCACCTCACAGATGTCATTGACGTTGACTCCTGGTAGCACCTGGACAACCCTCCCTGTATTTTCAGGATCTGGATGTTACAATCCAGTGCATGGATGTTTTACAAATCTTCTTTTATTGCCCACCCCTATTGGCCACTGTATCCTGGATCAGCAGGTTGCTTGGCTTGCCTAGATTAAACTCTTGAGACAGAGCATTTTGTAATTATGCCCCTCAGCTACAGCTCTCTGGCATTCCCAGCCTGTGTTATTTAAACCAAAGCTGTTTCTTATGTCCTTTAATTTCCTGTACCAATGCCAGCTTGCAGTGGTGATTACAGCCTGATGGATAGGTAGGTAGGCTTCTGCTTTTAACTTTTCTGAATCAATGACACTAATTTTATTGTGATCAATTGAACAGCATCCTGTGACACTCCTGTGGAGGATGGTATATTTATGTAGCTTGTTGTTGTTGCCCATCCCTGTGCATCAGAGGAGAGCACAATCCACTCAAATTCTTCCCTGAGGTAAAAGAAGCTGAAGAGTTTGCTAAAAAATCCAAAGGGGGTAGACTTAATGTCATACATGGAGAGAGGTTCAGTAAAATCTTGAGGCTCCTTAAAAAAATCCTCAGAGGAAACGGTGTCAGTTGCAGAATAATATTCTCATGTGAGAGCCTTACACCTAAATTTCTGTAGTGTTTTTCTGGGAAGCAACATTTTGTTTTCCTCTCAGTGTTTTTAACACGTTCCCATACCCTGTGGGTTATCTCTCTGTTGGCCACGAAAGAGGGTGAGCAGGAATAAGGAGTTGACAAGTAGGAAATTCTGTCTCAAGGGCCTGGTTGCTGAAAGAAGGGTGTAAGCTAACATTAACAACATTTTTGGGCTGGGGCATTTCATGCTTTACATGCTGCAGCACCTTGTTTGAATCCTCTTAAAGCGGAAAAAATATAAGAGAAGTGTGTTTCCCAGGTTTCAGCTGGGATGGAGTTAATTTTCTTCCTCGTGCTGCTGCAGTGCTGTGTTTTGGATTTGGGATCAGAATGATGTTGGTAACACACTCCTGTTTTCAGTTGTTGCTAAGAAGTGCTTCTGCTAAGTGAAAGACTTCTCAGCTTCTCATGCTCTGGCAGTGAGGAGGCTGGGGAGGGGACACAGCCAGGACAGCTGACCCCAGCTGGCCAGAGGGATATTCCATATACTCAGTATATGAACTGTGGGGGAAAGTGGCTGGGGGACACTGCTTGGGAACTGGCTGGGCAGTGGTCAGCAAGGGGTGAGCAACTGCTCTGAGCATCACTTGTACAGTTTAATTATTTTATCATTTTAATTATTCATATTATTATTATTATTACTAATATTATTATTACTACTTTCTTTTCTGCCCTATTAAAGTGTCTTTATCTCAGCACATGAGGTTTCTCACTGTTACTCATCCAGTTCTGTCCCCCATCCTGCGGGGGCTGGGGTGAGTGAGCAGCTCTGTGTGGTTTGGCTGCCAGCTGGGGTTAAACCATTCATTCACTGTGGAGTCAGGCAGTGGAAAATGACCCATAAGGACAGAATGAAACATGAAAAAAAAATTATTATGTGCATATAATACTAATTTTATTATAAACAGATAATATTCCTCTGAGTTACCACTGCTCACTTTCACAGTCAGAGGAGTTGTGTCTCTATTTGGGTACATTTCCAAGCAAAGTAAAGTGCTTTGAACACTTGCTTGAAAACTCTTCTTCATCAAAAGTTTTCCTAGAAAGCAACATTGGCAGTGAACCTGAGTGACTGTATCCTCTAATATGTGCCCAGAAATTCCCATCAAAATTCAACCCAAGGCTCCTAATATCCCCTTTCTCCCAGGCTCTTGTTCAAAAGTGTGAAGAGATTAAGAGGAAATTCTCTCTACTAATTGACATTCAGAGGAAAATCTCACCCTTCTCAATAATTGATACTGATGGCAAAACTTCCATTTTGCCTAAGATTTTAGGCAATTTATTCTAGAAGAAGCCAAATTTCCAAATGACTGCTCTGCCTAGGCTGAAGTCCACCATTAAAGTAACCACCAGCAGAATTTCTCTCAGCTGCACTGTTTTATTTTAGCCACCAGTAATAATGTTAAAACAAGTACGACGAGACCAGATCAATGGAGCCACTTGGGATTTCTCTTTAGTGAGGGATTAAGGAAAGGACTCTGCACCTCTGGACACGGTCAAAAGTTTCCAACCAAGCCCAGTGTGTGAGGACAGTCATTTCCTCGTGGCAGAAATAATCAGCCTTACAGAAATGTTCCTGTCCTGTGTAGACACGATGTCTTAGAGCCAGCAAAGGGAATTTCCTTCTCAGGAGCCTGGAGAATCCATTTCTCAGAGCTCCTGAGCAGCTGAGTGGCACATCATGGGTGATGAAGGCTCTTTGCAGCAGCCCATCAGAGGCAGAAATCTCACTTCTCTACAGCAGAGTGACAGCAGATGCTGCCTTTGGGAGAGAGGAGATTTAGTGAAAAATTCTGCTCAAAAAAAAGACATGGGTTTACAAGAGACATTCAATGTGCATCTGCATATTTTAGGGGGAAAAAATACGAGATTTCTGCATTTTATTATCTTTTAACTCAGTAATGTTACTGTATTTTTTATTGAAATGTCGCTCTTACTAGGAAAAAAGTAGGTAGTCAAAGCAGAAAAGATCTAGAAGGAGGCGTTTCTAGACTGGCAGGGAAAAAATGAGGAGTGACTCTTTTTCTTTCTTTGGGAGATATAATTGTTATTATCTGAATTCTCAACTGGTATAAGCTAACTTGGCTTTACCTAAGGTGGCAGAATCACTTATTATACCTCCACTAGTGTGTAACATTTAATTCACTAAACATCAGCTGTTCATTTTTTATTGCTTTTTCTGAAAACTACTGTAAACAAGGTTCTGCACACATTTTGCAATGCTTCAGCACTCCTTTTATCAGTGTTCAAAGCAGACTTGCTTTAAAATTTGTGATTCACTACTGATATTAAATTAAGATTCTAAAAGCGCTGTTGAATGTCTAATGGTGATGGCAGACACCATAGATTTGTATAAAAACATATTCTCATTTTGACATGCAATGCAGGTTGCTATCCTGCACTGTAAAATTTATTTTATATCTGTATAAAAATTACAGTTTTTAAAGAAAAGAACACCAATTTTCACAATGAGACACACTCTGCTTTTTCAGGGGTCAATTTATTTTTTTTCTGGCGTTTTAAAAATTGCTTTGCTTTATTTGTATTTCTGCTTTGCATTTCAATTTCTGGCAATATTCTGCTTTGGTGAAAAAATAGCAGTGGTTGAGAGACTCTAGGATTTTTTTTTTTTCTGGGAGAAAATGGAGCTTAAAGCTATGCAATCTACGTGACTAGTGACATGTCCAAAATCCCACATGTTCCAACCATCCCTTGTTGTGGCAGCTGGAATTTGTAGGGAATTGTACCAGGTTCATCTCTATCTGAAGGATTAGGAGGACAGGGAGAGCTGGTGTAACTGCACGTTCTGCTGAGGTCTGCTTCTCCAGATATTAGATGGTTCTCACCTAAAGAATTCCCAAATGCCACAAGGCTCCAGGGCACTTGATCTCATATTCTCTTCCTAGGACAAGTACAGAAGAAAGTCTTTACATATTTCTATGTCTTCAGTTTCTAATGGGTCATACCTTATTTTTGGAGAGTGGCTTCTGATGTGCAAGAACCGTGGGGGTTTTTTGGCTAATCTGTTCTGAGAGAGAGGGTGACACCTCTACCCAGGGTCTCTTCTATCCTGTGTTTCACTTGATGATGCAGTTCAGTGCTTACACTGTACCACTGAGAGCATTTTTTATCTCTTCTGGCATATGGGGCTAGAAAATTACTTGTAAAGAGCCTCAAAGGTTAATGAGAGCCAGCGAAATTCATGCTATCTGCATGCCATTCAATACAGTAATCTACAAGACACACAAGGAAAGCTTTTTCCTGGCAGAAATAGAAAAAATGTCACGACCCCAGACTGTGGCAGTGAGTGGAACAAAGGGCTGGGTTTCTTAGATTAAAGATTTAATCCTTGTGGGAGGTGAGTGAGGTCAGGCAAAGGAAGCAATCAGGAAGGTGCTCTGATAGCACAGGCTGGTGGTGTCCAGACTGTGTAACCAAACCAGCAGGTTCTCCATCACAGTGTAACTTGCAGCTCTAACAGGAGACACCAGGTTTTTGATCCTTAATTAGGAATAAGTGACCAGAGAAATCATATTTAAGCACCTAATTCCAGCCTGTTCAAAATATGTGAAGTGCTGGGTGATTATTTGCCATTGCAGCTGGTGCTACGGTTTTTATTTCCCTGTTTATCCTTTTGAAGAAAAAATAAAATTGGAAAGACCTTTGATACCATGAAGTAGCATCACCTGTTTCCTGTGGTTTTACACAGTGAAGGAATTTACCATGGATGACCTGTGCTCTTGACCAAGAGCATTGGATGTGTTTCCCTGGAAATCAGTTTCTCCATGTTGGAGCCATCTAAGACCCATCTCACAGATTGTATTTGATGTTTTGCAGCACATGTCCTGAGGGATATATATGTCTGAAGGCTGGGGAAAATCCTGACCATGGTTACACAAGCTTTGATACTTTTGGCTGGGCCTTTCTCTCCTTGTTCCGTCTCATGACTCAGGATTACTGGGAACGTCTTTACCAACAGGTATGAGGTTATTTTATTGCTGTTAATAAATATAAATAACAGCATCATCTTGTTACAGTGGCATATACAATAGTTAAAGACAAGAAAGAATTGCTGGTTATTAGGTAAGCTGTGCTTTGTGTGTGTTCTGGAGAAGGACAATCAGTTCTAATAATTTATTTATTTTCTTAAGAGTGATGATGTCCGAAGACATTAAGTTGGGTGTTTGGGGAAATTGAGGAAAAAGTGGTACTGAGAGAAAGACACTAATTCACCTGGGTCTAAATGAAGTTCACCACTTAAGGAAGATCACCACATCTCCACTTGGTGATTTTTTTGGTGGATGGTGTGACACAAGTTTATCTTTTGAGTCCAGCTCAAGAAAAGGCCAGGGAAGCAGCTGTGTTCTTGGCATATCTGGTTTTGCAAGGCATGGTGATAAACACAAATTCAGAAAGTGGCAAGACTACATGATACATTTCAGTTCTTCCTGCTGCAAGTTCTTCATCATGGACAGCTGACAGACAAAGGCACAAATAGATCCAGACTCAACCCACAGTCACATGCAAGGTGGTCTCTGAGTAAATGCTCATTTCAGCATGCATGTCCTGAAATGTGTGCAAACCCCAAAGAACTGCATCTGCCAGTTTGGTACTGAATTATATTCTCTGTCCATGAAGCCACTGATGGTTTGCTGCTTGATCTCAAACCTGCCATAACTGGAATGTGAACATATGGAAATCAGGGGATAGTATTGACAGAACTACTCTGAAGATACTGAGGTAAACATCCCTGAAGATTTGGGGGATTTCAGCTTCACATACAGCCAGTTATGCAATTTCACTTCAGGAAAATGTAAAACAACGAATCTGAAGATTCTTTAAACAGCTGTATTCACTTACTTGACACAGAGCTACGTGTACAACTCTGGAAGACAGAAACTGTCATGGCAAATAAGGATGAACATCACTCCATTTTATTATTTGACCTTATACTATCACACAGTATTTTCTGTCAGTAGTATCAACTCACTGAGCATGGGGCATATCTGTTACACATAAGCTGTCCCCCTAAATTCCAGTTATGCCAACAAATCTGGTGAAGAACCAGGGGATACATTCAACGGAGCCCAAGGTTTGGTTCTTCTCATCCTGACACAGATGTCAGTGATATTTGGTTGAGTTGCACCCTAAACGTGTGTTTTTCTCCCTGAAAAAGGACCTGCATTGTAGACATCTGAAGGGATCCAACATGAATCCCACTTGGATGGTTTCTACACACTACATAAAACCAGATTGAACTGTGGGGGAATTTTTCACTGCAACTGAATCTAATATCTATTCTAAAAGAACACCAGCAGTGATATTTGGTAAAGGAGGAAAACATTGAAAGCATTTTTCTTTTAGAAATTAATTCACTGCAAGGCACACAATTTTTGATTAAGGTATAAAAATTTATTGGTGAGGAGATTATTTCCTTGTATGTGGTTGTCATTTCTCATCAAAGGCTTTCTGTTTGCACTATTAACAAAGGCTGGATTCAATTATATTATAAATCTAATTTTTAAAGAAACCCCTTCTTCTCTTTAATTTTTTTTTCTTTTTATAAACATTGCAAAGCAGTGTTAACTTTACTTTTGCACTTACAGACTCTCAGATCTGCTGGGAAGATCTACATGCTTTTTTTCATGCTGGTCATCTTTCTGGGCTCGTTTTACCTGGTCAACCTGATTCTGGCTGTTGTGGCCATGGCATATGAGGAGCAGAACCAAGCCACTATTGCTGAAACAGAGGAGAAGGAGAGAAAGTTTCGGGAAGCCATGGAGATGTTGAAGAAAGAGCAGGAGGTCAGTGAACTATGTGACATGATTAGCCATGGGTGACTTGAACAAATGCTACCTTGGGATTCACATCCTCTTTATTTTACGTTTGTTTGATAACCAAAGCAAGAGTTTGCCTGAAAGCAGTTTAAATGTTAATTGTACTGGACAAAGGTATTGCAATTTGGTTTTGGTTTTGTTTTTTGGGTTTTTTGGTTTTTTGTTTGTTTGTTTGTGGTTTTTGTTTGGTTTTTTAATTTGTTTTTTTTTTTAAAAGAAAAATTGTAGTTCTCTCTGTTAGGAGTGGGGCCATTTGGGGTTTACATATCCAAAACTGCAGTGGTTTAACCATGCCATGTATGCCAGCAGAGAAAATTAATATAGTTTGGCATGTGAGATGTTTTAGTTAAGGTAGAACTACATCTGCATTTGAGCACAACCCAGCTGTTTTGGCAGCTCAGCCAACCCCCAGCTGAAGCTCCTTCCACCACCCCTTTAGCACACATTAGTTTCCTCACTGTCTTGTTCAACCTGCTATAAATATCCAATTGTTTGATAATGAAGATAAAGGTGTAGATTAACCTCTTTGAAGCACATACAGCTTCATTCCTGGAAAAGTAAACGGGCAGACCTTGAGGTTAAGACCTGAAAATTATGCAAAGGGTATGGATTTAATGTTATGTCATAAATTCAAAAAAAATCAGGGAGGCCAAATGGTCAATGTAGCCTTATAGCCTTAATAACAGTATTTAATTTGCATGTGGTTTGTGTTGGGTAGAAAGCTTTTATTAAACAGCAGAAGAGAACATTTTAGATGCTGTGAACAAGAAGACAATAAGAAAATTAGTCTGAAATAACACGTAGCACTGTAGTTCAGAGAAATAAATCCTTGAAACACAATATAAACTAATATACATAATTTTCTTTTGGGTACATATGGCTTCAGGGCCTCATCCAAAGCCCATTTAAATCCTTGGAAAGAAAATAGAAAATGCAATTCACTCTTGACAAAGTGCTAGTAGTGGCTTATGAATCATTTAAGTCCTTTTAAAGATCCTCTTTGATAGTTTCAGTAATAGGTAAATGCAGTTTAGTCCATATACAGGCACTTTGAACAGAGTAACTCTGCCATAACCTAAGGGAACAAACTGAGCTCCAACTTGTACCTATTGTATACAAATTTTCATGTGTATTGACTCCAGCTGAGCTCTTCCTTATAACAGTCAACTTTAGCCCCAGCTATAATTAAAGATATTTAAGAATTTCATTTTGAAGGCTTTGATTTCAATTAAGCCTGTGTGTACACAAAAAAAGGAACATAAAGCCCGGAAAGCATAATGTGTCAAAAAAGGAGGTTGCCCCTGAAAATCTGAATTTTTCCCATTTGTTTATATGCTTTATAATAGAGTCTTTTTCTTCAGCCAAGCATTTCTCATCTTCCCTGTGCCCTGTTCAGTGCAAAGGGTGGACAGGACATGACTCGAGAGCAGCTCTTTGCTTTCTCATCACTTGTTCTGTTGCCTTAGGCCAGCTTGAGCAGACTTCCCAGCTCAGGCAGTCAAAGCCTGCTTGGCAGAGGAAGTGACTAATATCCTCCAAGGTTTTTCTGTGCCTCTTGCCACTGCTCAGACTCCGTGTGCTTCAAAAATGCTCCTTCATATTTGCAATATTCCTGGAGTATTATTCTAGTTTTATGGGAAGAAAATTCAGGAATGGAGTGATTTGGGTCCATAATGTTCAGTAATGAAGTTCAGTTACTAATGAAGTTCAGTAATTCTGCAAATCAGCTCCTAGCACTTCAAAGTAGACATTTGGAAGAAGAGGCTCAGGAAAGGGAGTTGGGTGGCTGTACCATGGAGATTTCAGATGTTCTGCTGAAGTATCTTGCCCCAGTCAGAGCTACTTGGCTTTAATCTGGTTCTTCAAACCTTGAGCAAGACCTTGCTTTTGACTTTCTCACTGTACCACTAAGTTCTTCCCTCAAGAGCTCTCTTATGCATAATCCTCATATCAGGGCTCATGTGAACTAAGCATTCCTCCCATCCTTGAGTTATCACCTGTCCTTGCCAGGTAATGCCTGGTCCCACACACCTTTCCTAGCCCTGGAGTTGTTGCAGTGGCTTATGGCCTGCAGTGCCTGAGGAGCAGGACATGGTCCAGCCACAGGAACACAAACAGAAAGGGTAGATAGGCAGGACATGGGGATATCCTTGAGCCCAGGCTGGAAGGAGCACTGAGTTAACTGGTGAGGTGTCCCTGCCCATGGCAGTGAGGTTGGATCAACTCTAAGCTCCCTTCCAACATGAGCTGTACTGTGATTCTATGATTCCTCATGCCTTGAGGAACAAGTCAGTCCAAACCCTTTTTCAGTATCTGAGAGAAGTATTGAGCACAGACACAATTCAAGCAATAGGTAAGAAAATGCTAAGAAACTAAAAATCTGTTTATTTTGCAGGATGAGTACAGCATGCTTAGTAGCACAACCCGCAATATTTTCTAGATTAACAAAATATGACAGCAGTCAAAAAGGAAAACCAAAACAGTTCAGGCCAGCTTTTATAATGTGCAGTATAAAGGGAGCAGAAATATAATTGATAGACCTGCCTGGGGACTATCAGTCAATTTATACAATTGGTCTAACACATCCCTAAATCTGAGCTTAACACCAAAAGACTTGCTGAATCCTTATGAAGAGAAAGCACTTCAGCACAGCAATTAAATCAATTGACTCAAAAAAACCCAAACCAAAACAGCCTGGACCAGTGTCTGAGCCCTCCTCCTCTCTGCTCTAAGCAGCTTGCTTATGAAAGATATTTCCCACAGGAATTAAGTTTTGTTGTGCTCTCAGCGTAATAGAGCGACCGCTACTCCTTGAAATACATGATTGATTCTTTACACAGCTGTTAAGTGCCTTCACTTTCCTTGGACTGATGCCTGTGGGAGGAAGGGAGTATTTTGCAGTGGGGAGATGATTGCCTGTTTGATTCTAGTGGCTTACAGACAATAGCACTGAGGATTCATCTGTTTCTCCTGTTCTGGGGAGCCAGGAGAGGCTTTTTTTTTAACAATTCACTGTCTTGAAGTGTTTCATCTGGGGGCTCTGCACTGGGCTGGTCTCCAGGACACTGATGTGGCCACCACTGGTTCTCCAGCACCTCCAAACTTGACCCTTGTGCCCAGAGTCCCCTCATTTCTCCTGCCTGTGCTGGGGACAGGGTCCCAGCTCTCCCAGCTCCTATCAATCCTTCCTCCTGGCTGCTCATTTACTCCCAGGGCTGTGCCTTTGGGTGCCCAGGCTTTGGGATTGGGCTTGATCTCATTTGGGAAGGGCTCCCAGCAGCTGTTGTGTTATCAGCCTGCCCCTGCAGTGATCCCAGCAGATAGACAGCACAGCATGGAAGCACACAGCACAACAAGGGCCACCTTATCTCCAGTTAAGCCCGTGGTTCTTTCTTTGCATCTCTGATGGCAGCTGCCTGCGCTGCTGCTCAGGATAGGTGTTTACAGAAACGTGCCAGCTGAGCTGCCTGCTGTTCCCAGCATCCCTCTGTGGCAGGAGAGGGAAAATCCCAGCAGCTAGCTGGATTCAAGGGGCTGAAGTCCAGGGTTGTTGGAATTCTGGAGACTGAGGAATTTGGGCTTTCTGTGTTGAAGGGCACTGACCCTCAGGCAGGCACTGCATTTGACCTGAGGCTGTGGAACTGGCTTCCAAAACTGAGTGATAGCAGTGGGATAATGCATGTGTAGTTTGAATAGTATTGCGTGATCTCACAGGGTGAAAAACTTAGAATTTGTGGTTTTAGTATATAGTGATATATTTGGGGCAACATAGAGGATTTAGGGCCTTGTCTAAGTCCTTCTTCTTCACCTTCTTCTTCTTGGTTTTGGGTGGTTTTTTCTAATTGGATGAAAAAAGCCCACACTGTGGACCTTGTTTGGTCAATTATTGGGTAAAAGTATAAATAATACAGATGTCATCTCATTATTGGATAGTTGTTTATGCTTAAATAACCTTGGAAAGAGTTAGACACCTCCATTTTCTACCTTGCTAGTTAGAGCTCACGACTTGAGAGACTGTACTATGGATAAGAATTAATAAACATCTGAGTCCGAGCACAAAACTGGGACTCTCATGTGTTAATCCCAGCTCTAACACGAAGAAAAGAAGATAAAAACCTCGCACAGGGGGACTTAAATCTGAGGTTCCCCAGCCTGAGATTTTTCATTGCCTGGCACCAGAAGTGTTAGTCCAGAGATGTGTGCACACAGGCTGTTCCTTCATGATATGTCAGGCAGTCTTGTGTGGGAACTCCACATAAAAACCATCCTTTTATGCAGCCATTCCTAATTTTTATGATTACTTATCTCCTGAAATTTTTAACATCTCTCTATACGACCTTAAAATTTAAAATGAAAAGTAATTTCTGAGCAGTAGGAGTTTTCACTGAAATCGTGAAATAACAATGTTTATACCTTCTACAATCTTCTGATTTAGGCACTAGCCACTAAAGGAATTGATTCAATGTCACTCAGCTCATTGGAAATGTCACCTAAAAGTGCGAAAGAGAGAAGAAATAAGAGAAAGAAAAAGAAATCTTTGGGGGCAGATGACTATGGGGAAGACCAAAGGAATCCCAAGTGTGACTACGATGATGGTCAAAGGAGGATGGTAAGTCATGGTCTGAAACATCACTTGTTCCACACTGTACTTTCCTGGACAGGCCAGGCTCTGAACAAGGCAATTAAAACTGAAACTTTCAGAAGAAACAGTTATTTAATATCATAACTGATATTAAGACAGCAGATACAGCATGCAGTCTGTGCTAGAACGGTGGAAGGAAACATATTACCACTTTATTTTTTAAATGAATTTAAAATGCCCATTAAACATTTTTACAAACCTGTTTTTTTCAATTGTTTTCCTTTTTTTTTTTTTTTTGCTTCAAGATTACCCTCAGTCTGGTTTATTTTCTTTCATTCATCTGATTATATCTATCATATCCCTACTAGAGATAAAAAAAAATCTTAGTGAAAAACTACAAAGCTTAAAAATAAAAGAGAGGAGGAGAATAGGAGGCAACTTGTCTCTGAGGGCTTTTTAAATATTATACAAAGGCATTATTAACATTTTTATATTCTTTTGCTAGTTGCCTCCAAGTCAAAACTTTGTGGCACTTGTTTCTACTTTCTATTGCAGGGAAGAAAAACAGAGTGACAGTGTTATTAAATAAGGTTTTATGTAAATGTTCCTGACATGCATGAATATGAATCTGCCCATGCTGTATGTATCAAGGGATCATAAATAGCTCCAGATATTTTGTCTTTGTTTTACTGAGGGCAAAGTTTAAATCAGTTTGTTTTGTTGTTTTGAATAGCCATGTAATGGGCTAAGTCCTTTTCTATTTTGTTGTCAGCGAATTTAGGGGTATTTGGCAGCCATAAAAAGCTCATAGAAAACATGTAATTAAATGTGACCAATTAATGACTCCCCAGCTCATAACATTTACCCAGAGCTGGATTTCTATAGATGACATGCATTTTTTAATCCAATAGTTTCTGTTGTTGTCTCATTGGTGGAGAGGGTCGCGTAACAAATTGCACCTTTTCTAAAACCAGAATTACTCTTTAGCTGCATCCTGGATGGGTTTCAGGACACCACGTGCCAGAAGCACCGTGGATTGGAGCTGTGCATTTCCAGTTTATTTCTCAGATTAATATTCCTTGTTTTCACTTTTTGCCCCTGGATGTCATATGCATGAGGAGCATGAGAGACACATTTCAAAGCTTATAGTAAATCTTCTCTGCAAGGCTGTGTCTGGCATGGTTGGAGGGAATAAGGCTGAGTCATCATTCAGATGCTATCTGAGCAGCTGGAAGTGTGTTGCCATCAGAAATCAGTCTCAATGACTGTGCCATGGAAAGCCAGGCATGGATTTTTGACCAGCTGAAATTTGGTAGCAATCCAAATGGGTTGTTTTTAGTTAGAAAGAGCCTGGGTTTTGTACTCCCCCATGTACCAGTGTCACTAAATAGCATCATTGCATAACTCAGTGGTGTAAGCTGCAGCACAGAATGAAATCAGGCTTCATTTGATTTGTCTGCTTTGTGGGTGCTGTGGCAATCTGACCTCTCTTCATAGATACTTGGCTCACTTTTCTCTGAAGAAGCTGGAAATTCTGTGCAGACATAAATTCAAAAATATGTTCTGCCTAAATGCTCTTACTCCAGTAATTTCCTCTTTAGAGAGAAGAGAAAGGGATAGACTTGAATTCCTTACACGTTTTCAGAAGATCCTTTTTACTCTGCCGGATTTTGGGTGTGTTTAGTCCTTGGCTACATCTTGCTGATGCTCTGGCAGAATTGCAGTCTCACTAACTGACGTCAGAGCGGATCGTCAAGGCTGATATTTGAGTGAGGGAGACTGCTGTGTACTGAGGTTACCTAGCCCTTAAGCAGCCATGTGCACTGAGATAATCATTTTACAAACTAATAAACCATATCCCTCTTCTTGCTCTTGGTTTGTTTTTTGTTTTTTTTCCCTTTTTCTTTTATCACCTTCTTCCGTCGTATTCTGCTTCTTCTTCTTCCCTCTTCTTCTCATTTTCCCTGCAGTTCATTTCCTGCCCTATTTCTTTATCTATTCTTCTCCCACTGCACTGTTCCTTCCCTAGCTGTTATGGAGACGTGTGATAATGCAGCAGATTGGAGCTGGATCCCCTTCCCTGCTCCTGTCTTCCACTCCTTGTGCTGCCTTCCCAACTCCTCTGGCACTTGTCCCATGGGGGGGAGTAGAAGCAAAGGAAGTATCACACTGTGAGCTGAATGCCACCTTGACCCTTCCTATTTCAGTACATCCTTAATTGTCAAGTGTCAGACAAATACCTAAAGGCTAGGAATGACTGTCCAACCTCTTTACTTTTCGGAGTCTGAATACCTGTAATTAAGTCTCTCCGAAGCACTTGGTTTGAAATGGAACTCGCTGCTCTCCCCCAGAACTTCCTCCCTCCTGAAAACGTGTTGCAAAATGTTGTTTCTCTTTCCCCTTTTTCCTTTCTGGGGGTTTCCAGACTCTCCTTGGCATTAGTTATGGTCCCAGTGCAAACTTGGTGAAGCGCAGAACCAGCCACGGGAGCGTTTTCAGTTTCCGACTCCGTGGCAGAGACACTTGCTCCGAGACAGATTTTGCCGATGATGAGATCAGCATCGCTGGGGAAAATGAAAGCCACCGGGGCTCTCTTTTAATTCCAAGATCTGGGAGGCGTCCGAGCGTGCAGAGTCAAGTGAGCCATAGTTCTCACCCTCCTACTCCCAACTGCACCCAGACGGGCAAAAGGAACAGCTCAGTGGATTGCAATGGTGTGGTTTCCCTGATAGGAGGAGGCACCGGGGCACTCAACCCAGACCCTACTTCTCCTGCAGGGTTACTGCTCCCCCCAGTTATTATGGAAAAGCCTGGGACAGGCGACCTGGTGAGTACTTTACAACTTTTGTATGTGATTCGCACTCTCGTTTCCTTCTAAATGTTGTTGGAGATTGCTGTGATTTATTTACACCGTGTGGAGCCTATGGTGAGAAAGCTGGACCCACCATTCCAAGCAGGGTGGGAAGACAATGAGTTAATTCACAGAGAAATGTGTGCCTAGTGCCTCACCAGGAAGGTTCATGCCTTCTGGTGAGACTTTCTCTCCAGAACTGTCAAGAGGAAAATACCTAAATCTTGAGTTTGACACAGACTTTCTTTTCTTGAAGAGACATTTTTAAACTTGATTTCTTTTGACTTTTGAATACCTGACATTGTCTGGTGGATAGAAAAACGATGGTTTTTAAATGATTCAGTGAGTCTTCCCATCTTGAGACTGTTTCTCTCACTGTTTGGTCTCTGTTTGCATCTGGCCTCTGGTCTTCTCTTGGGCTACTTGAGGAGGGCTTCTCCTCCAATCCAAAGGTAGTTCCCAGAAGGGTTTACCACCCAGTTCAAATAAAACCCAGGAAATATGAGCAGATGATCAACAGATTTCAGCCCTTTTGCAGATTGCCAGCTTCTTTGTTGCAGAGCAACACCATGAGATGGTGTTTTTGGAAATAGCTGCTACACAGGCAGAGCAATCTGGACAGGTTGCTAGTTTGAGATAGTGGGAATTTATCTTTTTTTATGTAGATAATCTGCATTGAAGCTCATCACTCTCAACAGCCTTTAAAATTACAGGGGTGACTACTACAGTCAGTGTGGGCAGGATTTATTTAATTTTAGGGCTCAAAAATGGATCAGAATAATCTCTCTCCTTGGAAGTGCCTCATTCTGTTCATTTTAACCACAAGTCTTAAGTTACATGAGATAAAACCCACTCAGAGTAACAAGGTGCCAAAACCAGGTTATGTTGGGTGGGGGAAAAAAAGGCAAATGTGATTGTAACATGTATTAGCCAAGATATCTCCTAAAGGGAAAGGTGAGTGAGATGGATCCCAGCTGTGGTGTCAGATTATCAGTAAATTGAGAAGGAGTTTTTTTCTCTAGAGCCAAGAAGCTTCATTCCTCTCAGGGTTTGGACTGAATTTTTTTCCTCACCTATCTGGGTATTCCCTGTAGTGCTGCAAATAGACTCTCACACCACCCATGAGCGAAGGGGCCGAGCTACATGTGGGAAACTGGTTGGTGTGAGAATTCTCTGTGTCGTTGACAGTTTTGAGATTGTTGCTGCTTTTTGGGATGTTCACATCTTCCTTCATTTCGGACTTCAGTAATCCCACTTTCACTCTCTGTGGACAAGGATGACCACTCCTGAGACAATTCTGTAAACAACTGAGAAAGAGAAATGCTATTTGTAGACAGGGAAGTTTTACTGGATTTGGTTTTGTGCAAAAAAACCCCAAAAATTTTTAGAAGGGTGTGTATTAAAGGAGCTGGGGAAGAAAAGTTATGCATCTGTTTAAAAAATAAATCTGAACCAAAGTCATAAGACGTCAGTAGATGAGTAGGGGATGTCCCCTTTTTCTCTGTAAGGAAAGCAGCTCTGCAGGCAGCTGAGGCTGTCCCAGCTGTCAGAAAAAGCTTAGCAAAGCACAAGAGCACTCAACCTTTCACAGAAAATATTGGTATTTTACAGGATTGGGTCCTGAGGTGACAGGGCGGCTCTGAGCTCTGCTGGCATTTACTTTCATTTGTCAGCTTCCTGCCTTTTGAGAAAATGGATGTTGAAAATTGAATGGCCGGGGTGGGTGAGCTCACTTGGCGGTTCCCTGGCCATCTAGGAAATAACACCCAGGCACTACAGTAACAGATGCTCGTCCAGTGATGCAATGTGAAGGATGTTGTGTCTTCTGCAAAACAGGTTTGGTATCTAATCTATCCAGAAAATGTGAGCTGGAGTTAAAAGCTAATTGGCAAGGGGCCCATTGCTGTACAGATGTATTTGCTACAGGAGTTGTAAGCGCCAGGCACAAACATGCAGCCTCAGCTGTGGCTCAGGCAGAAGGAAATAGCAAATCTGACCCCACAGTGTGCTTGGAGATAAATCAGCATGTTTTCTTGGCTTTGCATTTGGTGATTTTCACCTTTTTTCATGTTAAAAATTGTAGGTGATTTCTTTTCTTTGTTAACAGCTCTTGATTCCTTTTTACAATTTCTTGATATGTTTGGGGAAGGTTGAAGAAAGATGTTGCAGTTACCTCATTAACCTCACTGACCCTGCTGCTGTTACTTATTTTGAGCAAGTGTGAGCCTATGGTGGAAAAGGACCCACTTGGGCTATCTGTTGTATCTTCCATGAACAAGAAATGAAGGGCCAGTCCGTGAATATCTATTGCTGTAGCATGGCTTAAGCCCTAACCTGCAGTTTCCTGAGGTGTAACTGTGTGTGGCCTTGCTCATGCAAATGGGACACCTGAGTAGATGGAGCTGAAAAAACCCCACGATTTAGAGCATCAGATATTTGAAGATGCACTGTTTTATGTCACTCTATGATGCTGAGTAGTATCAGATGAATATAACACAGACCCATCAGACTGCTACTAAGCAGGGAGATCACTGAATTCTGATTTAGGGAAAGCTTGGAGGAGCACTTCTGATTTAAAAGACAGAGCAAACATCAATCAAGATCTGACCATCTCTGGTTTTGCATTTTCAACCTGTAGCCCTTCAGTCACAAATAGTGACCTAGTCCATAGTTGTCACAAATGGTTCCAAAGTGGGTCTTCCTCAGGTTTCTCCAGGAAATCACAGTCACTATCCACTTTTGAACATTTAACCTGATCAGCTTTAGCAATATTCACCCTGAACAGTTTACCCCAAGCAAAGTGTCTGGGTTGAGACCACAATGAAAACTTCCGTGCCTTTTTGTCGTGGCAACTGCTACCCCCTGTCCCACATTTCTCGTGGGAATGGCTACAAGTGGAACCTGAACTGACATGAAAACATCTGTGCAGTTCAGCTGCCTTCTCCCAAGAGAGAAGTGGCTGCAGCAGGTTATGCCACCTCTCAGGCTGGTGACTCAGAGGAGTGACATTCTGGCACTTGGCTGCAGAAAAGCATGTAAGATAAAAAAGCCAGTTTCAAATGCTCTGCAGATGGCCGTGGCTGCTTGGCACGAATGGATGAGTGGGTTTCCATGAGAAACCAAGTGTGTTTGCACTGTCCATCTCTTCTCCCTAATTCCTAAATACAGCTGAGGGAAAAGGGAGGATTTTAGGTTGTCTCAATGGGTGGTGCTAGAGCCCATCATTCTCACAAGCTGGGGCAGTCTTGATGGCCCATCAGGTTTGCTGACCATGGTCAGCATGGTCCATGCTGAGAGGCACCTGCCCATGAACTCATCTGTATCAAAGCAGTCCTCAAAGTCCCCAGGGGCTTCAGTGCACAGCCTGAGCAAGAGGAAGACATCCTACCCCCTGCAGGGAGCCTGTGCCTTTCTGCACACTTGGCTACACCCATGGGTGTCCCCGTGATGCCTTATTATTGTTAACTGTTTACTATTGTAAGATACTTATTTGTTACTGAATACCTATTATTAGTAGATACTTAGAATAGAGACTCGACAAGGAAAAGGCCTTGTCAAGCCTCTAAAGGGGGGAAGTGATGCCTTAAGTTTTAGCTTTCATGTTTTTCAGATTCTGGGCTGCCCAGGGGTGCAGTTCTGAGCCTCATACTAAGTGTTCATAAGCTCCCTTCACAGAGTAGGGAGACAAAACAAATCCTTTTCCTGCTGAAGACCAAGGATAGCTTTCAGGCCCAAAAGAACAATGAAAGGAGGAACAAGAAGGATGGGACTTCACAACCTAGACCTGTAATTGGACAATTAAACCCCAATATGCAAATGGACCAAAACTTATAAAAGTGTGAGACCTTGTGGCTTGTGGTCCATTTTGTGACCATTTTAAGTCCATCTTGGGTATAGCCCTGGCCAGGCTCTTGCACTGCCCAAGGTGTATCCTAGAGGCCTTTCAATAAATACCTACTTTATTCTGTAGCTCTCTCCAGTTTCTGTTTCAGGTCAGCCTTCCCAAGGCATCACCCATGCCTCAAGAGTTCCCACAAGGAGCAGGGGCAGCACTGTGGGGATGAACAGAGGATTCTGCAGTGAGGGTTCCAGCCAGAGAGCCTGCAGAGGTGTAGGAAGAGCAAAGGAGTGTGATATGAAAGTGTGGTCTGCAAAGACCCATCACAAAATCGAGTCTGGGTCCAGCAGTCATCACCTGGAGGGGAAGAGCAACAGGTGGTCAGGTCTGAGGGGGGCAGGGAGTTTGTCCCAGGAAAGCCATGGTGAGTCCTGGTCACTCTTCTGGAAGTGCAGAGGATTCAGTCAGGACTGTCCTGTTCTCCCACCAGCTTTCTTCAAGTGGTGCAGCTGCTGATTTTATCAAACTTACCCCAGTGTAAATAAGACATGAGTAGGACCTGGTGACTGTGCTAGAAGTCCTCATTGTTTTTGTCTTGACCAGAAACTGAGAGTTTTGAAAAATGATACATTTTTATGCTCCTGCTGATTGCTGGGTGGGATTTTGGCTTTTGTCTTATTTAGAGAAAGTCTATATATTACATAAGTAACTTCAGGGCACACTACAACCTAAAGGCTCTGTATCTTCCTGCACTGTTTATTTGTGGTTTTGCATTGCTCTGTTTTGTCTTGGTGTTCCTTAGTTAAGAGGTTAGAATAACACCTCCCTTCACAAGGTATTGATATGCTTGAGCAGAATCTGATTTAGTTAATGAGCTCTTACCTGGAGCTCAATTCATCCATGGATTCTGATGAGGCTGAGAGAGATCTCACCTGTGGCTGTCAGGAACTTCTACAGGGTTAAGGGACACACAAAACAGCATCCATTCTTGCCCCCTAAATCCAACTGGAGCCTTTCCTGTAACAGTACAGGGAAATCACAAGATTTTTAATTTACAGTTGCTCCAGGGGTTGGAAGTGCAAGAGAAATAGATGCAGGACTGAAGGAGTGGTGGTTTCCAAGTGGGCACTGGCTGTTAGCTGGTGATCCCACTGCTCTGCTCTCCCTGGGGCACATCCTCACCAGAGCTCCCCATCAGCCCAGGAGCAGGGCTGTGACATGGTTTTGGGATGGGCAACGAGGCTGGAATAACCTGAGCATGCCCTCTTGCACACATAACCTTTCCTGACTTTCCTCTTGGTCACACTTAGGCTTCCTCTTCTAGGGAACCTGAAATGCTGAGCATTGCTAGATTGGCAGGAGGGAAAATAGCTGGAGAGTGAGCCCTTGAGAGTGGCCAAGCTGTTTATCAAGGGACTGAAATAAAGACTTAGAAATTTATCTTTAGATGATATTGTTTTTTGTGATATTATTTTAAAAAGAAAAACAAACAAAAGGCCTTGCTTTTTGTTTCAGCTAAGCATAAAAGGCTTTTGCTGACCACATTGGTTTGAGGTTTTCATGTTGATCCTAAACCCACCCTGAGGTAAAATTTCTCTCTTTCATTTCTTGCTTTGCCACAGGACTGGTTAAAAGGGAAAGTGTTAGCAGTTTCCATGCTCAGAAATAAAGGTCAACAGAATAAGTCATCCAAAAATCTGCCAATAATTTATGTGGATAAAATCTACCCAGCCCTCTGATGCTGTCACACAGAGAGTTGTCACCACAGCTCTGGTTTCTGCTCATTTCAAACTTTGCTTTTGTACATCCTAAGTGTAAATCACTGAGATTTGGTACAAATATTTCAAACTGCTTTAGTTTAAGGTGCACCTCTTTAAATAGTCAAGCATCCCCAAATTTAGGTGGTTTCTTTTTAATGCTGTGCTCTGTTATGGCCACCTCCAATTTCATTAAAGATTTGTGCTGGTGCCTTACTGGGTTCACTGCTCATGGTGAGTCCTGCCCACTTGTTTTTCTGCTTGAAAAATTTTGAAGTGTACAAAGAAAATTGCACCTGTCCTGGTTCCCAAAAATGGTCTTTAAAAATGCTGCTATGTTTAAGCCCATCTTCAGATAATCGTTTTGACATAGTTCAAAACTGTAGGCAGTGAGAAGAAAATATCTCTGTTCTGCATCCTCATTTACATGTAAATTACTGAATAGTATATTTGTCTCTATAGAATTTAGCTAATCCAAAGGAGGAACATTTCCAGTCAGTCAGGGGCAACACAAATAATCTTGTCCTGCTGGAAGTGCTTATGTTTAACTCCATTGTGATTTCTCATCTGGACCCTAGGGAGACTCCTTGCATAACTGTGGGGACTGCTGTTATATTAGCCTTGATTTCTATAGAAATACAAGTACAATGAGCAACTGTGCCTGTGTGTGTTCTCTCAGAGATGATAATAGCCTTTATGCTGCCTGCTTGTCCAGTTCCTGGAATTGTTTCTGTCTCACAGTGCAAAAGCTGCCAATTCCTTGTGTGACTCTCAGCTATCTCTATTCTAAAATAAATAATAATAATATAAACCCAAACCCACACATATCTATTCTTTACACAGGGCAAAAGCTCATTAACTTCCTTAAGCAGCTTTAATAATTTTAAGCAATTCACCTGGATGGAAACTTTCTTTCCTGGAAAAACTCTTCCTAGTAAGTGACAAAGTAACTACCTGTTGGATTTACTGCTCTGTTGGCAAGTCTTTGCCCAGTGGCATTGCCTGCCACACACTGTCCTGGCTCTAGGGATGAACCTCTGCTGTGTTCCT
Organism: Argya squamiceps; assembly: GCA_037834095.1. NCBI lineage: Eukaryota > Metazoa > Chordata > Aves > Passeriformes > Leiothrichidae > Argya > Argya squamiceps. The sequence goes on from JBBMKD010000102.1 coordinate 5,443,137, forward strand.
GGTGCCAGAGGGCTGGCAGGGAACAGGAACTTGGTTTAGTTGAATAAATTTAAAAGAAAAATAGGAAGAATGAACTTCTGAATTTTTTCCTTTGGCTTTCTACCTCTTTTCACTTGTGAGTAAAAAGTGGCTTTCAGATAAAGGACTCTCGGGAAGGAGTGGTCTGATGGCATGGTACTGGTGCATCCTATGCTTTAGGTCAGATAGGATGGGAAGATATTAGAGCTTAAAAACAGTGAAATAATCCAGAGAGATTTGAAATTTGAGGGTTTTTTTATGGTTCATTTTACAGCGGCAAACTTGTGGTTTGGGGGTTTTTTTCCTCTTTTTCTTTCCTTTTCCTTTTTCTTTTTTTTAATTTATTCTAGCTAAAAATTTGTCTCCCTCCTGTTTTTCTTCACCCTGTCTAGCTGTTTCTTTTTGGTACCACGTATTTGTTATGTATTCCAAACTGCTGTGAATGATTATGCAATTTTGTAGACGCTTTCTTCATTAATAAAACATTTGTTGTTTCATTGGTTTTTATTGGATGTCTTTGAGTTGAAGGAAATCAAGCAAACTAATGCATCTGAAACACCATTCCTGGTATTCCCTGGCTCCTTAGCCAAGGAGAGAGTGTTTTCTTGTTGTGCACAAGTCTGACTCTCTTTGAAGAGTTTCTGATTATAACTTTCCTTTTGAGGTGACTTTGTCAGTTACTCAATGGACAGTGAGCCAATTCAGTTGAGGTTTGGTTTTTTTTAAAGGGGGAAGAAAAAGGCCATTTGGGAGCATTACTGCCTTTCTGGACCAGCTAATATTTTAAGTGCTTGCTTTCAAAGTCCTTACTCTTCTCTGGTCTTGCAGTGATTTTTCACTGCAGTACTTGAAGTGACCTGGGACCAGCATCCTGGTTATAATTTTCATTGTCAACCAGTGGCCAAACATCTTTGCTGAGGCTCTCCCCTGCCCTGAAGAGGTCACAGTCCAGAAAGACAGCTTGTAGAGCTTCAGCACCATTTTTTTCCTTGCTTTTCTCATGGAATTGCCTTTCTTGAAGAGCATTTTTGGTAGAGAAGTGGTGAAGAGGAGGGACCCTGGGTCCCTGGGCACAAAGAGCAGAGCTGTGGAGCTGCTGCTTTTGGCAAATCTCAGGTGTCACCCCGGGTGCTGATCAGGGTGGTCAGGGCCATTTCAGACCCAAGTGATGAGACAATCCAGAAGGCTCAGTCTAATTCCTGTGGCTCATTTGTCTATGGAGAGACTAAAGCAGCTACTCTGATGTCTGAATAAACCAGAGCTTCTCATCTTTGTAGAGATTTCCTTTCATTTCCCATTTTCTTGGGCTATAACACAAGAGCTATCAGGATCCATCTGTCTACACCTGTCTTGCTACGCAGTGTCTCAGACCTCACAGCCTGGATGCTTGAAGACCAGGGCAGGGGCTGTTAAACATTTATTTTGGGAAACCGAGGGTCTCAACCAGGAGGTCTGTGGCAGACAATGATGTTGAACCTGGCTTTCCCAGGTTCTTCCACCTCAACCACTTTTCTTTCCACCTGTGTGGGATCTGGAGGAGTAAACAAAGAGGGATTTGTTCTCTGTATGAAGTGGGAGCTTGTAATAATGAAAGCCTTAACATCTTGCTCCTGTGAGCTGACAATATAAAGTGTTTCATGCAGTGTGTGTCTTCAGCTATACTGTATTTCTGTCTGAGTTCAGAAACCCAAGGCTACGAAAAGCATAAAACTAATTTAAAATGAGACATTAAACAAAGACAGTTTGGGAGTTCAGTTTTTCTGGTATTTGATTTCTTTGGGATTTCTTTTTTATGCTTTTCCTTGAGAAACATGAGAACAAGGGTTAGGTTTTTTATTTTTTCCCGAGGAAAAGAAGCTAAGTCTCTCCCCTAATTATGGAGCTTCAGAATCCATAACACCAAAGATCACCACAATGACAATATGTTCCTGAGATTTGGCAGTGTTTCAGAACAAGGAAAAACATGTGTTGGGGAGTCAGTTTGCTTGGTATGATATCAGAGGTCTGTAATGGAGCTGTTACCCACGCCCTCTTCCTTTCCTAGCTGTATAATTAAATAGTTAACACATTTCAGAAATAATGGATTAATTAATGTAATTAAGCAGGCCTTCTTTCACAAGCAAAGAGCATGGAAAAGCAGCACTGCTATTCCTCTGGCATCATAAGCATTCCTGTATTTTCACTCACAGTCTACATGAAGGTGAAGGGCAGAGCAAATTTTCCAAAATTGCTCCAAGTGCCATTTTTCAAAAGCTGTGCCTCACCAGCATGTCTTTAACTCAGAAGTCAGTGAGCTTTAGACTATTCAGAGGACAGAATTAATGCTTAGACAGTTTTGAAATTTCTACCCAATGTCTGCCTTGGTTTTACTGTGCTGACCCAGTGTATTCCTTTAAACAGACCTCCCCCTTGGACGAGGCAAGCAAGAAGCAGCTTTTAATGCCCCACCGGCCCTCAGTGGACCACTCAGAGGAGCCCTTTCAGAGGCAGAGGGCAGTGAGTGCTGTCAGCATCATCACCAGTGCCCTGGAAGGTAAGAGACATCCTCAGTTCCCCAGCCCAAAGCCATGTCTGCGTTAGAAGGAAGAAAGTGACACAAAATGCCCTGATATGGTTTTGAGAGAAGGCACTAAGGATAGTTATTGCAACCCCAATAACAGAGGCAACACAACCCTTATCTTACCCATGGACTTGTAAGAATCCAGAAAAAAATGCTATGGATTCAGAATTGGAGCTGTAAGGTGTAAGATTTTGTGCTGTCATGGTTTTAGATGTACACAGGGCTCACTGGAGTGCAGGGCAGCAGAGCACCAGCCTGGTTTTGGGTGACTCACCTCTCTGGGGCTGATGGAAAGCCTGGCATGTGCAGTCACCAGCTACATGGAGAACATCCAAATTGTGGGGGAGGAAAGCCTTAAAGTCCCTAAGTCTGTCACCACAGGGACACAACTGCAGCCTGGTGCATGTTTGAGTCCCACCATGAAATTTGAGGATGCTCCAAGGACCTATTCAACCATGCAAATATTTCTCAACAATTTTTTCCATTGCTCTTCTCACAAGGTGCAGGAGCATTTTCCTCCTCTGAGTTTCCATAGGCAGGAACTTTGTTTGTTCCTCTTGCAAATTTATCAACAGCAAGACAGCTCAGAGCAAGACCCCTCCCCCCACATTCACAATCTTTTGACTTGTAGCATGAAAGGGCTTCCTACACTTCCTTGTGTCTCCTAGGACACTGCAAACAGAGATGAGAGAGGAGGTAGCACCTCAGAACACAGGAAAATGTCAGTCAAGAACACAGCAGCAAGGGAAATTGTGGATTCTCCTGCAGCCTAATTCTCTGTGTGACTGATGGATAGGGACTCCCCTAAGAGATGCCTTACAGAGAGGAACTGGACACTGCCCAGTGTGAAACCACAAAGCCCTTCCTCATCTTCAGTTTTTTACCTTCCCCATGGTTATATTCAGCAATACTGTGGCCAGAAGATATATTTGTGTTTGAATAAATAAAAAGCTGTGTTCTTAGTAGGGAAATAATTGCTTTGGTGTATTCCAGTGTTTAATGTACTCTGCAAAGGTTTTATTTGTTTTCTGTGGGGTTTTTAGCAATTAGTTTTGTGACTGATTTGTTTTCTTGTAATGTGTTAAGAATGTCTAAAAGGGCTGGACTTTTGGATGTCTTGTTTATTTAATGGTATTTTTCTAGTCCTTTATACCACAGAAATAGAGGCCATCCAGGCCAGGATAACTCAGAGGACATGGCACTCAGGGATGTGGTTTAGTGGTGGACTTGGCAGTCAAGGGATAACAGCTGGAATCAGTGGTCTCAGAGGTCTTTTCCAACCTACATGGTTCTATTATTCTATATAAAAGAAATCTTTATCAAAGGTTTCCTAACTCCCAGGCTTGATTAGTCACTGAAATTGAATACTTTTTAACAAAGAATGTCAGATGAGAATAAAATATATCACAGGATTTAACCATATTCATGGCTGTAAGATTTGTGCCTAACTCTGAAACTGCCAGACCAGAAATCCCTTCCCCTTTACTTATTTGGTTTCTGCTCTTAGCTCTTGGGTAGTCAACCACTGTCTGTTTTTTCCAGACATTACAAACCCTTGCAGACAAGAAAGGACCTATTTCTTTTTAAATTTGAAAATAAGGGGGAAAACATCTCCAACACAGTGCTGGTTGTATTTTCCTGATCATTTTTTTAAGAGTAGCAGAAAAAACAGAGGCTAATTTTACTTTTTCTTTTGCAGATATTAGAAAAAAATAAAAAGAGATATCTTGTGTTTTCCAGAGGTCATATTTACTGAGAAAGGATGTGGATTCTTAATTGATTTAAGCCATTTTAATGCCACATAATTTCCAAAGGAGGACAGTCACACCCTCCTCCTTCCCTTGCTGTGTTCCTGCACTTTGTGTGATTGGTTTTCAGCTGGATCAACAAGCAGACATAGCTCACCTAGAAGGTCCAGGAGCAGAAAAGCTGGCAAAAGAACAGAGAAATGACACGTGGCTGAGACTGAAAAGGGTGAAACCAAGCCTTTTAGCAGCAACCTGAACTCAAAGGGGCTTGTGTTGTGAAGAATAAGGATATAGATCTGTGTGTTCTAGATTTACATGGAAAATTAGACCCTTAAGAAATTGACTGCCCTAAACCCTTTATTACTTACAGAGGCAAGTTTCCAAAAAAAAAAAAAAAAAAAGAATTTTTCATTGAAATCTGTGGTTCTCAAATAATTTTAGGGTTTACCTGTAAACCCTCACTTTGGAGGCTGGAAAGAGTAATTTCTTGGGAGCAATTTGGCAGTGTAGATGTGTGTGCAAAACCTGTGCAGGTAGGACACCATATGGTATTTTGAAAGCTTGATGGAAGACATCTGATACCACAGTTCTGTTGTCCTTTGAAGAAAAGTGGACACGGAATAAAAGTGGACACAGAATCAGAGAATTTGAGGAAAAATCCTCCAAGATCAGCAAGTCCGACCTTTGACTGAATACCCTTGTGCCCACCAAACCATATTGCAAAGTGCCACATCCACTCAGTTTTTAAACACTTCCAGGGATGGTGACTCCATCTGTGCTTAATCACTCTTTCAGTGAAGATTTTTTTATTTCCCAATATCCAATCTGAAGCTCCCCTGGCACAGCTTGGGGCCATTTCCCCTTGTCCCAAATGCTTCCTGCCTTGGGAGAGGAGGCTGTTTATGAACTGATTGAAATAACAGCCTTGGCTGAAGTTTTCCTGTTATCAGTGCAGCTTCTAATTATATAGACTAAAACCATAATACAGCATTCCATGCCCATAAAGGAATCAGAAAAGGAAGGCATTAAGCAATTCTGCTGATCATTGTCATTTGGCCATTAACTGTCTTTTTTGTCTTTTCTCTTTTTCACCATTTAACATAAATCATACTTATGAAGCTATTTCAGTTCTTTTGTGCATAGGTAAAATGAGCATGTAAAAGTGGTATTACAGGCAATATTTTAAGAGGACCTTTAAAAAGCACATTGGAGTTTTAGTAGCATTTTGAAACTGGCTTATGTGCTCCCCAATTTTGTCTGTGGGCCTTTCAGAAAAATCAGATACTTAGTGCCCTTTTGGATTGCACATCAAGGACAGAAACTCTGTTGACAACCAGTGATACTCTGGTTCTCAAGTACTTAAATCAGCTTTAAATATTGGATTTAAGCTCTTTCATCTCTTATCTACTTTAAAAGGTATTACTTAAGATACTTTGAAAATGTGACTGGGGAATGAAAAATACGTATTCCAGTCTAAGTTCAGTGAAGATAGTGTATTCTAATCCATTTGAACTTGGCAAAATGGAAAACAGAGTAAGAATCCAAGCCTATATATAATACCAGGCTTCACATATTTAGTATGGTTCTCACTTTTTGCCTGTGACACTTTTAAAAGGTTTTTACTTTCAGAACAGGTTACTGTCTGCTAAGTGCAGGTCAACTGGCTAAAACACCAAGGTGTGCAATTTGCCAGCCTGTTAGCACAGCAATATTTTTACCTTTGAAAAAAAGTTTGGGGTAATTTGTGGGCCTTCCTCTGTGTAATGAGTAATTTTAAGTGTTCTCTTGTCATATAACTCAGTGTGAATTGACTGTGACTTTGCTGCTTTGTGGCTTAGAGCTCGAGGAATCGCACCAGAAATGTCCTCCCTGCTGGAATCACTTTGCTGTGAAATTCCTCATTTGGGATTGCTGCCCGCTTTGGCTTTTAATCAAGAAATTTGTCAAGTTTGTGGTAATGGACCCGTTTACTGACCTCACCATCACCCTCTGCATTGTGCTGAACACGCTCTTCATGGCCTTGGAGCACTACAAGATGACAAAGGAGTTTGACCACATGCTGTACATTGGCAATTTGGTAAGTCAGTGTGAGCTGGAAGTGCCACCTGAGGGGTGGATTTCCTGCTTTTTAAAGTTTTGGCTGTGGCTTGGGAATGTACAGTGGCAATTTGGTAAGTCAGTGTGAGCTGGAAGTGCCACCTGAGGGTTGAATTTTCTGCTTTTTAAAGTTTTGGCTGTGGCTTGGGAATGTCCCTTTTTGATAAAATGCCAGCATTGCTTTACCTTTGTCAAGCAAGTCCACGTAGCCACCTCTTTCTGAAGAGAGCTGAATGAGGAACAAGTGTCTGTTTTTATCAAGCTAACATATTCCAATGTTATTAGTAACCATCAAAGCCGTGGTTTTGGGCTGTTCCTGATAGATATCTGCTTAAGGAAATGAGATAAGAGAAAGGTTAATGAGCTTTATTTGAGATTTCTGGTAAAGCATCCATAAGGCAGCAGTTCTTGGTGACTAATAGTGACTTTTATGTTAAAAAAGAAACCTACAGAAAAAAAAGCAAGGCAAGATCTTGGAGGGAAATGGAGCTGTGTTTGATCATGCGTTGGTATCTATGCTGGGAGGTGCCTGAAGTGCATCTTCTACACGTGCTGGGTCCTATGAAAACCCTGGGGCAGAGGGGATGTGGAGCAAAGCACAGCTGATGATTTGAGGGGAAACTTAATGTGCAGGCTAGAGCAGATGGGTGTAGGGATGCAAAGCAAGCAGAGACCACACTTCTCCAAAGAAAAGCAGAGGGACAGTCTGCAGTCAAGCTGCAGGGACAGCAGAAAAGTCTTTCCAAGGGCAACGTGGTACAATTTGTGACCTGGCTGCTAAAATTCTTTGGTTACCACAAAATGGAATATTTTACTTTAATCATCTTTCTGTGAGTTATGTTTGAAAGTTGCTATGTGTTACTGCTTTAAAACTTAACGTTTAGAATCCTTTTAATTGTAAGACTCTGAATTATAAAAGGCAGAGGCCATCTAGCTATGGCAAGGTGGGATTGCCCCTAAAATGTAGTGGTAGCAGCAGAGATACCCTGTAGGAACCTAAGTGATCTGGAGAATCTGGAAGGTGGATGCTGCTAAGTTTACATTTGAGGAGCTCACAGCAGAGATTTAAAAAGCCCTTCATTTCTGTAAAAACAAAGGCTGCAGTATCTCAAAGCTGGATTCATGTCACCTAACTTCAGGTATTTACAGCATAGGAGATTGTCTGTGCCAGTTGTCTTTGTCTCTTTTTAAAGTCAATGGAAAGTAATGGACAGTTTCAAGCCCCATTAATGTGATGTTGTAGAGACATTTACTTTTGGATAAGGTGAACAGTGGCCTGTAGGGCTGTGCCTTTAGTAGCCACTGACCACAGTGGGTGCACACCGAGACACCCCAGATGTGAGACCTGAATTCAGTGAGAAGCCTCCCACGCTGGCAGGTTTGTGTGGGCAGTAGCAACAACCAGGCATTTTGTATCAGTCCTAGAATATGGGATGTAACACACAGAGATTTTTTTTCTTTACCCTGGTCCTTGTTATTTCTAGCTCTGGGCTTCCATGTGCAGGTTGAGGTTGTTCTCCTAGGCTGTGGGACCTGTGTCCAGCTTTTCAGCTGATGTGTATTGGCCAATCTCCCTGTGTTGTTGTGCAAAGCAGAAATCTGTTTGGGTCTCTCTTGCTCCAAACCCATACTTTTGCCCTGTGCAGAAAGCAGCAGATAAGGATAGCTTGGAAATCATCTTACAGGACTGTATCCAGCTTCACTTCGCAGCCAGCATTCCTTCTTGTTGCTCAACAATTTGTGGCCTTCTAAGATGACTTGAAAAAATTCCTTTGCACCCATCGAAGCAGGTGGCAACGCTGCCACTTCCCTCTCTGGCACTTGGGATAGTCAAGGTGTCTGCTCCTCACTCTGCTTTTGGCAGATCAGCTTCCCCCTCTGCAGACCACAGGCAGTGAAACTTTAGCCCTTGGCACCCCTCCTGCCAACACAGCTCCTGCAGACCTGCCAGGGCTGAGCAGGGCTGTGCCAGGTACCATCAGGAAATTAGACAATCAGTAGAGACAGGAATATTTTCAGACAGAGAAATTTTGCAGAAAGACACTTTAATTATTTTTTTTTCAGAGAGAGAAATTTTGCAAACCAAATTTTGCAAAATTTTGCTAAAAAAAAAAGAAGAAAAATCTCACTGTGTGTTTCTTAGCTCTGCCTAGAGCTATTTCTCTTCTATGTGCTGAAGTGTAAAGTAAGCAAAACAGCTTGCCTGTATTTTTTGTGGCAGGCTGATAGCTTGAGGCTCCCCCTTCTCCTGAGATCCCACTTGGGTCTGTGGGAGCCCAGACTGTCTCAGCTCACCCTCACCAGCTCTGCTAAACCCCCCCATAACTGGATTAATTGTGAGCAGAGGAGGTCAGAGAAAGGTAACTCCATTTTGTGGAAGATTTTGCAAAGTCATTTGTAATGAAAATTGACATTTTTTGCAATTCCCTGTGAAAGGGAAGGGAGTCCCAGCTCCAGGGCAGGCTGCCAGGTGACTGCATCCCCTAAGCTGCAGACTGCCAGCCCCCCCTCTGCCCCCACACTGGCTGGCTGGCTGTCTTCCCTGTTACATCTAACCCTCTTTGAGTGATTATGCTAGCATTAAACAGGGGAAATATTAAAGAGGGCAGGTCTTTGCATTTTTTTTTTCTTTTTTTTTCACTCAGAGCAAATGTTTCTGAGAGAAAGGAAAGAATGGAAATGGAATATAGATTTTCTTTCCCTGGATCTGCCAGTCGTTGGGGCTCTCCTGCTGTGATTGCCCATCTCCTTCATTCAGCACGTGCTACTTTCAGGCCCCTTTAGTTCATCCCTTACAGGAATGAACATTTTCAAATGTGATCAGAAGACCAGCTGAGCACGTGTACAGAGTTCATCTGCACACACAGTGCCACCACTTAAAAAAATGAGTGGAGACAGCAAGGCTCCCTCAATTTCTGTTTTCCTTTAGAAGCTGAGGTACCATTATGCAACATTAAAACCTAAATGGCTGAAATGACAGGTAAAAAGGTTTTGTTTTGTTTTTTTTTTAAGACAAAGTGCTCCATGTCAGCAGTGTCATATTTAGCACCAGTGGGATGTTAAGCTGCTTGTTTTCTTTCCAGCCTTTATCACATGAAACACCCAGCCCCTTGTGCAGGCACAGTGGACCAGGTGCTGTGTGAGATTTGTGGCTGGTACACAAACACACACACACACAACTGATGCCTTCAGGAAGGCTCAGACATTTTTCTGTCTTGCTGTGACATTTCCTTCTCAGAAGGCTATTGATTAAAATGATTCAGGCAAAGAAAGTGATCCTCCTGAGTCATTTTCTCAGCAAGAGGGTTGCATAATGTGTGCAGCGTGGTCTCGTAGCTTTTTAAGGCAGTCCCCTGGATACAATTTCACAGACATCCACTTTTGTCTTGTTCTCTGTCCCAGGAAATATTTGAGCACTATGGTGGGAATCTTTGGTATCTCTAACCCCTGTGACTCAGAAGTTCTTTGCTAATTAGAAATATGAGACAGGTTGTTTGTTGTGTTCTTGGTATGAGGTGGTGATGGAAAGTTGCTCCATCCCAAGGTATTGCTGCAATCCAAGATATCGTTTTCCTGAGGGGGAGCAGAAGGTGCTTTCCATAAGGAATTGTGTAAATGGCCACTTGGAATAATTAATTCCTGAAGCATTGCAGAGCAAAGCCAAACACTCATCAAATTCAGGATATGATAATATTTTTTATTCCTTAATATCATAATTGTATGATTTTACTCCTTCCCTTTCATGTCTTAGTGGGTGTCTCATCTCTGTTGCTCAGAGTTGATCAGTTTTACTGGGCTAATGTTGCAAATATTCAACTTCTTGGAAGGAAAACATTTCTCCTTGACTATATGATAGTGATACATAACCTCTGGATTTCCCCCTCTGTTTTGACCTACAAAGTGCATTAATGTTGATTATTTCATAGAAAACCATGTATTTTTATTTCACAGATATTATGCATTTGTGCAAATGTATCTATTTCTATTTCAGAAATTCCAGAATTTTCCAAAAACACAAGGCTCTGGGCAGCTTGTACTAGGATGTGATATGAAAATAAAACAGTATATGACAAACGTGGTGCCCACATTTTGTCATTTTAAGTTGATTGTTGCATTGCACTCTGCATTTAAAACATTACTTAAGCAGGGCATACAAAAGGACAGAATCTGATTCTCCAGAATACTTTACAGGAATCTATTACAAGTGAATTTGCTGTCAGCAGTCTTCCTTTCCCCGCTCCCTCAGCCTCATAGGTAATATTTATATGTTGTTTTAAAGAAAAATGTTCCAATTAGAAGCTCTACCATATGACATTTGAACTGGGTCATAAATAACCAGTGTGTTCCCAAGATGCAATGAGAAGAAAATTGCTGTGACTATTTGTAAAAATAAATAATAAAAAAAACAAACCAGGACTCAAATTAGAGTTTCTAATCGTCTTTGCTGCCAGCAATAACCTCAGAATAACTGGCGGCGTGCATTAACCTTCTATTGATAATAAGAACAAAATGA